>CM038674.1:298012049-298531665 GCA_021605145.1 Aegilops bicornis
AGCTAGGCATTTAGTGCTCAAGTAATGAATCCACCTGGATCCCAAGGTATATCAAAGCCAATTTTAATTAACAATGATTTGTAATTTAGTAGTGAGCACAAAGTAACATATATCATGCAACAACGAAGTCTAACTCTCTTCCTATGCATCGGCATGTCATAAAAGAACAATTCATGCACACATAGTAAAGGCTAATGCATAGTAGAAGCAGTTTCTTGCAATTCTATCGTATTGGAAACATAGAGAGGTGGAGATATAGTTCCTCTCTCATAATAATTGCAAGTAGGAGCAGCAAGCACATGCATATTACATTCATCAAAATCATCATGTGCAACGGTAAAAGGCAACCCATCAATAGAATCCTTACTAAGCACAAACTTCTCCGATATAGTGTAGTTTGGAGAATTCAAAAAGATAATAGGACTATCATGCGTGGGTGCAATAGCAACAATTCATGTTTAACATAAGGGACTATAGCAAGTTCATCTCCATAAGCATAATTCATATTGGCATCTTGGCGACAAGCATAGCAAGCATCATAAAAAGAGGATATTTCAAACAAATTCAAGGGATCATAGCAATCATCCTTCGGTAAGCACGAAGGGGATTTAAACAATGTATGAGTTGAAGAGTTACACTCATTAGAAGGTGGGCACGGGTGATCAATCCGATCTTCCTCCTTTTGTTCTTCGCTCTCCTCATCATCTTTTTCATCCAACGAGCTCACTGTTTCATCAATTCCTTCTTCCATAGCTTCCTGCAAAATATTAGTGTCGGATTTCGGGTTCCGGCAGACCCTTGAGGTTCGAACACTGGGGTGCGCGCGGAGATCCAACCTTCCACCGTCTCGCACCTTGCCGAATCGCTGGGACCTAAACTACTAAATGTAACAGATAAGAGACACAAGATTTATACTTTGGTTCAGGCCACCATTGTGGTGTAATACCCTACTCCAAAGGTGTGGTGTGGTGGATTGCCTCTTGGGCTGATGAGGAACAATACAAGGAAGAACAGCCTCGCGAGGGTCTGTTCTTGGCGGGTGCAATTAACTGCTAGGTGGTGTTCAGTCGCTCTAGCTACTGGTCTCTTGATGAGGATTCCGATCTCTCTCCTCTCTCCCTCCAGCCACTCTACCCTGTGAATGGCTAGTCCTATTTATAGGCGAAGGCCCTGGGCCTCTTCCCAAATATTGAGCGGGAAGGGCGCCAACAATTTGGCCATTTTGAAGGGGAACAGCGGGTACACTTATCCTAACTAAAGTTGGTCCTCGCCTGCCAAAGGCTCTGGTGATGGCGCCTGCTTGGGCTCCACAATGACTCCCTTCCAGCCATTGGGCTGGTCTTGGTCTTGTTGCACCGAAACGGATGCCTTTGCTTGATGCTCGCCGCGCTTGCTCCCTTTGCACCAAAGAGGAAAGGAGGACACTACGCTGGCTGGCGCCGGGCGCCCTTGGTCGTCATGGCTTGCGCCATGGGCACCTCGTGAGGTACCCTACCTTGAACTCTCCGCCTCCTCATGAGCTGCCAGACGAGGCCGTGCTCGAGGAAGCTCCTTGTCGTCCGCCTGCGTGAGGCTTGGCCCTCGCGAGGGTCTTGAGCTTGCGCTGATGAAGATGGGCCATGCTAGGCCTCCTTCGAGCCACGCCGCAGCCGCAGCAGTGGGAAGTCTGGGACCCCTGCTCCTGCACGCCGACAAGAGCCCCTGGGCCCACGGCACGCCCGAACTTGGCCGAGCAGAGAGGCGAAAGGGCAAGTGCGAAGCGTCGCGGGCCCTAACAGCCTGCGGCCTTGGGCGCCGCGTGGCGGTTGATTGGACGCGTGCGCCTCTGCAACCGCGTGGGTTGATAATAGAGCGGCATCTTCCTTGCCTCCTTTACTTTCTCCAGTTGCTGCTCAGATCCCCTTTCTTGTGCCTCTCCTCTCTGCTTCCAAGACCTTCAGATCCACTCTGCCTGCGTGCCCTAGCCAGTCATGGCGCCTCGCCAAGCACCGGCCGGAGCTTGGTACTGTCCTGCCTTGGACCCGCCAAATGTGTCAGGGGCGAGCCTCGCCCTGGTGCGCCGGATGGCGGAGGCGCAGGGCGCCAACGGAACGGAGGCGTTCAAGTCCGCTCTGCCGCCTCGAGGGTCGGGGAGTACCTTCTACCCGTTCTTCGTGAGCGCCATCATTGCTGGTCCGTGCCTCCCTTTTACGAAGTTCTTCTTCTCCGTCCTCCGTCACTACAACATTCAGGCTCTGCACCTCCATCCCAACTCCGTCCTTGTTCTGGCAATCTTCGCCTACTATTGTGTGGCCCATGTTGGGGTGAAGCCCTTGGTGGCCTTGCTGCGCCATTATTTATCCCTTCGAACCTCCCATGGTTCCGCCTCCGCGTGCGCGAGCTTCGTCGCATACGGCGGAGCCATCGCCATTTCAAACCCTGGGAAGCGGATTGAGGGCTTCAGGAGCAAGTGGGTCTTGGTGGATGCTGGGCGCATCCACCCATGGCTGATCCTGCCCACGGAGCACCCCGAGAGCTCCGACGACTGGTCCTGAGTGGAGCTTATGGATCCCCGCGCGAAGCTGGTGCTGGAGAAGATGGACCCAGATCTGAAGCCGGCCAACGCGGCGGCGGCGAAGCTGCCCGGTGCATCGCTGCTGAGGGAATTCCTGGAGCATCAACTGGCTCCGCTTGCACAAGATTTCGCCTGATGTGGAGGCCTCACTCGAGCCCCGTGGTCTGGCCGGGCGAGGATCTGGCGACGGTCCTCCGGTCCTTGGTTTGGGTTGATGTGGCGAGATCGAGGGCGCCTGCCGCCTCTTGTTCCTTCAGCGAGGATTGGGAGCAGGTAGTGGGGCCCATGCCTGTCTTCAATGGGGACGGGCCCGTGCCGTGGAGGCTCCGGAGGACTGGTGGACGTGTCCTCTTCCGAATCCAGCGAAGAGGTGGAGGAACGAGAGCCGGGAGAGGGGTTGATCTGGGCGGAGTCAAGGGCTCCCCCTTCTGCGCGGGTCCACTCTCCGCCTCCCCCAGAGTGACGACGACGAGGATGAGGATGAGCATGGAGGCAGAAGCCTGCCCCTGGTCCCGAAGAAGGACCAGACTGGGCTGGTCCCCCGCGGGTCCGCCCCGGCCCTGGGGCGATCCGCAGACGCGCCTCCTGCTCCTGGTCCCCTTGAAGCTGATCCTTGCAGCCGGCTCTCGGGCTTCAAGTATGGCCGGAGGCTGCTCGAGTCCACCAAATGACGACCTGTAAGTGCCTGCTTCCCGTCTTGATTATTGCTCCGTCGACGAGATCTCGATGTCCATGTCCTTCGGCCAGCCGGGCGCCCCACGGGCGAAGAAGCCGGAGGGGCTCCCTGAGGCCCCATCCGCGGGCGGTGCCTCCGCCCGAAAAGAATGTGATCCTGACGCCCGGGCCTCTCCGCCCGGTCGTCCTCGCGAGGGTTCGGGCCGAGCCGGGCGAGCTCAACCCCCTTGACCCAGGCGACTCCCGAGGTGCCCTTGCTTGGCGCTGCCTCCACTGTTGCCGTGGTGCCACTAGTTCCTCCTCAGGGCGTAGTGGTCACGCAGCCATCTTCTCCTCCTACTCCATCGACCGCCGCTCCTCCGAATGATGTTCTGGATCGCGCCGTTGCCGGACTGGACCGCCTGCGGCAGGATCTTCTGGGCGCCGACTCCCGTCTGATGGCTGGGCGTTTGGAGCTGGCTTCTGGCTGGATTCGCTCCGATGCTTCGATTCAGGCGGCGCTGGTCCAGGCCTCGACGGCTTGCGACGAGGAGAAGCAGGCTGTCCGTGAGGCGAAGATTGCCCGCGATGCTGCCCTGGGGGAGCAGCTAGCATCCAAGGTCGGTGTGAGACGCTGGAGAGCGAGCTGAAGGGCCTGCAGAACCAGCTTGCCGAGGAGGCCTGCCCGCCAGAGCAGGAGGAAAGCATGAAGGCTCGCGAGGCGGCCGTCAAGGACCGGGAGGCCAGGCTCAAGAAGCGCCGTGACCGCCTAGGCGCGCTGGAGCAGGAGCTGGAGGCGAGGAAGGTCGAGCTGGACGACAAGGCGCGGGTTCTTGCAGAAGATCGCGTGGCCTTCATGGATATGGAGGTGAAGGCTCGCTCTTTGCTGAAGACGCTTTACGACAGCGGCCTGGAGAGTCCGCTGGCCGGCGCCGAGGATGGTCCCGCCAAGCTGCTTCCCTTCCTGGTTCGCGCTCTTGAAGATGTCTCCCTTGGCCTTGGCCCCACGGTTGAGGCCGAGGCGCGTGTCTTGTCTTCTGCGGCACTGACGCGGGTCCTCACCCACGTCTAGCTTCGCGATCCTAGCGTCGACCTGGATAGCCTGCTGGAGCCAGCAAGCGGCGAGCATGCAGCTGCCGCTGCCGAGGCTGTGAAGGGTCGCATGAGGCTCATTGGGGAAGTTCCGGCCTTCAAAGCACCAAAGCGAGGCGCTGCCGGCCCTGCTGCTCCATGAGGCAAACCCACTCCGCGCTGCTCCACCACCGACAAGTGACTCTGTTGTGGCTCCTGTCCTGCTTTTAATACCTGCACATGTATCATGCCTCGGGGAGGCGTTTAAACTTGCATTTGGTATTGCGATAACAGTGTGGACTGTAATATTTGCTTTTGAGTTCCTTGAAATTTGCGCTTCCTACTTGCTTATGTTCTACGCCGGCAGAGCCCGACCTCGCGCATACCTCAGCCGCCGTTAGCCCCGACCGGAAACCAGGACGGGACCAAGGAGCGAGGGGCTACATGACAAGTTAGGCTCCTGAGTCGCGATGCTCAGGAGTCCCCCATGGCACACGAACAACAAGTAGGGAGGTGAGACACGGGCGGATCTACCGTTCTACGTTTGCAGAGCCCGACCCCGCGCATACCTCAACTGCCGTTAGCCTTTCGGAACTAAGGGGTGAGGGGCTACGTGACCAGTTAGGCTCCTGAGTCGCGATGCTCAAGAGTCCCCCTTGACGCTCAAATGGCATTCGTACCTTGGCTCCGCCGGGAGTGACGTGATGAACCAGGCCCGGGGGCCTGGTTGGGTGGCGGCGTCTGGCGTGACCCAGCGCAGCGCCCGTGCTCAGCCCCTCGTCGCGGCGCTCCCGAGGGGAGGCGCGGCGATGAGGCCGGACACCGAAAGCACCGGGCTCCCTGAGGTTGATGCGACCCGGAGGCCACCTCGCTTGTTTATCACCAGCGCGGAGCATAAGCGCTTCAAGATGCGTGACGGGCATAGCCGCTCCTCGGCAAAGGTCGCCGCCCAACAAGGAGTATGGTGCTTCCACTGGTACGTGGGAGGCGGCTCCCATCCGGGAGGAGCCCCCGGGGCGTATACAGCCCCACCCTGATACGTGGCTGCACGGTAGGGCTAGACGAGCTGTATCTTGGCACCCGTGAGCCAGCGCAGGACTCACGGGGCCCTACCTCAAGGCGGGTTGCGCCTGGCTCTGGCCTTATCTTCGAGTGTGTTCCTGCAAGATTGGCCAGATGTCGGAGTTTCACGCCTTCGGTCCCGCTCTCGGGCTGGTCTCACCGTCGGCCGCAAGCCGAGTTGCGATGCCATGGACAAGACCAGAGGGTGAGGGCCGGAGAGCCGGTAGGAGCCCTGTCGCGATGCTCGTGCACCCCTTTAACGCTGCAAGCTGGGTTAGATGACTAAACTCTACGTCCTCGGGTCCCGCTCTAGGGCTGGTCTCACCGTCAGCCGGGCAAGCCGTGTCGCGATGCCATGGACAAGACCAGAGGGTGAGGGCCGGAGAGCCGGTAGGAGCCCCGAGTCGTGATGCTCGGGCACCCCCTTCTTAACGCTAAGCTGGGTTAGATGACGAAACTCTATGTCCTCGGGTCCGGCTCTCGGGCTGGTCTCAAATCGGCCGGTAAGCCAGTCGCGATGCGATGGACAAGATCAGAGGGTGAGGGCCGAGAGCCGGTAGGAGCCCCGAGTCACGATGCTCGTGCACCCCCTTTAACGTGCAAGATTTCGTCACCCAGGAAAAGGCACCAAATAACAAGCATGGTGGGACGAGAGCATAATCCAAAGGAAAACGTAAGAAGGATACATGCCGCTGGGACAGGCCCGAGCGGCTTGGGGATGATGCAGCCCGAGGGGCGCCCCCAACAGGATAGGCTTATGACATGAAATAAAAGGGATACATGCCGCAGGGACGGACCCACGCGGCCTGGGAATAATGCGGCCCTGAAAGCGCTCCTAGCCGGAAATAAAACTTAAAGATGTCACCTGGTGATGCTGGGGACGAAGGGGTGTTGGTGTAGCAGACTCGGTGGGCTGCGGGAGCCGATCCTCACGATCCTTGGGAGCCATCTCCATCTCCGCCAGGGCAGCGGCGTGCCTGACCTCTCGAGCCTCCAGGATGGCCCTCATGAGATGCTGGTCGCAGCAACCGCGTTTGGCAGGCCGTGAGGCATGCGCACGTAGCTGTGGGGCGGGCCCTGGCAACGTCCTACTTGCGAGGGCCAGAGGCGCTCTTGAGACGCGGCTCGGTTGAGCCCTGGTATGTCGATGCAGACGCGCAGCCCACCATCCTCGCCTGGATGGGGGGCCACAACGGGTAGGCGGCGGCTGCCCCTCATGACCCTTGACTCCTGTAGCTCCTAAATGGCCTTGCTGACGAACTCCTGAGGGTTCGGCCCTCCTTGCCTTGCTCCTCGCTATGGAAATGTGTCAAGCACGCCTCCACGTGGTGCCCAAGCGCCTCCCTCGTGACCTTGGCGAGGTCAGCGGCCCTCCAGGGGAGAGACCCCGAGCCCGGCCTGAGGAGGGCGGCAGGCGCACTTTCCTATGCGATGGAAGGAGGCTCCCCCTGGCCGGGCGCGGGCCCTGAGGGGCCTGCCTCTTGAGGAGCCAGGCCGGCCGATGTCTTCTTCTTCTTGGGTGCGGCCTCGGGATGCCTCCTGCTGCTGTGGTCTGGGTCTTCTAGCGATGCGGCCTGAAAGGCTCGCTCCGAGGAGCACACTGCGTCTCTCTCTCTTCACAGGGCACCGTGATGACCCCGCCGCTTCCTGGCATCTTGAGGACGTTGTAGCCATGGTGGGTTACGGCCATGAATTTGGCCAGCGCCGGGTACCCGAGGATGGCATTGTACGGCAGGCGAATGTGGGCGACGTCGAAGTCGATGAGCTCGGTGCGGTAGTTGTCGCGAGCCCCGAAGGTGACAGGAAGGCGGACTTGCCCGATCGGGACCGTGGAGCCGTCGGTGACTCCGGAGAAAGGCTTGGTTGGCTGGAGCTGACTGTAAGGCACTTGAAGATTGTTGAATGTTTCCACGGACAGGACTTTGAGTCCTGCCCCGCCGTCGATGAGGGTCTTGGTGACCAGCACGTTGTTGATGATTGGGGAACAAAGCATCGGGAGAACTCCGGCTGTGGCCGCGCACTTGAGCTGATCCGCTGAGCTGAACGTGATGGCGCACGCCGACCACCATAGAGGGCGCGTGGCCTCGAGCTTTGGGAGGACTGCATTCACTTCACGAGCGAACTGCTTGAAGATGCACTGAGAGGTTGGGGCTTGAGCTCCGCCCAGGATGCAGGCGATCGCACGCGGTTCCTGGAAGCCCCTAGCCCCCTCGTCCTGATGACGGTCCTCAATTCTCCTTGGCGGCGGCGGCATGAGGGAGGCTCATGCCCTACGGACGATCCTCGCGAGGCTGATCCCTCCAGCCTCCCTCACGAGGCGGGTCTTGCCAACGGTCCTCGCGAGGTTGGTCGCGCCACCCTTGGCGTGGGCCACGGTCTTCCCAGCGTCCTGCATTCCTTCCTCCTCCTCGGCCGTAGCCCCGGTCGCTGCGCTCGGGGCGTCTGCCGACCCTTCCTTCGCGTACGGCCCGGAGCTCTTGGCATTCATTGGTGTTGTGGGTGTGGAGGTCGTGGTACACGCAGTACCGACTGCCCTTGGAGGACTCGGGCTGATCTCTGCCTCGCTTGGTGTCTGGTTCGGCTGCGAGTACGGCAACCCCTTGCGCTTCACGTCCTTGGCCTTGGACTTCTTTTCTTCGGGATCCGCGGCAGGCAGCTCGAGGAGGGAGAGGCGCCCCTCCTCAGCCCTAGCGCACTTGGTCGCCAAGTTGAACAGCTCCAAGGAGTTGCATAGATCTTCATGCATAGCCAGCTCCTCCTTCATCTTGACGTCAAGACGCCTTGCGCCCGTCGGAGAAGGCAGAGATGATGGCCTCCTCCGTTACTCCCGGGATCTTGAGGCACTCGTTGTTGAAGCGCCGATGTACTTTTGCGGGGTTTCCGGCCGCCGCTTGATTCGGCGCATGTCGCTCACGGCGGGTGGCCGGTCACGAAGTACCACAGAAGTTGGCGATGAAGCGGGTGTGCATCTCGGCCAGGAAGAGATCGTGCACGGGGCCAGATTCAGAGCCAGTGCGGGCTCCGTCCCTGAGCGCCATGGGAAACCAGTTCGCCATGACCTTTTCATCCCGTTGGCAGCCTCAATGCCTAGCTCAGAGAGCTAGAGGAACTCCGTGAGGGTCACCGTGCTGGCCATAGCGAGGAGGCAGGTCTGGCTTGAACTTGGCGGGCCACGCGACGCTGCGCAGCTCGGAGGTGAAGGCGCGGCAGCCCGCCGTGGCCGCGGGGGGCCTCGGACGACAGAGAGCTTGGTCATGCGGGCCTCCTTGCGCCGCGGCTGGGGCAGCACAGGGTCCTGGCGTGCTGGAGCAGGGAGCGCACGGGCATCTTCTCGTGGGCGAGGAACTTCTTGACAGCTCTGCTCTTGCCGCGCTGGCGCCTGGCGGAGCGGGTTCCGCCAGGCCGCCGCGCCTTGGGGCTGTGGCGCTTCTTGAGGAGGAGGCGGCTGAGGCGCCCAGAGCTTCATCGCCATGGCGGGTGCGGTGCAGCGAGACGGACGGTGCGGGCGCTGCTGCAGCGCGGACGAAGCTCGGGCGACTTCGGTCGAGCCATTCTTCGTAGACGCTGCCGACGGGCGTAGCGCAGGAGCTCGTTGCCGCGATGAGTGCAGCTCGGGTTTCCATGGCGAAGCGCGCGTGACGAAGAACCAGCGGGGGTGGGCGTAGGCATGGCCGTGCGGCCGTCCCGCCTCATGGACGGGTGCTGGGACGATGCTTGCTGCTCGTTCCCCGCCGGGCCGGTGGCGGCGTTGACGGCAGGTGACAGTGAACGACGAGGGCGCCCGCCGACGGGAGATGTTCGCTCTGGGGAGGCGTAGGGCTCGCGCGGGCCCGACGAAGCGCCGACACTGCTGTGGTCGGGGAAGAACGAGGCGATGAAAGGCAGATTCGGCGCACTTACCGGGCGCCGCCAAATGTCGAATTTCGGGTTCCGCAGACCCTTGAGGTTCGAACACCGCGCGCGTAGAGATCCAACCTTCCACCATCTCGCACCTCACCGAATCGCTGGGACCTAAACTACTAAATAGAACAGACAAGAGACACAAGATTTATATCGTCTGTGCCACCATTGTGGTGTAATACCCTACTCCAAAGGTGTGGTGTGGTGGATTGCCTCTTGGGCTGATGAGGAACAATACAAGGAAGAACAGCCTCGCGAGGGTCTGTTCTTGGCGGGTGCGATGAACTGCTAGGTGGTGTTCAGTCGCTCTAGCTACTGGTCTCTTGATGAGGATTCCGATCTCTCCCCTCTCTCCCTCCAGCCACTCTACACTGTGGGTGGCTTGTCCTATTTATAGGCGAAGGCCCTGGGCCTCTTCCCAAATATTGAGCGGGAAGGGCGCCAACAATTTGGCTATTTTGAAGGGGAACAACGGGTACACTTATCCTGACTAAAGTTGGTCCTCGCCTGCCAAAGGCTCTCGTGATGGCGCCTGCTTGGGCTCCACAATGACTCCCTTCCAGCCGTTGGGCTGGTCTTGGTCTTGTTGCAATCAAACGGATGCCTTTGCTTGATGCTCTCGCTTCTTGCTCCCTTTGCACCAAAGAGGAATGGAGGACATCACAGCAGTCGGGCGCCTCGATCGGGCGCCCTCGGTCGTCATGGCTTGCATCATGGGCACCTCGCGAGGTACCCTGCCTTGAACTCTCCGCCTCCTCATGAGCCAGCTGACGAGGCCGTGCTCGAGGAAGCTCCTTGTCGTCCCGCCTCATGAGGCTTGGCCCCTCGCGAGGGTCTTGAGCTTGCGTTGATGAAGATGGGCCGTGCTGGGCCTCCTTCGAGCCACGCCGCAGGCCGCAGGCAGGCAAGTCTGGGGACCCCCGTTCTTAGAACGCCGACAATTAGTCTCTTCTTGGACAGCGGGGTAGGCCTCAATATATGGTTTAACATAGGCATTAGAAGCATAATTATCATAACAATATTCAAGTATGGCAAAACTTTCAGATTTGTAAAGAGTAGCATCATACTTTTCAATCAAAGAAGCAATTTCAAAAGCACCCTTAAAAGCAACAAATTCTTCAATTTGTTGAACATCATAGTAATTATAAACGCCCTTAGCATACGAAGATACGATTCCATTATCAAACTCACATTGGTAGGGAAGGTGTTTCTTAGGGTTTTCAGAACAACAAGTAACATCATAAATTTCACATAAATTCCAAGCATAGCATTGCAAATGTTGAATTTGATCCCATAATAGTTTCCTTTTTAGATATACGAATGTCGCACATAACAAGCATGCTCATCTAAAGATTTGCCCTCAACTAAACTAGTGGGGGTTTCAAGACGAGCACAAAGGGATCAAGATGACCCAAGTAAAAAGCTTCAGAGTGTGATAGATTTTGAGTGGTTCTTCAACCACTGGTTCAAGAGGGTACAACTAATTTTTTTGGTATTTTGCGTTTCCTACCCACAGCTAAAGATAGAAAACAACTAAGAACAGCAAATAAAAATTACTTAGTGATAAAGCAAACAAGCACACACGAGAATATTTACCCCACGCTTATGACTCAAGCAACGGGCGCCAGAAAAAGGTCTTGATAACCCACAAGTATAGGGGATCGCAACAGTTTTCGATAAGAAAGAGTGTCGAACCCAACGAGGAGCTAAAGGTAGAACAAATATTCCGTCAAGTTCTATCGACCACCGATACAACTCTACGCGAGCCGGACGACGAAGCCTCAAAATCAGATAAAGATGTCTCCAACGCGACCGGACTTCCACTAGATTTTTATAGGGGTCAGGAGCGTACTGGAATCCCAGTAAAGAAGAGTGATTTTCATCAGAAAGAACAAAAGCTGGAGGAATGCGATCCAGAAAAAAATGGAAACATTGCACTTTTTTTCGTTTGCAAATAGTTGAAGAGGGAATCCACTACCAAAAGAGAAAGAGTTCAGCTGCCCCGATTTCTCGAAGGGTAAGCTGTGGACGCACATTGAGGACGAAGGGAACGCGCTTCTGTCAGCTTAGAAGGGATTTCTAAATGTAAGAAGTTGCTGGATGGTTTGCTCCAATGAAGAGGTACACCTAGGTAGGAGGGAGGGAGCTTTCCCACTTTGCACACAAGTAGTTCTGCCGCTCCGCGTTGGATATACTCCCCTCCCTTTAATATTATTCTATTTAATGCAAGAGAAAGATGGGAAAGGCTAGGTTAGCAGAAGACTATGCTTGTGCCACAAACTTATTGCTTCGGAGTTACTTTGTAGGAGTGATAGGATAGGTTTGCAAGGAAGTAAAGAACGCGTAAAGAAAAACTAGGGGATGTTTAGATAAAGATGCAATAAATTAAATATAGCGAGTGTGGAAAAGTGGTGGTAGGAGTTGTGAAATTGTCCCTAAGCAATTGACTATGTTACTAGACCGGTAATCACTATTGCAATTCTATTTGAGGGAGAGGCATAAGCTAACATATCATCCCTTACTTGGAATTATTTGCACTTATGATTGGAACTCTAGCAAGCATCCGCAACTACTAAAGATTCATTAAGGTAAAACCCAACCATAGCATTAAAGCATCAAGTCCCCTTTTATCCCATATGCAAACAACCTACTTACTCGGGTTTGTGTTTCACCACTCACGCAACCCACCATAAGCAAATCATAAACATATTGCAAACCCTACAACGGAATCCCTCACGCTTATGCCGACACGGAGGGCACAATAGGACAGCACCAATAATAAAACATGCAACTCAAACCAATCATAGCAATTCATCAATCACCGATAGGACAATAGAAATCTACTCAGACATCATAGGATGGCAACACATCATTGGAAAATAATATGAAGCATAAAGCACCATGTTCAAGTAGAGGGTACAGCGGGTTGCAGGAGAGTGGATTTCTGAATATAGAAGGGGGAATGTGATGGAGATGTTGATGAAGATGACGGCGGTGTTGGTGAAGATCGCAGTGATGATGATGGCCCCCGGCAACGCTCCGGTGCCACCGAAACCAAGGGGGAGAGAGGCCCCCTTCTTCTTCTTCCTTGACCTCCTCCCTAGATGGGAGAAGGGTTTCCCCTCTGGTCCTTGGCTCCCATGGCTGGGAGGGCGAGCGCCTCCGAGATTGGATCTATCTCTCTGCTTTCTATGTTCTCACCGCCTGCTTTCACCGTTTCATGTATATATGGAGATCCGTAACTCCGATTGGACTGAAACCTTCGCCCAGATCGTTTTCCAAAAATTAGCTTTCTTGCGGCCAAAGAAGGGCATCAACCGCCTTACGGGTGGCCCACGAGATAGGGGGCGCGCCCCCCTAGAGGGGTGGCGTGGGCCACTCTCGTGGCCACCTCGGTCATCGTCTCGCGTTGATTTTACTTCCCAAAAATCACAAATATTCCAAAAACAATCTCCGAACGTTTTTATCCCGTTTGGACTCCGTTTGATATTGGGTTTCTGCGAAATATAAAACATGCAACAAACAGGAACTAGCACTGGGCACTGGATCAATAAGTTAGTCCTAAAAAATAGTATAAAAAGTTGGCAAAAGTATATGAAAGTGGAATAATATTGGTATGGAACAATAAAAAATTATAGATACGACAGAGACGTATCAGGGAGCTCAAGGAGCCAATGGCCAAAAAGAGGTTTATCGCGGCCTTTTCGCCCGACGCCATCGAGGTGGCCGCCGAGGTGTCCCTGTCATCACCTCCGGGCCCGATTTGCCTGCCGCCGTGCCCCTACGCCGGTTCGAGGACTTCCCCATCCTCCCTCGGACCCGGCAGTCGATGAAGTCCAACCTCCGGGTCTGGCAGCGGCAGTGGGGGACATGGGTCGCCGAGATTACAGATCGAGAGACCCACACCCGCCGATGGCTCAGTAGCTTCCACACGGCCGAGCTCGCGGGCATGGAGTACGACCACTGGCAGGTCCGCTACCACGGCGCGGCGGCTAGGCTCAATTTCCCCTTCGGCACACGTTCGGTCCACCTCGTTCCACCGGATCCAGGGGTGGTGAGCTAGGCTATGGCGCTGGAGGACCGCGAGGCGTGCGAGCACCTCGAGGCCGAGGCCACTGCCGAGGCCTACATGCAAGAGCTCCGCCGGTAGCACCCGGAGCTCGTGGAGGCGGAGCGGGCGATCTTTGCCGGTGCGGAGGGCGACGAGGTTATTGCGCTCTCCTCCGATGACGAGGTCGAAGGTGGCGAGGACAGCGGCCCCGAGGGCGGCGAGGTTATCACGCTCTCCTCTGATGACGAGGTCGAAAGCGGCGGCGACGGCGGCGCGGAGGGCGTCGAGGTGGGCCCTGAGGACGAGGAGAACGATGTCTACGAGTGGAGGAGTGCCTTCCCCAATGACCCCGACGACGGTACGGGCCCGGACCCGGCTAGCGGCACACCGTACATGACGAGGAAGGATTGGCTCGACCTCTACTTCGACCGAAAGTATTTTAGCTTAGTTTAAATTTATGTTTATGTTCGGTTATGCAAAACTATATGTGTTTATGTTTGAATGCATGCAACTTTCGGTTGAACCTGCTTTGAACTTGATCAAATTGAAGTTTACATCCTTAAGTTTACGGGATCGACTAGAAAAGGCAAAAAAATGCTGGAGTATATATATATATCAACTAAGGGTTTTAGTCCTTTAACTTTTTAAGGGTCGCCTAGAGATGTCCTTATGACTTGTTTATTTCAGTTCTTCACAATGTGATGCTCTATATGTGCAACTATTTGTCGTGCAGTTCAATTTCATCGATAACAGTTTCAACAATACCACTATGAATTACGATATTTGGTTGTTGTTAAGGTTATTGAAGTTAACATGCCTTTTCGTTTTTCAATTGTTGTTTAGCAACATGCATTGTACTGAATGACTAAATATGCAATCCCAGGCAACATAGCAACAAGGAAGAGTGTTACCTTAATGTTCTGATGAGGGATGGATGGATTGTTGTACTACATCATTTTTCAATTGTTGTTTAGCTTCTAATATTAATGGTGCTTTTAGGTACATATATCATTGCCAAAGATCCACACTTCGACCCTTTCTGCGTATGGGGCAATGAGATATTCATGACCCGGCATCAAGTGAGGAAACTGATAAAGATTGTTATTAAAATGGGTCAAAATATGTCAATCGAACTATTAGTTTACACTTTATGCAAGACAACAGTGAACTACAGGATGGTAAGTAAGAACCATGTTGCCTTCTTTTTACTTCCCATAATGAGTTGGGTTAGATGAAAATATCTGAATCTTTTTCCTTTTGTAATGGATCCTGAAGCAGTTTCCTCAAGACTACCTCTCAAATTACATGATTGGCAGCCGGCCATCACAAGGGGTTGGACTAGAGTCCTGCATGCCTTCTGCATTCAGGAGAGCACAATAGGGCCATTCCACTTCACCTTGTTCAGCAACTGGAATGTATGTCGCCTCTTTCTTTACAATCTGTAATATTACAAGTATAGAACCCTGGTACACCATTCTTTATTTGGTGCTTATGTAATTCTTAAACATATGTACCTGTGAATCAAATAATTCATTGGTTGTTTGAACCTGATGGATATGAATAAAGCTATAGCCTACTTTCAAGTTTAAATTAGGTACAATTTTAAATAGCAACAATTAAATTAGGGCGAAATTACGTTGTGCAGGTCATCACGGCACACACGGTTGCTAAAACATAAATGTTTGCAATATACACCATAATCTGAGACGGTTCATAGAGAGTAAACATGTGCAAGCAAGCACACAGTTGCCGTTTGCAAAGCGTGTGTGATGTCAGACACTATCACATACGGTGCGGGAAAACTAAATGTGTGTGTTTGTCTACCCATCGTACACGGTTTATAATCATGAACTATTTGTGATGTGCCAGGCATCGGAAAACTCCCGTGCCTAGAATCTGCCTGGTTTTAGGCAGAACCACAAAACTCCGACTGCGATGGCAATGCAGCACAAACGAGTAGCAAGGATGAAGCGTTTGGGATATTCGAGATATCGGAAACGGTTATATAGGGACGACTGTATGCATCAAGGCTCCCTATCCCCAACGGTTTCTGGGTCGTGTGGAAAGGACCCTGCTATCGCCCACACTCACTTGGCGACGGTTCCAAATGCCGTCTCGGAAAGGGGTAAAAAATTGTTTCTTTAGGACCGATGCGCATCAGTGTTGTTTTCAGTACTTTTCAAAGCAGTTCACCGATGATTACCTCTCAAACCACCTGCATGGTCAAGAGGTGAGGAAGGTATTCATTCAACACCCACAGTTTAATATTGAAGTCTTGCTGAAGTGGACGAAGGTTGGGCGGGCAATTATCCATAGCCACTGGCCTGAAGTTGCAAGGACATTCAACATCACTGAAGGCTCAATATTTGCCTTCCGCTTCTGCAGTTTCCTAGATGATATTCATCTGTCTATTTACCATGTATGATGCTACTTTCCAAAGGTTTTTGATGGTGCATGTGAAACTTGGTGCTGTTGTGTAAGGGCGTAACTGAGTGCCGAAGCTATCTGATGTAATTTGATTATGAAATCCTGGTTGCTTTTATACGGATATGAAATATCTGGCGTGTTTTATAAGAAATATCAGTTTGATTAGTACATGGATTATCAATAATACGCTGATTACCCTACTTATTGGGGTTTTGTGTTGCAGACCGTTACTCAGACAGCACCGTGGGTGATGAACTCAAACAACCCGCACGGTTTCTAGAAAGTAGGCGTGTTCGATCAACTAACAATCACACACGACTTTCGGCAGCGAACTGTTTGCATTAGGCCACCTTGCACAAACGGTTCCACACAAAGAACTGTGTGTGATATACATACCTACAGAAATGTTTTTCAAGGATTCACCGTGTGGGATGTACATACCTACGGAAATTATTTTCTGGGATTCATCGTGTGGGATGTACATACCTACGGAAATGATTTTCAGGGATTCACCGTGTGGGATGTACATACCTACAGAAACGAATTGGTTTCGATGCCTCACCTGATCGCACACGGCCCCAGCTTGTGTCCCACGAGGGCCTATCCCCGACGATTTCTGAGTCGTGTGGGAAGGACCCCCCCCCTACCGCACATACTCACTTGGCGAAAGTTCCAAATGACGTCGCGGAACGGGGTTAAAAACCGTTTGTATAGCACGTCGTTGTGCCAGTGATCACCGCCCTGAGCAGTACTTTGCACAGGTGATGAATGGCACGCGGGCGATAGAGGGCCAGTGTTCGAAAGATGTAATATTTGAGTGATTGTATTAAGTTTTGTACCACCTGGACCTTGTGATTTATAATGCGTCCGCCGGACTTGTTTTATATTGTGCTGATTATAATTTTGAGTCCTATTCGGCCGTATGTTAAATCTGAAAGCTACTAGTTGCGGGCTTCGGCCCCCAGGTGAATGTCGCGAGGGGTGTTTTATTCTCCGCACTGTTACCCTTAGCCAATGTCTTGGTACCCGGAGGCGGTAGTGCGTGAGAAAAACTAGGCAATCAGACTATTCGGTTTTACTGCTTTCACTTAGCCTTAGGAGCTTGACGGTGGGCACTAAGGACTAGCCCTCGGTGTATTGTGATGTACTTGGGGATAAATGGTTACCCCTTTCCAATCGCGTGGTTTGTGATAAGACAAACCCTTCGTGTGACATGATGAAATCGCCAACGATTTTTTGGAGTCAAAGCTCGTCGTCAGATCGCTAATCAGTTCGCGCTTATCATGACTGTGAATTTTCAGCTTTCTCCTCTAGAGGTACTTGACCAGATGAGCCAGAAGTACAATCGCATGGGTTCTCTCTTTTCCCTCTTAGCCGAACATGCGGAACATAAGGGGAAAGCACAGGAGCCGGACAACCCAACTATTGACCTAAGACATGGTTCGGAACTTGATGCATATAGTGTAATCTCCGGGACACCAAACACTCAGCGGTAAGAGGTGTCGGACTTGGTGTGCCAATCTGATAGAGAAATTGATCTTTGGTATGCCGAGCTGTTTGAAGAGTGAGGGGAGAATCGGAAAGGGAATAGACAAATCGCAAGATGCGAGTATCCGAACACCATAAAGGGTATTGTTATTATTTGTCGTAGGTTCGTGATGTCTAACCGTACAATTCGAATTGCGAAGGCAGTACTTATAAGAAAAAAGAAAATTTACAGAGTAAAGGTTGACACAGGGCCTTGATGCGTGAGCTGAAGCCTTCACTGTGCCCTGCTATATGTCTGCGCCTTTGCTTCTGATAGGTAGGGGTTGGGACCTTCGATAAGACCTTGATGGGTGAGGACCCTGCCGCTGAAGCGTTATGCTTGGGGGTGTCTGGAATTGGTCCTCAGGTCATCCAAAGACAAGGAACTTCCAAAGTTCAGGTTAGCCGAACATGCACTTCAGAGTTATTAATGTATGCCTCACGGCTGCCCATGGTATTTTTAGTATGAAGTTGTGCTGACGAGGCACGTGGACGTGAAGAATGTGGGCGTGCCATGGGGCGCGTATCCCTATTTGTGGTGAACGCATGCGGGTTCCCATGACGGGGAACGGGTTCAAACCTGTTTACTATTGTTGCCGGCCTTTACGACGGGTCGGCATCCGGGCCTATTGGGTCGGTGAGGTCTTCGGCCGCTAGGGCCGCAGTGTGTTCTTCAGTTCGAAGTGAGTGTTCTGTGTTGCCATTGATAGTTATGATGCGTGAGGGACTAGGCATCTTCAACTTGAGGTACATGTACTGTAGGACGACAATGAATTTGGCGAACACTGTTCGGCGGAGGAGGGCGTGATAGCCCCTGCGAAAAGGTGCAATGTCGAAGATCAAGTCCTTGATCTGGAAGTTATCCGGAGAGCCGAACACTACCTCAAGAGTTACGGTGCCTGTGCAGCGGGCCTCCACTCCCGGAATGACAACCTTAAAGGTAGTGTTATTGGGTTTGATCCTTGACGGGTCGATCCCAAATTTCCTCATTGTATCTTCGTATATCAGACTATGGTTGCTACCTTCGTCCATGAGGACTCTAGTGAGGTGGAATCCATCAACGATAGGTTCGAGCACTAAGGCTGCACACCCTCCATGGAGTATGCTGGTCAGATGGTCCTTGCGATTGAATGTGATCGGACAGGCTGACCATGGATTGAACTTCAGCGCTACTGGCTCGATGGAGTATATGTCCCGTAGTGCTCGCTTCATCTCCTTCTTCAGTATGTGGGTTGCGTAGATCATTATACCATCTTGACCTCGGAAGGGAAGTGTTTCTGGCCTCCACTATTTGGCATGTGTGGCTCATCATCGTCCTTGCTTCATGGGCTTTTGCCCGAGTCTTCTGTTGTGAGTTTGCCGGACTGTTTGATCACCCAACAGTTTCGGTTGGAGTGGTTGGTGGGCTTCTCTGACGTGTCGTGGATCTGACAAGGCGTGTCCAGAATTGTGTCCAGTCTGGAAGGGTTGTCGCTATTTCCTTTAGGGGCTTTCCTTCGGGATTCGGACTTCTGGTTTTGGAATCCGGCATTTACTACCGTATCCTCACCCTCACCGTCATTGTGGCGACGTTTATTCTTTTTGTGTCGGGGATTTCCGTTTCCCTCTCGAACCTCGGAGGTACCGGGTGTGTCTGGGTTGGTGTTTTTGTGAGAAAGCCAACTTTGCCTGCGCAAAAGCAGGTCGTGAGGGAAGTAAGGGCTGCCATAGTTCTTGGTTTGTCCTGGCCAAGCTATTGTATGAGCCATTCGTCCTTGACACTATGCTTGAAGGCGGCCAAGGTTTCGGCATCCGTAAAATCGACGATCTGGTTTTTCGTGGTCAGGAATCGGTTCCAAAATTGTCGAGCAGATTCTCCGTGTTGTTGTCAGCATCCGGATGCTGGACATAGGTGCTCTGAAAGTTTGCTTAGAAAGCGTCCTCGAGATCTTCTCAGCAGCCTATAGAGTCTTCGGGAAGGCTGTTCAACCAGTGTCAAGCTGGACCATTAAGCTTTAGCGGCAAATATTTGATGGCGTGGAGGTCATCTCCTCGCGCCATGTGAATGTAGAGGAGGAAATTGTCTATCCACACTGTCGGATTACGGGTTCCGCAAACCCTTGAGTGGTTCGAACTCTATGGTGCGCACGAAGAACACTCTCTCCCCACCTCGCTCACTCAACGATTCCACGTCCTAGCTAGACAAACCCAAAGAATAGGAGATGCAGGGGTTTATACTGGTTCAGGACCCCTTGCAGTGTAATACCCTACTCCAATGTGTGGTGGATTGCCTTGAGGGGCTGAGGATGAACTAGTACAGTGGATGAACAGCCTCAGGAGGTGAGGTGTGTCGTTGTTCTGGGAACGGGGGTACCCGGACTTGCCTGCCTGCGGCCTTAGGCGTGGCTCAAGGGGTGGTCCAGTACGGCCCATCTTCGTCAGCACAAGCTCAAGACCCTCGCGAGGGGCCAAGATTGCTGGGCGGATTTACAGTGAAGCTTCTCAGAACGGCCTTGTCAGGCTAGCTTGCAGGAGGCGGAGAGATCAAGGCGGGTACCTCACGAGATGCCCATGACGCAAGCCATGACGACCAAGGGCGCCAGTGGCGCCAGCCCGCGCAGTCTCCTCGTTTCCTCTTTGGTGCAAAGGAGGCAAGCGCAGGCGAGAGCATCAAGCAAAGGCAACCATTTCGGTGCAACAAGACCAAGACCAACACAATGGAAGGAAGGAGGTCATCGTGGAGCCCAAGACAGCGTCATCGTCAGAGCCTTTGGCAGGCGAGGACCAACTTTAGTCAGGATAAGTGTACTAGATGTTCCCCTTCAAATTGGCCAATTGTTGGCGCCCTTCCCGCTCAATATTTGGGACGAGGCCTAGGGCCTCTGCCTATAAATAGGACTAGCCACCCACGGGGTAGGGCAATCTTGAATAGAGCTAGAGATCAAGCAATCTAGAGAGAGAGAGAGAGAGAGAGAGAGAAGCGACCGAACTCCCCCTATCAGTTCGTCGCACCGGCCAAGAACAGACCCTCGCGAGGCTGTTCTTCCTTGTACTGTTCATCATCAGCCCCTGAGTCAATCCACCACACCACACACTGGAGTAGGGTATTACACCACAATGGTGGCCCGAACCAGTATAAACATTGTGTCCTTTGTGTTGCTATTTGTGTAGTTTTAGATCCTTGCGAGGCGACGAGGTGTAGGTAGGTTGGAGGTGAGATCTCCACGTGCACCCCAGAGTTCGAACCTAAAGGGTCTGCCGGAACCCAAAATCCGACATTTGGCGCGCCAGGTAGGGGTGCGCCGGAATCCGCCTTCCGCCGCCCTGTTCTTCGCCGCCCCTCGCATCCATGTCAGACGCTCGTTGGGCCCGCGCCGAGCACTGGGCCGCTCTCGCTACTCGCGTCGCCCAGATGGCCCCCGTCGGCGGCCGCCCCCGCCATTCCCTGTCGCCTGCCATCAACGCCGCCACCGGCCCGGCGGGGAACGAGCAGCAGGCTCGTCCCAGCATCCATCCGTGAGGCGAGACGGCCTCACCGCAACTCCTTCGCTCGCCTCAGCAGGTTCATCATCCCGCGCGCTCCGTGCGCCCATGGAGGCTCAAGGCGCGCTCGTCGCGGCAAACGAGCTCCTGCGCTACCGCCCTGTTGACAACGTCTATGAGGAATTTCTCGACCGCGTTGCCGAAGCTTCGTCTGCCGCCGGGGCTCCCAGCGCCGTCCTTCGCTGCACCGGCCCGCTTTGCGCTGGCGATGAAGTTCGGGCGCCTCAGCCGCCTCCCTCAAGAAGGCGCTTTGGCCCCAAGGCGCGTGGCCTGGCGGAACCCACTCGTCTGCACCAAAGACATCAAGAGCAGAGCTGCCAAGAGGTCCCTCGCCCCAAGAACTTCCCAAGTGCTCCTCGTGACCGCCCGTCACGACCGCGCTTCTGCTTCCAAAGACGCTAAGACCCCAAGCAGCTCCCAAATGGCAGTGCACGGGGACCCACAAGATCAAGCCCTCTGTCACCAAAGGCCTCCCATGGCCACTACAGGCTGCCGCACCTTCACCACCGAGCTACGCAGCGTCGCATGGCCCGACAAGTTCAAGCCAGACCTGCCTCCTCGCTATGATGGCACGGCCAACCCTGCGGAGTTCCTCCAGCTCTACGAGCTGGGCATCGAAGCCGCCAACGGGGACGAGAAGGTCAGGGCGAACTGGTTTCCCATGGCGCTCAAGGACGGTGCCCGCGCCTGGCTCCTGAACCTGGCTCCTGGCACGATCTCCTCCTGGGACAAGATGCGCACCCGCTTCATCGCTAACTTCCAAGGCACTCGCGACCGGCCTCCAACCATGAGCGACATGCGCCGCATCAAGCAGCAGCCAAGACAGACCCTGCAGAAGTACATCCAGCGCTTCAGCAACGCACGCCTCAAGAGTCCCAAGGTGACCGAGGAGGCCATCATCTCAGCCTTCTCCGACGGTGTGCGTGACATCAAGATGAAGGAGGAGCTGGCAATGCATGAAGACCTGTGCACATCCCTGGAGCTGTTCAACTAGGCGACCAAGTGCGCCTGGGCTGAGGAAGGACGCCTTTCCCTCCTCGAGCTGCCGGCTGCCGACCCAGAAGAGAAGAAGCCCAAGGTCAAGGACTTGAAGCGCAAGGGGGCTGCCATGCTCGTGGCAAAACCAGACACCAAGCGAGGCAGGGATCAGGTCGAGTCTTCCAAGGGCAGCCGGTACTGCGTGTACCATGACCTCCACACCCACAACACGAACGAATGCCAAGAGCTCAGGGCCGTGCGAGAAGGGAGAATCGGTCGACGCCTCGACCGCAATGATCGAGGCTACGGCCGAGGAGGAGGAAGAAGCACAGGACGTTGGGAAGACCGTGGCCCTCACCAAGGATGGCGTGACCGACCTCGCGAGGACAGCTGGCAGGATCAGCCTCGCGAGGGAGGTTGGAGGGACCCGCCTCGCGAGGGAGGCTGGAGCGATCAGCCTCGCGAGAATCGCCCACAAGGCAACGCAGGCCTCCCTCCTTTGCCACCGCTGCCAAGGAGAAATGAAGACCATCATCAGGACGAGGGGGCTGGGGGCTTCCAGGAGCCGCGCGCAATCGCTTGCATCCTGGGCGGAGCTCAAGCCCCGGTCTCTTAGCGCATCTTCAAGCAGTTCGCCCGTGAAGTGAGTGTAGTCCTCCCCAAGCTCGAAGCCACGCGCCCTCTCAGGTGGTCAGCATGCGCCATCACGTTCAGCTCAGCGGATCAGCTCAAGTGCACAGCCACAGCCGGAGTCCTCCCGATGCTTTGCTCCCCAATCATCAGCAACGTGCAAGTCACAAAGACCCTCATCGATGGCGGAGCAGGGCTCAATGTCCTATCCGTCGAGACATTCAACAATCTCCAAGTGCCGTACAATCAGCTTCAGCCAACCAAGCCTTTCTCCGGAGTCACTGATGGCTCCACAGTTCCGATAGGGCAGGTCCGCCTCCATGTCACCTTCGAGGCGCGCGACAACTACCGCACCGAGCTCATTGACTTCGACGTCGCCCACATTCGCCTGCCATACAATGCCATCCTCGGGTACCCAGCTCTGGCCAAATTCATGGCCGTGACTCATCACGGCTACAATGTCCTCAAGATGCCAGGAAGTGGTGGAGTCATCACGGTGCCTTGTGAAGAGAGAGACGCAGTGTGTTCCCTCGAGCATGCTTTTCAAGCCGTGTCAATTGAAGACATAGATCACAGGAGCGGGAGGCTCCCCGAGGCTGCTCCTAAGAAGAAGAAGACATCGCCTGGCCCGACCCCTCGGGAGGCAGGCCCCTCAGGGTCCACGCCTGTTCAGGGGGCACCTCCTTCTCTCGCATAGGAAGGCACGCCCGGCGCCCTCCTCGAGCAAGGCTCGGGGGCTCTCTTCTGGAGGGCCATTGACTTTGCTAAGATCACGAGGGAGGCGCTCGGGCACCACTTGGAGGCGTGTTTCAAAGCACGTTTCCCTCGGGAAGGAGCGAGGCAAGGAGGGCCAAACCCTCAGGAGTTCGTCGGCAAGATCATTCAGGAGCTGCAGGAGTCAAGAGTCACGAGTGGCAGCCGCTGCTTAACCGCCGTAGCTCCCCATCCAGGCGAGGATGGTGGGCTGCGCGTCTTGATCAACACACTAGGGCTCAACTGAGCCGCCTCTCAGGAGCTCCTCTGGCCCTCACGCATGGGGCGCTGTGAAGGTCCACCCCACAGCTACGTTCGCATGCCTTGCGGCTTGCCGAACGCGACTGCCACGCGCCAGCGCCTCATGAGGAGCATCTTGGAGGCTCAAGTGGACAGGCGTTTCGCAGTCCTGGCGGAGATGGAGATGGTCCGCGAGGAGCCACCAGTGCCTCCGGAGCCCCCCGAGGCTCCTGGGCCTGGGGGCTCATGAAGATCGGCTTCCGCAAAGGCACGACGCCCGCTACTTCGCATCCCTTCATCTTCAACATTATCGTGTGACATCCTTCGAAGTTTCATTTTCAGGAGCGCCCCCTGTGGCTGCATCATTCCTAGGCCGCGTGGGTCCGTCCCTCGCGGCATGTATCCCTTTGATTCATGTTTCTAGTTTACTTTATTAGGGCGCCTCGGGCTGCATCATCCCCAAGCCACCCGGGCCAGACCTAGTGGCAGGTATCCCTCTTGCGCTTATTCGGGTTGTGCGTTTGACCCATCATGATTGTTATTTGGTTCCTGTCCATGGCACCACTCTTCCTTCATGTCGGCCGCTTGCACGTTAAAGGGGGGGTACCTGAGCATCGCGACTCATGGGATCCTACTGGCTCTCCAGCCCTCACCCTCTGGCCTTGTCCACGGCATCGCGACACAGCATACCAATGACGGTTGACGGACCCGAGGACGAGAGCGTTGACATCTAACCAAATTTGCAGGAACACATCACAAGTTAAGGCCCGTCAAAGCGCAACCGCCTTGAGGTAGGGCCCCGTGAGTCCCGCGCTGGCTCACGGGTGCCCAGATACACCTCGTCAGGCCCTATCGTGCCAACCACGTGTCAGGGTGGGGCTGTACACACCCCGGGGGCTCTTCCCGGAGGGGAGCACCCTCCCACGCACCAGTGGAAGCACCATGCTCCGCACTGGCTGACGACACTACCGAGGAGCGGCTATGCCCGTACACATACGGAAGCGCTATGCTCCGCGCTGGTGATAAACAACTGAGGGTGCCCCCCGGCCGCATCAACCTCAGGGAGCCCAGAGCTCAATGTCTGGCTTCATCGTAATGCCTCCCCTCGGGAGTGCCGCACGAGGGGGCTGGGCATGGGGGCTACGCCTGGGTCACGCCCAGACGCACGCCACCCAGCCAGGCCCCTCGGGCCTGGTTCGTCCCACGTCTCTCCCCGAGCGGAGCCAAGGTACGAAGGCCGTTTGAACGTCAAGGGGGACTCCTGAGAATCGCGACTCAGGATCCTAACTGGTCACGTAGCCCCTCACCCCTTAGTTCCGAAAGTCTAACCGCGGTTGAGGTATGCGCGGGGCCGGGCTCTGCCGACGTAGAATGGTAAATTCACCCATACATCTCACCTCCCTACTTGCTATTCGTGCGTCAAGGGGGACTCCTGAGCATCGCGACTCAGGAGCCTAACTTTTCACGTAGCCCCTAACTCCTTGGTCCCGTACTGGTTTTCGATCGGGGCTAACGGCGGCTGAGGTATGCGCGGGGCCGGGCTCTGCCGAAGTAGAACATAAGCAAGTAGGAAGGAAAAGCGCAAATCTGAAGGAATTTAAAAGCAAGTATTATAGCCCATAACTGTTTTCACAACGCCAAACACAAGTTTAAACGCCTCCACGAGGCATGATGCATGTTGCAGGAGCTGAAAGCAGGACAGGAGCCACGAAGGGGTCACTTGTCGGCAGGACTGCCATCGGCGGGCGAGCTGCGCTGGGCGGGTTCGCCTCGTGAAGCCTCAGGATCGGCAGCGCCTCGCTTCGGCTTGGTGCTGAAGGCCCGGAACTTCGCCAGCAGAGCCTCCGCTCGACCCTTCACGGCCTCAGCAGCGGCAGCGGCAAGCTCGCCGCTCACGGGCTCCAACAGGCTGTCAAGGTCAACGTTGGGGTCGCGAAGGTAGACGTGGGTGAAGACGCGCGTCAGCGCTGCAGAAGACAGGACACGCGCCTCGGCCTCAGCCGTGGGGCCGAGGCCAAGGGTGACATCTTCAAGGGCACGGACCAGGAAGGGAAGCAGCTTGGCGGGGCCGTCCTCGGTGCCGGCCAGCAGGCTTTCTAGGCCGCTGTCGTAAAGCGACCTCAGCAAGGTGTGAGCCTTCACCTCCAGCTTCGCGAAGGCCACGCGGTCCTCGTCTAGGACCCGCTCCTTGCCATCTAGTTCGATCTTCCTCGCCTCCAACGCCTGCTCCAGCGCACCTAAGCGGCCATGGCGCTCATCAAGCTTGGCATCCCGGTCCTTGGCGGCCGCCTCACGAGCCTTCATGTCTTCCTCCTTCTCTTTCCGGACGCGGGCCTCTTTGGCAAGTTGGTCGCGCAGGCCCTGCAGCTCGCTCTCCAGCGCCTTGCAGCGACCTCGGACATCGGCTACCTCCCCCAAGGCGGTGTCGCCAGTGGCCTTCGCCTCAAGGACGGCCTGCTTCTCCTCGTCGCAAGCCGTCGCGGCCTGAACCAGCGCTGCTCCAATTGAAGCATCAGAGCGAACCCAGCATGAGGCCAGCTCCAGGCGTCCGGCCACCAAGCGAGGGTCGGTGCCCAGAAGATCTTTCCGCAGCCAGTCCAGCCAGCAGAAGACGATCCAGATGTGAGAAGGAGTCGGAGAAACGGCAGTTGGCGGAGTAGGAGGAGAGGACGGCAGCGTAATCACAGCACCATGAGTCGGGACCTTCGCGCCTGGATGATCAAGCAAGTGGCATCAGGCAAGGATACCTCGGGAGTCGCCCGGGCCATGGGGGCTGAGCTCGCCCCAGCTAGCCCCGCCAGGCCTCGCGAGGATGACCGGGCAGGAAAGGCCCGCATCTTGCCATCCCCTTCTTCCGCGGATGGAGGTGCTGTCACGGGCGAAGCCTCAGGAGCCCCCTTTAGCTTTTTTGCCGCAGGCGCTGGCCTAGCCAAGGAATACAGATATCAAGCCTCAACGACGAAGCAAGAAGCAAAACGAGAATCAAGCACTTACTGGTCTTCTCTCACGGGCTCGAGCAAGCTTCGGCCGAACTTGAAGCCCGAGAGCCGACTGCTGGGATCAACCTCAAGAGGCTCGGGAGCACGATGCGCATCTGCAAATCGCCTCGGAAACGGGGCAGACCCACGGGGAACCAGCCCCGTCCTGTCCTTCTTCGGGATCAGGGGCGAGCTCTCGCCACCTCGCTCATCGCCATCCTCATCGTCGTCCAGCAAGAGGCGGAGAGCGCGGGACCTGTGCCGAGGGAGGGGCGCTCTCGACTCCCCGGTCGGTCGCCTCAGAGTTGGGCCCGTGTCCCTGCTCCTTTTCTTCTTCCTCTTCGCTGGAGTCGCCGGAGGACACATTCACCATCGCCAGGGCCGCCGGGTCCTCGGGAACCTCCACGGGCACATGCCCGTCCCCGTTGAAAGCGAGCATGGAGTCCACCACCTGCTCCCAATCATCTCGAAGGAACAGGGGTACAGGAGCGCCCTCCAGCCTCGCCACGTCTCCCCCGACAATAGATTGGAGGACCGCAGCCAGATCTTCGTCGGCCAAGACTACGGGCCTCGGCCGAGGCCTCCACAGCGGAAGCGAGCATTGCCGAAGCGGGGCCACCCGATGCTCCAGGAACTCCCTCAGGAGCGACGCCCCGGTCAGCTTCGCCGTCGCCATGTTGCCCGGCCACAGGTCCGCGTCCATCTTCTCCAAGATCGGCTTCATGGGAATCCACGAAGTTCAAGGCGAGACCAAGCGTCGATGTATGGGCTGCTTCATGGGCAGAATCAGCCGAGGATGGATGCGCCCAGCATCCACCATGACCCACTTGCTCCTCAAGCCTTCAATCCTCTTCCGGCTTCGAGATGGCGTTGGAGCTGTCAGACGCGACAAAGCTCACAAGACGCCTTGTGATGGGGCCGCGGGAGGCCCAGAGGTAGAAGTAGTGGCGCAGCAAGGCCACTGAGGGTTGCACCCCTACATGAGCCTCACAATAGTAGGCGAAGATCGCCAGGAGAAGAACAGAGTTGGGGTGGAGGTGCAGAGTTTGCAGTTTGTAATGGCGGAGGACTGAAAAGAAGAACTCAGAAAAGGGAGGCACCAGATCAAGGCAATGGCGCTCACGAAGAGCGGATAGAAGGTGCTTCCTTGGTCCTCAAGAAGGGCAGAGCCAGCCTTGAGCACCGCTGCCCTGCTGTTGCCTTGCGCTGCCATCATCCGCTCGCCTGCAAGGCTCTTCTCCGACACGTTCGGGGAGTCCAAAGCGGGCGAGTACCAAGCTCCGTCCGGGGTCTGGCGAGGCGCCGTACCTTGCTAGGGCACGGGGTCGGAGTAGATCTGGGGATTTCGGAAGCAGGAAGGATAGGAGCGAGAAAGGGGATCTGGGCAATGACTGGAGAAGGCAAATAAGGTAATGCCTAGACGGGTACCGCTCTCTTGTCGGTTTGTGCAATTGCCAAGGCATCGCTGGGAAGTAGAGACGCCCACGTCCAATCAACCGCCACGCGGCACCCAAGGCCGTAGGCTGTTAGGGCCCGCGGCGCTTCGCACTTGCCCCTTCGCTTCTCTGCTAAGCCAAGTCCAGCGCCGCTTTGGGCGGGGCTACTGTCGGCGTTCGGGAACGGTACCCAGACTTGCTCGCCGGCCCGCAGCGTGGCTCAAGGGGTGGCCCAAGACGCCCATCTTCATCAAGACAAGCTCAAGACCTCGCGAGGGGCCAAGCCTTGTGGGGTGGACGACAGGAAGCTTCCACAGTGCACGGCCTCGTCCAGATGGCTCATGAGGAGGCGGAGAGATCAAGGCGGGTACCTCACGAGGTGCCCATGACGCAAGCCATGATGACCAAGGGCGCCAGCGGGCGCCAAACCCATGCAAGGTCCTCATTTCCTCTTTGGTGCAAAGGAGGCAAGCGCAGTAAGAGCATCAAGCAAAGGCAACCATTTCGATTGCAACGAGACCAAGACCAACACAATGGCAGGAAGGAGGTCATCGTGGAGCCCAAGCCAAGGCCATCGCCGAGCCTTTGGCAAAGCGAGGACCAACTTTAGTCAGGATAAGTGTACTAGATGTTCCCCTTCAAAATGGCCAATTGTTGGCGCCCTTCCCGCTCAATATTTGGGAAGAGGCCCAGGGCCTCTGCCTATAAATAGGACTAGCCACCCACGGGGTAGGGCAATCTTGAATAGAGCTAGAGATCAAGCAATCTAGAGAGAGAGAGAAGCGACCGAACTCCCGTGTCGATTCGTCAAGACCGGCCAAGAACAGACCCTCGCGAGGCTGTTCTTCCTTGTACTGTTCATCATCAGCCCCTGAGGCAATCCACCACACCACACACTGGAGTAGGGTATTACACCACAATGGTGGCCCAAACCAGTATAAACCTTGTGTCCTTTGTGTTGCTCTTTGTGTAGTTTTAGATCCTTGCGAGGCGACGAGGTGTATGTAGGTTGGAGGTGAGATCTCCGCGTGCACCCCAAAGTTCGAACCTAAAGGGTCTGCCGGAACCCGAAATCCAACAAGTTGTTCTTCAGCTCGACGAGCTGGTGGGTGCGAGGATGGTCTGAATGATCCATCCTCTGCAACAGTGGTGGCTAGGTCCTATTTATATGGCCTTGGTCCTCTTCCCAAATGTTTAGGAGGGAATGGATCCCACAACGGCCATGTTTGAAGGGGGACAACTAGTACAAGCTATCCTGACAAAAGTAGTCTTCGCCTGCCGAAGGCTTTGGTAGTGACGCTGCTATGGTCTCCACGATGACCTCCGTCCTGCCGTCCTGCTGGTCTTGGTCTTGTTGCACCGATATGGAAACCTTTGCCTGATGCCTCGGGACCCCGCGCCTGCGCTTGCCTCCTTAGTGTGGGATGTGGTGTTCCGGCAAACCCTTAAGGTTCGAACAATGGGGTGCGCGCGAAGTCTTTCCCTCCTACGGATCTACGCTCAAGCTCGCTAAGATCTTGCGGACGAACTCGCCGAACTCACAACACAGAAAGAGACACGAGGTTTATACTGGTTCGAGCCACCGTTGTGCTGTAATACCCTACTCCATTGTGGTGGTGGATGGATTGCCTCTTGGGTTGATGATGAACAGTACAAGGGAAGAACAGCCTCCTGAGGTTGAGGTGTTCTTGTGGCTAGGCTCTCGATCGGATTGGATCAAGCTAAGATCAGATGCCCCTACTGTGGTGGCTAGCTCTACTTATATAGGCCCTGGTCCTCTTCCCAAATGTTGAGCGGGAAGGGAGCCAACAACGGTGGGCAAATTTGAAAGGGATAGCTAGTACAAGCTATCCAGACAAAAGCGGTCTTCGCCTGCGAATAGCACTGGGATGACGCCGTCTTGGGCTCCATGATGACCTCCGCCTTGCCGTCCTCCTGGTCTTGGTCCTGTTGCACCAATATGGCAACCTTTGCCTCATGCCTCGGTACTCTTCGTCTGCGCCTGCCTCCTTAGCACCAAAGAGGAAATGGGGCGCTGCGCCCGCCTGGCGCCCGCCTGGTATCCGCCTGGCACCGTTCGTCATGGCTTACGTCACGAGTCCCTCGTGAGGTTTTCCCCGCCTTGACATCTCCGCTCCTCGTGAGCCTGCCTGGCTAGGCTAGTCCAGAGGAAGTCTTGCGTCGTCCGCCTCGCGAGGCTTGGACCCTCGCGAAGGTCTTGGATGCCTTGTCGATGAAGATGGGCCGTATGGCCCGCAGCATAGCCACGCCATGGGCCGCAGGTAGGCAAGTCTGGGGACCCCCGTTCCTAGAACGCCGACAGTAGCCCCCGGGCCCAAGGCGCGCTCGGGCGTGGCTTTGTGGCGAAGCCAAGGGTCAAGTTCGGAGCGCCGCAGGCCCTAAAAGTCTGCAGCCTCGGTTTATGCGTGGCGATTGATTGGACGTGGGCGTCTCCGCTTCCCCACGCTGCCTCGACAACTGCATGATTTGACGAGTCCCTACGAAATGCAAGGAAAACCATCATTACTTGTGATCGTGGGAGACGCCGGTTGGCCTTCTCTCGCTATAAATGGGGAAGGGGCGGAGCCCCCGTTGCCCATCTTCTCCTTGCTCACTCGCTCGCTTCGTCCTCCTCGCTCCACTGCTAATAATGCCATCGGTGGCGCCGCGAAAGAAGTTCTCTGCCGCCGAGAAAGGGAAGGCCCCTCGCGAGGGCCCTGGCTCCCCGGCGCCCAAGCGAGGCCGTGGCCGTCCGCCCAAGCACGCCGTGACCCCTGCCGTGACCCACCGTCAAGGTGGCGCTGTGGCACACGGCTGGGACCATCCCATCCATGGTGGTCCAGCCGACGAGGGGAGGCTCGCGATGGTGGCGCAGCCTCCCCGCCCACGCTTCCATTCTGCTGAGGTGACGCCGGAGTTCGTTGTCTGGTCGGAGAGCCCGGCCAGCAACTGGCTCCAACTTTCGCGCTTCTTCACCGGAGAACTGCCGGCCTCTGGTCTGGGCGTGCTCTGGCTGCAAGCGGACGGCTGCTGCAGCAGGGCATCTTGGGTCGCGGTCGAGACTTCCACCGCGGGCAACATAGCCCTGGCCCGCGGCTGTCAGACGTTCTCCCGCGTGCGTGGCCTGGGCAGGCGATGCACCCTGCATTTCAGGTACGATGGTTAGTCGACCCTCTATGTGAGGGTGTTTGGGGAGGATGGTCACCGTGCCGGGTGCTTCCCCGAAGCGAACGATGGTGAGGAGGTGCTCGGCCTTGGTGACGGTTGCAACGACAACGAGGGCGAGCCTGCCTTCGGCGATGGCCGCGTCTCGTCTAGCTATGGCGGCTCTTTCTCCAGTGACAGCTCGAGCAGTGGTGGCTACCATCAGCCGCCACGTTGTAGGACCTTGAAGTATGTCTAGAGGGGGGGTGATTATAATACTTGACCAATTAAAAACTTAACCTTTTCCCAATTTTAGACTTTGGCAGATTTTAGCTATCTTTAAGAAAGTCAAGAAATCTTCACGCAATTCAAGCAAGCATGCAAAGAATATATAGGCAGCGGAAAATAAAGCATGCAACTTGCAAGAATGTAAAGGGAAGGGTTTGGAGGATTCAAACGCAATTGGAGACACGGATGTTTTTGTCGTGGTTCCGATAGGTGGTGCTATCATACATCCACGTTGATGGAGACTTCAACCCACGAAGGGTAACGGTTGCACGAGTCCACGGAGGGCTCCACACACGAAGGGTCCACGAAGAAGCAACCTTGTCTATCCCACCATGGCCATCGCCCACGAAGGACTTGCCTCACTAGCTGTAGATCTTCACGAAGTAGGCGATCTCCTTTCCCTTACAAACTCCTTGGTTCAACTCCACAATCTTGTCGGATGCTCCCAAGTGACACCTAGCCAATCTAGGAGACACCACTCTCCAAGAAGTAACAAATGGTGTGTTGATGATGAACTCCTTGCTCTTGTGCTTCAAATGATAGTCTCCCCAACACTCAACTCTCTCTCACAGGATTTGGATTTGGTGGAAAGAAGATTTGAGTAGAAAGCAACTTGGGGAAGGCTAGAGATCAAGATTCATATGGTTGGAATGGAATATCTTGGCCTCAACACATGAGTAGGTGGTTCTCACTCAGAACTGGTAAGTTTGAAGTGTAGGTTTGTTCTAATGGCTCTCTCTACGAATGAAGAGAAGGTGGAGGGGTATATATAGCCTCCACACAAAATCTAACCGTTACACACAATTTACCGAACTCGGTGGGACCGAATCATAAAACTCGGTCGGACCAATTTAGTAAACCTAGTGACCATTAGGGTTTTCGGTGGGACTGACATGCAACTCGGTAGGACCAATATGGTTAGGGTTAGGGCATAACGTAATCTCGGTGAGACCGATTACACAAACTCGGTGAGACCGAATTTGGTAATTAGCTAACCAGAGAGTTGGTCAGGTAAACTCGGTGGGACCAATTCGCTCTTTCGGTGAGACCGAAAAGTTACGAAAGGGAAACAGAGGGTTTACATTGCAATCTCGGTGGGACCGATCGCTCACTTCGATTAGAACGAAACGTTACGAAGGGAAACAGAGAGATTACAATCCCATCTCGGTGAGACTGAGATCCCTATCGGTGAGACCGATTTTCCTAGTGTTTGTGGCAGTGGCTATGACATTTGAACTCGGTGGCGCCGGATAGAAAGAATCGGTAGGGTCGAGTTTGACTTTAGGTTTAGGTCATATGTGGATGTGAGAAAGTAGTGGAGGGTTTTGGAGCATATCACTAAGCACATGAAGCAAGAGGCTCATTAAGCAACACCTCATCTCTCCTTCATAGTATTGGCTTTTCCTATAGACTCAATGTGATCTTGGATCACTAAAATGTAAAATGTAGAGTCTTGAGATTTTGAGCTTGAGCCAATCCTTTGTCCTTAATATTTTGAGGGATCCACTTTCATCATCCATGCCATGCCATTCATTGAGCTTTCCTGAAATATTTGTCTTGGAATAGCATTAGCTCAATGAGCTATATGTTGTTATGAATTACCAAAACAACCTAGGGATAGTTGCACTTTCAGTCTCCCCCTTTTTGGTAATTGATGACAACATATAGATCAAAGCTTCGACAAATGATAATAAGATTGAAAAACATCGTCGCTTTGAGAAGTATGTGATAAGCAAGAGCTCCCCCTAAATTTGTGCATATTTTAAAATTTGCTTTGGACTGCAAATGCACAAGGAATTAGGCTCATGGGTTACTCTTCCATGTCACATACATCTTGGTGGAGCGCTCAAAATAATAAAGATCGAATACATGCACTCATCACCAAGCACAGTGAATGATCATATAAGGATAAGTAAGATAATAACATATAATAAGCATAAGTGTAGCTTATGATCAAACACATGATCATCAATGTCTCACAGGTAAAAGCATAGTATCTCAAGCAATCAAAGCAAACGAAGTTCAACCAAGAAGACAAGAGAGAACAAAAGCAAATCTCTCTCTCTCTCTCTCTCTCTATCTCTCTCTCTCTCTAAGCCTATGATCTATACATTTTTCTCCCCTTTGGCAACAAGTTACCAAAAAGTTCCTAGAAAATGCATAGGATTATATCGTCTCTCAGGCTTGGTCTTCTGGTGGTGGTGTAGATAGAACTCCAAGGACGAAGGCATCAGTAGATGTGGAAGGAGCTGAAGGAGTTGGTGCTGGAGCTGGTTGCGCTGGAGCTGATGAAGTGACTCTGGTGACTGGCTCTGCAGCTGATCTCTGAGCTCGTGGCACTCTGGCAAATGCATCAATCGTTGTCCTGCCCTTCCTCTCATGCATATCATCCTGTAGCTGCTTCACAGCTGACTGAATCTCAGTTACTTTGACATCAAGAGCATAGAATTTTTGTTCCATGATTCTTTCCAGGCTCTCCTGGTTTTGAGTTAGGGTGGCCAACCCCTTATCAATCCGCAGAGTTGATGCTATCAAGTAACCAAGCTGCTCCTGCTTGTTCTTAAGAAAGTAATCAGATGCCTCTGCTTGAGTTGGCATCTTGGCAGCCTTCTCTTTCCTTGCCTTTTCCTTCTTCTCTTGCGCTTGTACTGATGATGGTTCATTCTCAGTCATGACAACTTGATTGTCCTCAAAGTCGATAGAGAACCATGTGTTCCTTATCCAGCCAGATACTTCCTGTGCCCATCTTTGAGTTAATCAACTCCACGAATCATGGGGCATATCCACGCCTCCTCTTCTGATCTGCTTCATTGTCCTCTTGATAGTTTCAACTATCGTGCTCATGACCTTGAATTTCGAGGCACATCAAATATGTGAAGCAAATTGATTACATGCCCTCTGATCATGTTGTGGTCACCTGATTTGGGCAACAGAGTGTGCCTTAGGATCCAGTTGATCGTAGGCAGCCCTGACAGAAGAAAATGGACTGATCCAAACTTGAAAGTCTCAAGTGCATCATCTAGGATCTCCTTGTACATCTGTGACATTGAGTTGTAACACATCTTCTTCTTGGCATAAATGTCCAAGTCATCTTCACTTTCCTTGGGAGCATTGATCAGACTTGCCCATTCCTCTATGGTTGACTGGTATCTTGTTCCTTCAGACATCCAAACTATCCTGCCATCTGGATAGAAATGTGTTGTGGAGTAGAATTGCATAATGAGCTCATCATTCCAGTTTGTGAGCTTCTGCCCAACAAAATCTGCAACTCGACAAGCACTGAAGCTGTCATACACTCCAGGATAGTGTTCTGCATTCTCCTGAATGTAGGTCCAGTCGACCCACCTCATATCACACACTATGGGCTTCTTATCCAATAAGATGGTCTCATAGAAGTCCTGCTGCTCCTTGGTGTGGAACCTGTAATCTATAGCAGTCCTTCTCCTGGTGGCATATGGATCTGAGTCTCTTCATAGCCTCACCCCTTGATCTCTCCTGATCTTCATGTTCTCAGCCACAGGATGAGCATCATTGTGGTCTGGAATCTTGGGCTTGAGCTTCCTTAGGACCTGCCCTTCTTCATCTTCCTCAGCATCAACTTCAGGCATTGGGGCCTTGTTCTTCTCAGCTGCTGGTATACTCCTGGTATTCCTGTTTGGTGCACTCTTGGGCTTAGGGGCAGCTTTGGGCTTTGAAGTTGCAGCCCCTGACTTTATGGCATCACCCATCACCTTCGCATGCCTTGGGTGCTGGCTCAAGAACCTCTTCTTCTTCCTCTTCCTCCATCATAGAAGGCTTCCCAATCACTCTGGCCATGGTCTTCTTCATCCTTTCCTTTCTTTTCTTTCCTTCAGCAGCAGCAGGTTCTTTGGGTTGGGATTCCAAAGAAGCTTGAGTGGAGACTCTGGCTTTGGACATTGGTTGTCTACCTGTAGGCCTTTTGATCTTCATGCCTAGCTTAACTGCTGTTGAGCTGTACTCCTTCTTGAGCACTTTATTCTTTGAACTGGCCTCATCCTCTGTCGGCGTTCTGGGAATGGGAGTACCCAGACTTGCCTGCCTGCGGCCTGCGGCGTGGTTCAAGGGGTGGCCCAGTACGGCCCATCTTCACCAGCACAAGCTCAAGACCCTCGCGAGGGGCCAAGCCTCACGGGGCGGACGACACGGAGCCTCCTCAGGCACGGCCTCATCGAGCTGGCTCGTGAGGAGGCGGAGAAATCAAGGCGGGGTACCTCACGAGGTGCCCATGATGCAAGCCATGACGACCAAGGGCGCCAGGCGGGCGCCAGCCCGCGCAGTGTCCTCGTTTCCTCTTTTGTGCAAAGGAGGCAAGCACAGGCGAGATCATCAAGCAAAGGCATCCGTTTTGGTGCAACAAGACCAAGACCGTCGCAACAGCAGGAAGGAGGTCATCGTGGAGCCCAAGATGGCGTCACCACCAGAGCCTTTGATAGGCGCGGACCAACTTTAGTCAGGATAAGTGTACTAGATGTTCCCCTTCAAAATGGCCAATTGTTGGCGCCCTTCCCGCTCAATATTTGGGAAGAGGCCCAGGGCCTCTGCCTATAAATAGGACTAGCCACCCACAGGGTAGAGGCATCTTGAATCTCAGAGAGATCGAGACATCTCGCCTCATCTTAGCTTGATCCAGTCCGATCAAAAGCCTAGCCACAAGAACATACCCTCGCGAGGCTTGTCGGTGTCAAAACCGGCGGATCTCGGGTAGGGGGTCCCGAACTGTGCGTCTAGGCGGATGGTAACAGGAGACAAGGGACACGATGTTTTTACCCAGGTTCGGGCCCTCTCGATGGAGGTAAAACCCTACTCCGCTTGATTAATATTGATGATATGGGTAGTACAAGAGTAGATCTACCACGAGATCGTGAGGCTAAACCCTAGAAGCTAGCCTATGGTATGATTGTTGTTCGTCCTACGGACTAAAACCCTCCGGTTTATATAGGCACCGAATAGGGTTAGGGTTACAAAGAGTCGGTTACAATGGTAGGAGATCTACATATCCGTATCGCCAAGCTTGCTATCCACGCCAAGGAAAGTCCCATCCGGACACGGGACGAAGTCTTCAATCTTGTATCTTCATAGTCCAAGAGTCCGGCCGAAGGCTATAGTCCTGCTATCCGGACACCCCCTAACCCAGGACTCACTCAGTAGCCCCTGAATCAGGCTTCAATGACGACGGGTCCAGCACGCATATTATCTTTGGCATTGCAAGGCGGGTTCCTCCTCCGAATACTTCATAGAAGATTTTGAACATAAGGATAGTGCCCAGCTCTGCAAAATATGTTCCACATAACACCGTAGAGAGAATTACATTTAGACAAGTTCAATTTACTGACGTATCCCGCAGCGTGACATCACACCATGGCCAAGCCTTTATTCGAATCATTTTTACTGCCCAACCTTAGTGCGTTTAGCGAGGCGGTTTCCTTGGCACGTCTTGTCAAAGCAGATATCGTGTCCCCTTATTCTAGGATTCTCATCAATATGGGCGTGGGTAACCCAACCGCGCCATTGATCACGGCGCTTGGGAGATAAGCGAGTTTTATCAGGCCGGTGGGGACGCATAGCTCTGTCCGTCCATATAAGGGGATAAGGATCCGCTTTTTCACACGCCTTCTTCCTCCTTTGCTTATCCATTTTTTCAAGACTCCGAGCTCCAAATACCAAGTCCGCACATCCCATCTCAACCTTCTCCAACTATGTCCAGAGCGGGAGGCAAGTGGATGGCCTCCTCTGTCACGGAGGGGCACATCAAAAAGCTGCGGAAGGCCGGATACTTGTCCAGCGACATCGCACATAGGCTCCCCAACGAGGGGCAACTCATCCCCACCCCCAGACCCCATGAGAGGGTGGTGTTCCTCCCCCACTTCCTCCGCGGACTAGGGTTTCCACTTCACCCATTCGTCCGGGGGCTCATGTTCTACTACGTCCCTAGATTTCAACGATCTGGCCCCGAATTTCATCCTCAACATCTCGGCGTTTATCATCATGTGCGAGGCCTTCCTCTGCATCCAGCCCCACTTCGGCTTATGGCCGAAGACCTTCAATGTCAAGCCGAAGGTAGTGGGCGGCCGTCAAGCGGAGTGCAGAGGCGCCATGGTGGGCAGGATGGCCAACGCCCTATGGCTCGAGGGCTCCTTTGTGGAGACCATAAAGGGGTGGCAATCGGGTAGTTATATATCACCGAGCCGCGCGACTCTCAATGGGCGGCGGCCCCCGAATTCCGATCTGGCTTCCCCACACGGCTCACCTCATGGAAAGAGACGGGCTGGACGTGGGTTAATTCGAAGAGCTGGCCCGACTCCAAACCTGCGTCCGAAAACCTGGTGGACAAGAATCTCAAGCTTGTCAAGGTAATCCAGGTGATGCTCATCCGCCGGATTCTCCCATGCCAAAGAACGGACTTCAATTTGTGGGAGTTTGGTCGGCACAGCACCGAACCTTGAACCGGCTATTCGACACTACATACGAAGACGCCTAGAAGGTGTTGTTCAAGGGCGCCGAAGCTCCCGCATCCGCGACGGAAGATCACGGATTCAGCTCGCAGCATCAAGCCAGCGAGGTAAGTTATTTTACCCTTTACGGGACTCTTTTTTCATAGTTTGACTCTATGCGGGATCTAAACTCCCTCACCTTTGACAGGACTAGTTGAAGACGTCCGGACAGATCGACTGTTCGGTTCCCTTGCCAGAAGACCCAGCGGACGCCCAATTGACGGGAATGCTGGTTCCGGCACCTCACGTGGTGCCGGAAAAGAAGGCCAAGAAGAAGGCCACGGGAACTCGAAGGAGTTCCCGGCGCCAGGTGTTATCGGACTCATCGTCCGATGATGCCGAGGCGGACTCCTCCCGCGAAGACGAGGAGGAGGAAAAAGAGGCCTCTCCCCCAGCGGGGGGAGAGAAGAAAAGGAAGGCCGCCCCACCGGGGAGGCCGGATTGTCCAAGAAGGAAGGACCCTTCCTCCGGACTACACCGCCAATGCCAACGACGGCGAAGAGGGGTAGGCTCGAAGGGCCAAGCCCCTGGCGAGATCGTAAGTGTCCGGACACCAGAATAACTCGTGGCGTTTCATTTGTCGCACAACATCCTATAACGCTGTATATAACCATGCAGCCCGCCCAAGGATGGGCTCGACGATTCGTCGAGCGGCTCCCTGGGTTCGTCGGAGGTGAATATCACCTCACTTCCGACCGCCTCGTCTCCTCCCGCCGCGGATGACGCCGGGGTGGAGTCCCAAAAGGGGCCCAGCTAGGAGGAGGTGGCTATGGAGGCGCCGCAAGGCGACCTCCCGGAATCCGGGCTCAAAGGGGATAAAACCCCAAAGGGCTTCATTTCCGGCCCTGCGCCGGACTCCGTACCGGAACCTTCAGTGGTTCCGGAGTCCGACAGGCGACCCCTTCGTAAGAAGGGCAAGACTGCGACGCCCGGTGACCTCCGTCCAACCAGAGGCACCGGATGATTTGATGGAGTCGCGAACGGCGCTTCCATCGACGAGGAGCAGCGCCTGCTTATTATGAGTGTGGTGATCTAGAAGGTTCGATCCGCCAAGAGCGGGCTGAAGCTTAATGCCAGCCTTCTAACAGGCTTTGAGGTATGTATTTAAGATATAAAAATATTACCGCATAGACAGTAGCCCCTGATGCCCAGTTTGGTGTTCGGAAAGAAAAAGCCGAACTGAGGATCTAAAAAGATATACGCAGGAGTCTAACATAAGTATGTCAATATGGGAATGCAGGCTGCGCCACGACCTCTGCCACACACCGGGATCATGGAGGTTGGTGCATTGAAGCGAGCCTCGAGCAGTCCGAGAACGAGCTTGGACTTGCCGTAGCAACTCGAGGACAAGGAAGGTAAGTAATACCTTATGGGAGTATTTAAAAGATGTGTTTGCAAAAAATGACAGGAATAACATGAATATTGCAAGGGCCACAAACGAGGTGGCGACCCTGAAGGAGGCGGTGTCTCGGGCCGAAAGCAATGCGGCCACGGAGCGCACCGAGCAAGAAAAGCAGGAGGCGTTGGTGGCGGAGGTGCGGCAAGAGCTCAAGGCTCTCGTGGAAAAGCATGAGAGTTTGGAGCGTGACTCAAAGACTCAGGAGTCCGAGCTCGCCACGGCCCTTGAGAGCGCCAAGGCCGCTAAGGCCGAAGCCCAAAAAGCCCTCCAGGAGATTGAGGCGATGAAGAAGATAGCGGCGGGTAAGGCATTCTATATGCAAAGCAAGCGTGTGAAAGTGAATTATCTGTTACTTACCCGAATCCGGAGCTCTCCAGAGCATTCGCAGATCTGCCCCACAAGGTGGCCGATGCCGCCAAGATTCTACCGAGCCAAGGAGGGAGCTCGGCGGAGAAGGTGTTCTCGGTCTCAAGATGTCGAGGCGGACATCCGGTGCCCTTAAGCGACCAGTTGAAGCAACTGGTCGAGCTCCATAAGGTGGCCGAACAGGCCATGATGGGCCTCATAGTTCGGCTGTGGCCGAAGGAAGCCATGTCTGGGAGCTACTTCGGGCTAGTGAGGCGGCTGGTGGACGCCTGTCCATGGGTTGAAGTCATCAAGCGCTCCGTGTGCATCGAAGGTGCCCGTAGGGCCCTTGCCCTTGCTAAGGTTCATTGGGGCAAGATGGACGCTGAGAAGCTTGTGAAGGATGGACCACCACCGAAGAAGGAGCATCGCAAGCCTGAAATGTAATTTGAGGGCGTCCTGAAGGGTGCCTGCCTTATAGCGGATGAATGCTCCAAAGATATAATTTTTGAATAGACTCGCATTTGTTATCCCAGTAGGCTGAAAACTTGTTCATATCGCTAAGCAACACTTTTTAATTTAAAATATTACCTTTTGAGCGGCCGTGTATTAAATTTGAGAGATGGCGAGTCGTTGGCTTCAGCCCCCATGCCACGAGTGCTGGGGTGTTCGGGATGAACTTGAGCGCTCTTTTTCCCATTATTGGGTCCTTCGAGGGAGGCGCTCAACGCAACGAACAAGGCAACCAGACTATAATGCTTAAACACTCTCACTTAGCCATAGAATTCTATAATTTTAAATTTTGGCGAGACCGAGTTTGGGGCACTATCCACGCCTAGGCCGGACAATGCCGACTCCTCGCTCGAAGCGGCATAAGTCTTTAGGGACTCGAAAACCTCTCGAACAGCGACCGGCTCTCGCCTTATCATGACGGTCGGTTTAGCTTTCTCCATCGAGGTGCTTAGCCCAGCTCAACCGGGGCACAACCGCAGTGGTTCTCTCAGCGCTACCTTAGCCGATATAACGGAACGTAAGGTACCAAAACATGGGAGCCGGGCAAACCCAACTATTGACCCAAGACATGATTCGGAGCTGATGCATATTATGCTATAAGTTCGGGGTGCAGCACTTGTGAAAGTGTTCGGACTTATCACACCATGTTATGGGGTACTTAAGCCCCTGGTGTATTGCCCGTACCAAAGTGTACGGTTGCACAATGTCATAAATGAACATATATATATATATATATATATATAGGGATTGACTATTCGTCACCCTGGGTGAGGAATAGTTATTCTTCACCCCCTCTATTTTACCATCAATGCATCGTAATTTTACGTTTCGTAAGTTTTGTCTTATTTTTGACGTAAAAGAGACGGTAAGAAAATATATAATCGTCAGTAAAAATATTTTATGTTATGTAAAATTACAAACGTAAAAACATAGTGTAAAATACACATACACTGCAAATTTTCTTGTCTTATGCCCTATATTTTTATTTTTTATGCCAAATTTTACGTAGTGAATCAATAAGAATGTAACTATTTGAATTCCAAACATAATTTAATTATATATATATATATATATATATATATATATATATATATATCCAGACGGTCTATTCTGCTAATATTAGCAGAATAACTATTCTGCACACCACTTCCGCACACCACGCTGAACGCAGGTGCACTGCATCTTCTTTACGACGAGCACTGCAATATAGACTAGTGAACTTCTCGTCGGAAAAAACTGCACGCGTTATTTTTTCGGTACTGTTTTTGCTCTAATTTTTTAACCATTTATCGTAATGAGGTGTGTAATATACCGTTGAAAAGCTAAGGATTAGGCGCAACTTCGACATGTTGAACACTTTTCGAGATTCGGCACGGTTTAAGAGCAGTTTTGAAAATGGTGCGGCGGATGACGAGTGGCAGCGAGCGTTTTTTCGCGTTTTTTTCTAAACCGTTGGTTGGAATGAAGCAAATGATACGCCGTTGGATAGATATCGTCGAGGCGCATCTTTTCCATATATAAATGTTTCTCTAATTCGTTACGGTTTAAGAGCAGTTTCAAATTTTACTAAATCGCGGAATTCTGTTTTTCAAAAAATTTCAAATTTTCGGCACTATTTTCGCTTCAGTTTTTGAATCGTTTGTCGAAACGAGGCGTGTAATACGTCTTTGGAAAGCTATGGACAAGGCGCAACTTTGATATGTAGAACTTGTTTTCAGATTCCTTACGGTTTTAAATTAATTTTGAACACGGTGCGGCGGACGACATGTGGCAGCCGTTTTTCGCGAAGTTTTTTCAAACCGCTCATCGGAATGATGCAAATGATACACCGTTGGAAAGATCTTTACGAGGCGCAACTTTTTCATGTAGAGCACTCTCTCTAATTTATTATGATTTAAGAGCAGTTTCCAAATTATCGAAATGCGGGCACTCTGTTTTTTGCGACACCCAAATTGACGAGTAAACTTCATCAAACAGAAGAACGCACTGCTAACCGCACTACAGCAGACAGTCGAGTGAACTTCATGGTTTTTTTTTGCCGGACATAAAATTTCCAAGACGAGGAAGTGGACCGCATCAATACAGAAAATGAACCACACCACTTCGGAAAGTGAACCGCATGAGTTACTGTTGATGTTTTCATGTAACGCGTTTTTTGGGACATCATTTTTCATTAATATGTTTGGGACTGTAGCGACGAGCCAAGTGCACTGCATTTTCTATTTTATCTTTTTTATAACGTCCGAACTCCGGAGTAGAGGCAAGTGTACTGCATTAGTTTCTTTTCTAAGTAATTTATTTCTTTCATTCAAAATGAAACGCTTTGAGAACAATGAAACGAACCTCTACTTATTATTTTTGCACACGTGTCGAGAGACTGAGCAAGTTAACTGCATATAATAGGAAGCGAGCTTCTTTGCGATGTTAACTGCACTGCATAATGCACTCATCAACTAGAAAATGGCACTTGAGTACCCCAGCAATTATCTGCACTTCATAATGCATAACCATTTTTTTGTTTGTTCTGTAGGTCCCCAGTGAACTGCATGCCCATTCTAGGATTCTCATCAATATGGGCGTGGGTAACCCAACCGCGCCATTGATCACGGCGCTTGGGAGATAAGCGAGTTTTATCAGGCCGGTGGGGACGCATAGCTCTGTCCGTCCATATAAGGGGATAAGGATCCGCTTTTTCACACACGCCTTCTTCCTCCTTTGCTTATCCATTTTTTCGCACTCGAGCTCCAGCGCCCAAGTCCGCACATCCCATCTCAACCTTCTCCAACTATGTCCAGAGCGGGAGGCAAGTGGATGGCCTCCTCTGTCACGGAGGGGCACATCAAAAAGCTGCGGAAGGCCGGATACTTGTCCAAATGACATCGCACATAGGCTCCCCAACGAGGGGCAACTCATCCCCACCCCCAGACCCCATGAGAGGGTGGTGTTCCTCCCCCACTTCCTCCGCGGACTAGGGTTTCCACTTCACCCATTCGTCCGGGGGCTCATGTTCTACTACGTCCTAGATTTCAACGATCTGGCCCCGAATTTCATCCTCAACATCTCGGCGTTTATCATCATGTGCGAGGCCTTCCTCTGCATCCAGCCCCACTTCGGCTTATGGCCGAAGACCTTCAATGTCAAGCCGAAGGTAGTGGGCGGCCGTCAAGCTGAGTCAGAGGCGCCATGGTGGGCAGGATGGCCAACGCCCTATGGCTCGAGGGCTCCTTTGTGGAGACCATAAAGGGGTGGCAATCGGGTAGTTATATATCACCGAGCCGCGCGACTCTCAATGGGCGGCGGCCCCCGAATTCCGATCTGGCTTCCCCACACGGCTCACCTCATGGAAAGAGACGGGCCTGACGTGGGTTAATTCGGAAGAGCTGGCCCGACTCCAAACCTGCGTCCGAAACCTGGTGGACAAGAATCTGAAGCTTGTCAAGGTAATCCAGGTGATGCTCATCCGCCGGATTCTCCCATGCCAGCAACGGGACTTCAATTTGTGGGAGTTTGGTCGGGCACAGCACCGAACCTTGAACCGGCTATTCGACACTACATACGAAGACGCCTAGAAGGTGTTGTTCAAGGGCGCCGAAGCTCCCGCATCCGCGACGGAAGATCACGGATTCAGCTCGCAGCATCAAGCCAGCGAGGTAAGTTATTTTACCCTTTACGGGACTCTTTTTTCATAGTTTGACTCTATGCGGGATCTAAACTCCCTCACCTTTGACAGGACTAGTTGAAGACGTCCGGACAGATCGACTATTCGGTTCCCTTGCCAGAAGACCCAGCGGACGCCCAATTGACGGGAATGCTGGTTCCGGCACCTCACGTGGTGCCGGAAAAGAAGGCCAAGAAGAAGGCCACGGGAACTCGAAGGAGTTCCCGACGCCAGGTGTTATCGGACTCATCGTCCGATGACGCCGAGGCGGACTCCTCCCGCGAAGACGAGGAGGAGGAAAAAGAGGCCTCTCCCCCAGCGGGGGGAGAGAAGAAAAGGAAGGCCGCCCCCACCGGGGAGGCCGGATTGTCCAAGAAGGGAAGGACCCTTCCTCCGGACTACACCGCCAATGCCAACGACGGCGAAGAGGGGTAGGCTCGAAGGGCCAAGCCCCTGGCGAGATCGTAAGTGTCCGGACACCAGAATAACTCGTGGCGTTTCATTTGTCGCACAACATCCTATAACGCTGTATATAACCATGCAGCCCGCCCAAGGACGGGCTCGACGATTCATCGAGCGGCTCCCTGGATTCGTCGGAGATGAATAGCACCTCACTTCCGACTGCCTCGTCTCCTCCCGCCGCGTATGACGCCGGGGTGGAGTCCCAAAAGGGGCCCAGCTAGGAGGAGGTGGCCATGGAGGCGCCTCAGGGCGACCTCCCGGAATCCGGGCTCAAAGGGGATAAAACCCCAAAGGGCTTCATTTCCGGCCCTGCGCCGGACTCCGTACCGGAACCTTCAGTGGTTCCGGAGTCCGACAGGCGACCCCTTCGTAAGAAGGGCAAGACTGCGACGCCGGTGACCTCCGTCCAACCAGAGGCACCGGATGATTTGATGGAGTCGCTTAACGGCGCTTCCATCGACGAGGAGCAGCGCACTGTTATGAGTGTGGTGATCTAGAAGGTTCAGTCCGCCAAGAGCGGGCTGACTGAAGCCTGTGCCAGCCTTCTAACAGGCTTTGAGGTATGTATTTAAGATATAAAAATATTACCGCATAGACAGTAGCCCCTGATGCCCAGTTTGGTGTTCGGAAAGAAAAAGCCGAACTGAGGATCTAAAAAGATATACGCAGGAGTCTAACATAAGTATGTCAATATGGGAATGCAGGCTGCGCCACGACCTCTGCCACCGATCAAGGAGGTTGGTGCATTGAAGCAGAGCCTCGAGCAGTCTGAGAACGAGCTTGGACTTGCCAGAAAGCAACTCGAGGACAAGGAAGGTAAGTAATACCTTATGGGAGTATTTAAAAGATGTGTTTGCAAAAAATGACAGGAATAACATGAATATTGCAAGGGCCACGAACGAGGTGGCGACCCTGAAGGAGGCGGTGTCTCGGGCCGAAAGCAATGCGGCCGCGGAGCGCACCGAGCAAGAAAAGCAGGAGGCGTTGGTGGCGGAGGTGCGGCAAGAGCTCAAGGCTCTCGTGGAAAAGCATGAGAGTTTGGAGCGTGACTCAAAGACTCAGGAGTCCGAGCTCGCCACGGCCCTTGAGAGCGCCAAGGCCGCTAAGGCCGAAGCCCAAAAAGCCCTCCGTGAGATTGAGGCGATGAAGAAGATAGCGGCGGGTAAGGCATTCTATATGCAAAGCAAGCATGTGAAAGTGAATTATCATTACTTACCCGAATCCGGAGCTCTCCAGAGCATTCGCAGATCTGCCCACAAGTGTGGCTGATCTTTGCCGCATTCTACCGAGCCAAGGAGGGAGCTCGACGGAGAAGGTGTTCTGGTCTCGATATCTTTGAGGCGGACATCCGGGTGCTTAAGCGACCAGTTGAAGCAACTGGTCGAGCTCCATAAGGTGGCCGAACAGGCCATGATGGGCCTCATAGTTCGGCTGTGGCCGAAGGAAGCCATGTCTGGGAGCTACTTCGGGCTAGTGAGGCGGCTGGTGGACGCCTGTCCATGGGTTGAAGTCATCAAGCGCTCCGTGTGCATCGAAGGTGCCCGTAGGGCCCTTGCCCTTGCTAAGGTTCATTGGGGCAAGATGGACGCTGAGAAGCTTGTGAAGGATGGACCACCACCGAAGAAGGAGCATCGCAAGCCTGAAATGTAATTTGAGGGCGTCCTGAAGGGTGCCTGCCTTATAGCGGATGAATGCTCCAAAGATATAATTTTTGAATAGACTCGCATTTGTTATCCTGTAGGCTGAAAACTTGTTCATATGCGCTAAGCAACACTTTTTAATTTAAAATATTACCTTTTGAGCGGCCGTGTATTAAATTTGAGAGATGGCGAGTCGTTGGCTTCAGCCCCCATGCCACGAGTGCTGGGGTGTTCGGGATGAACTTCAACGCTCTTTTTCCCATTATTGGGTCCTTCGAGGGAGGCGCTCAGCATAGCGAACAAGGCAACCAGACTATAATGCTTAAACACTCTCACTTAGCCGTAGAATTCTATAATTTTAAATTTTGGCGAGACCGAGTTCGGGGCACTATCCACGCCTAGGCCGGACAATGCCGACTCCTCGCTCGAAGCGGCATAAGTCTTTAGGGACTCGAAAACCTCTCGAACAGCGACCGGCTCTCGCCTTATCATGACGGTCAGTTTTAGCTTTCTCCACTGAGGTGCTTAGCCCAGCTCAACCGGGGCACAACCGCAGTGGTTCTCTCAGCGCTACCTTAGCCGATATAACGGAACGTAAGGTACCAAAACATGGGAGCCGGGCAAACCCAACTATTGACCCAAGACATGATTCGAGCTGATGCATATTATGCTATAAGTTCGGGTGCAGCACTTGTGAAAGTGTTCGGACTTATCACACCATGTTATGGGGTACTTAAGCCCTCGGTGTATTGCCTGCACTAAAGTGTACGGTTGCACAATGTCATAAATGAACATATATATATATATATATATATATATATATATATATATATATATATATATTTATTTATATATATATATATATATAGGGATTGACTATTCGTCACCCTGGGTGAGGAATAGTTATTCTTCACCCCCTCTATTTTACCATCAATGCATCGTAATTTTACGTTTCGTAAGTTTTGTCTTATTTTTGACGTAAAAAGAGACGGTAAGAAAATATATAATCGTCGTAAAAAATATTTTATGTTATGTAAAATTACAAACGTAAAAACATAGTGTAAAATACACATACACTGCAAATTTTCTTGTCTTATGCCCTATATTTTTATTTTTTTTATGCCAAATTTTACGTAGTGAATCAATAAGAATGTAACTATTTGAATTCCAAACATAATTTAATTATATATATATATATATATATATATATATATATATATATATAATTAAATTATGTTTGGAATTCAAATAGTTATTCTGCTAATATTAGCAGAATAACTATTCTGCACACCACTTCCGCACACCACGCTGAACGCAGGTGCACTGCATCTTCTTTACGACGAGCACTGCAATATAGACTAGTGAACTTCTCGTCGGAAAAAACTGCACGCGTTATTTTTTCGGTACTGTTTTTGCTCTAATTTTTTAACCGTTTATCGGAATGAGGTGTGTAATATACCGTTGAAAAGCTATGGATTAGGCGCAACTTCGACATGTTGAACACTTTTCGAGATTCGGCACGGTTTAAGAGCAGTTTTGAAAATGGTGCGGCGGATGACGAGTGGCAGCGAGCGTTTTTTCGCGTTTTTTTCTAAACCGTTGGTTGGAATGAAGCAAATGATACGCCGTTGGATAGATATCGTCGAGGCGCATCTTTTCCATATATAAATGTTTCTCTAATTCGTTACGGTTTAAGAGCAGTTTCAAATTTTACTAAATCGCGAATTCTGTTTTTCAAAAATTTCAAATTTTCGCACTATTTTCGCTTCAGTTTTTGAATCGTTTTGTCGAAGCGAGGCGTGTAATACGTCTTTGGAAAGCTATGGACAAGGCGCAACTTTGATATGTAGAACTTGTTTTCAGATTCCTTACGGTTTTAAATTAATTTTGAACACGGTGCGGCGGACGACATGTGGCAGCCGTCGTTTTTCGCGAAGTTTTTTCAAACCGCTCATCGGAATGATGCAAATGATACACCGTTGGAAAGATCTTTACGAGGCGCAACTTTTTCATGTAGAGCACTCTCTCTAATTTATTATGATTTAAGAGTAGTTTCCAAATTATCGAAATGCGGGCACTCTGTTTTTTGCGACACCCAAATTGACGAGTAAACTTCATCAGACAGAAGAACGCACTGCTAACCGCACTGCAGCAGACAGTCGAGTGAACTTCATGGTTTTTTTTGCCGGACATAAAATTTCCAAGACGAGGAAGTGGACCGCATCAATACAGAAAATGAACCACAACACTTCGGAAAGTGAACCGCATGAGTTACTGTTGATGTTTTCATGTAACGCGTTTTTTGGGACATCATTTTTCATTAATATGTTTGGGACTGTAGCGACGAGCCAAGTGCACTGCATTTTCTATTTTATCTTTTTTTTATAACGCGTCCGAACTCCAGAGTAGAGGCAAGTGTACTGCATTAGTTTCTTTTCTAAGTAATTTATTTCTTTCATTCAAAATGAAACGCTTGAGAACAATGAAACGAACCTCTACTTATTATTTTTTGCACACGTATGCAGAGACTGAGCAAGTTAACTGCATATAATAGGAAGCGAGCTTCTTTGCGATGTTAATCGTGACCGCATAATGCACTCATCAACTAGAAAATGGCACTTGAGTACCCCAGCAATTATCTCGCACTTCATAATGCATAACCATTTTTTTGTTTGTTCCAGAGGTCCCGGTGAACTGCATGCCCATTCTAGGATTCTCATCAATATGGGCGTGGGTAACCCAACCGCGCCATTGATCACGGCGCTTGGGAGATAAGCGAGTTTTATCAGGCCGGTGGGGACGCATAGCTCTGTCCGTCCATATAAGGGGATAAGGATCCGCTTTTTCACACACGCCTTCTTCCTCCTTTGCTTATCCATTTTTTCGCACTCGAGCTCCAAATACCAAGTCCGCACATCCCATCTCAACCTTCTCCAACTATGTCCAGAAGGGAGGCAAGTGGATGGCCTCCTCCGTCACGGAGGGGCACATCAAAAGCTGCGGAAGGCCGGATACTTGTCCAAGCGACATCGCACATAGGCTCCCCAACGAGGGGCAACTCATCCCCACCCCTGCACTCCCATGAGAGGGTGGTGTTCCTCCCCACTTCCTCCGCGGACTAGGGTTTCCACTTCACCCATTCGTCCGGGGCTCATGTTCTACTACGCCCTAGATTTCAAACGATCCGCCCCAATTTCATCCTCAACATCTCGGCGTTTATCATCATGTGCGAGGCCTTCCTCTCGCATCCAGCCCCACTTCGCTTATGGCGAAGACCTTCTATTTCAAGCCGAAGGTAGTGGGCGGCAGTCTAGCGGAGTGCAGAGGCGCCATGGTGTGCAGGATGGCCAAAGCCCTATGGCTCGAGGGCTCCTTTGTGGAGACCATAAAGGGGTGGCAATCGGGTTGTTATATATCACCGAGCCATGACTCTCAATGGGCGGGCGGCCCGAATTCCGATCTGGCTTCCCCACACGGCTCACCTCATGGAAAGAGACGGGCCTGACGTGGGTTAATTCGGAAGAGCTGGCCCGACTCCAAACCTGCGTCCGAAACCTGGTGGACAAGAATCTCAAGCTTGTCAAGGTAATCCAGGTGATGCTCATCCGCCGGATTCTCCCATGCCAGCAACGGGACTTCAATTTGTGGGAGTTTGGTCGGGCACAGCACCGAACCTTGAACCGGCTATTCAAAATGAAACGCTTGAGAACAATGAAACGAACCTCTACTTATTATTTTTTGCACACGTATGCAGAGACTGAGCAAGTTAACTGCATATAATAGGAAGCGAGCTTCTTTGCGATGTTAACTGCACTGCATAATGCACTCATCAACTAGAAAATGGCACTTGAGTACCCCAGCAATTATCTGCACTTCATAATGCATAACCATTTTTTTGTTTGTTCTGTAGGTCCCCGGTGAACTGCATGCCCATGCTCGCACGACGGCCAAACCTTCACGCACCCGAGGAGAAGAAAACCCCAGCGCATCAAGCACCTTGGCAAGCGAACCCCATCGAGAAGCAGAGCAAACTGCACTCGCGCGGGCACACGACCCTTGTCCTTGCAGTCGGTCGGGAGCAGGGCGCACTGCACTGCACGCCATATCCATGATCACTGTACGCCAGCAGCACGAGCACTGCACCACTCAAACGGCTCGCCGGGAACTGCAAAATCAAAAATCTGCAAAAACAGAGAGGAAAAAAAGCTTTTTAATTTGGACACGAGCAACTACTGCTCTTCCAAGGCGTTGTCAAACAGTAGCACCCCCGCAAGGGCGAACCTCATGTTGTCCTTGCCCGCACCACAAAGGCAGCAAGAGCGCACACACTCACAAGGGAACCGCATACACTGAAACATGAAGCTGCTCACACATATAGAGTGTGCTCACGCTAGATGCATCAGTAATGAACTGCACAACACATCTTCTGAAGGAAGAAGAAATTGAAACCGAACGCTCGGCATCTTCTGAGGGAACTACACGTGGGGAGGAGGGGCAACTCACTGGGGGGCAGAGATCCACCAGTGCGGTGCCACGCCGGGGAAGGCCCTCGCTGGGACACCCAATCAGTGGCTTGACGATGGCACACCAGGGAGGTGGGCTGCAGTGCGGCAGTTTGTGCACTGCACGAAAAAGTGCAATCCATGGTGAGGGGGAGGGTGGCTAGCACCGACGAGCTACACGACGGGATCCGCACGGCGAACTGCACGTCTTCGCGGGGGAGGAGGGGAGCAGTTGCCGGCCCAGATCTACCGCCGTGGGAGGCGCGCTGGGGGCGGTTGCCGCCTCGGATCCATCGCCAGACGGTGGAGGCGTGGGGAATCCATCCTAGAGCAGGCACGGCGGGCCGGTGCATCGGGTCTTGGCGGCTGCGCCAAGCACAACAGCGCAGGGAGGAAGGTGAGGGGGAGGCGATGGTCTATGGCCCGTGCTGGGGCGCACGGCGAAGCTGGAACCGTCCGGATCCGTCGAGGTGCGGGGACAGGAGGAGGAGGGCGGACAAGAGGAAAGTGCGGCGCTCGGTCGTGGTGGGACGCACCACCGACGGCGGGTCGGGGTCGGGCAATCCAGCGGGCAAGAGGTCGGGGGGCAGTGAGGGGCACTGGTTGTTGCAGGTGTGGTAGGAGGAAGGGAAGGATGGAGATGGCTGGTAGCAGAGGGAAAGAGAGGAAGGTGGTCAGTGGCCGGCCAAGTGGATCATGCCGCCGGGGGTTGTCGGTGGGGGTTTGTGCGGCGGTTTCGTTGGGGGCGTCGGGGGTGTGCGGGTGATGGGAGGTGGTGGGGGGATCCGACGGTGGGAGGTGGTTGGGAGGGCGGGTGGGGAAGACAAGCGCCCGGGTTCGTTTCGTTTCCGGGTGTTAGCAGAATAAGCTTTTTTGGTGTGCAGAATAAGGTCTTAAGGGGTGTTATCATAATAGACCCACCCTATATATATATATAATTAAAAAAAGGAAATCAATAATAGGCAGAAGCTATATATTGGTTATTCAAAAGGGCTGCTGTAAGAGCAGAATGATACAAATAGTGCGATAAGCAAGGGACAGGACTTTTTAACATGTCTCCCTCCAGGGGTAAGCCGCGGGATGTTGTGTAAAACAGATATATTTCTCATAATAGAGACCACCTGGACACTCGACGTAGCTTTCTGCTTCCCTGGCTGTTGCATTGTGTGTTTGGCGATTCTAATGCCGGACAGGGCTTCGTGAGAACGGAGTCCTGAAAGTAAAAAGAAAAAAAAGAATGACACAATCGGGAGCCCCGGTGTGGTTGAGCCGCATTCGGGCATGCCGTGGTCGTGCTCCTTCCCCTATGCCCATGGTATTTCCATAGCGTAATTATGTACGCCGCATAATACCGGGTTTCGTGATTTCGCGAGGGTCGGGCTTGGGCCGCATTGCTATGCGTGGTCGGAGCGATGCCAGCGGTCTTGTTGTAGGTTACTCGGCGCGCTTGACGGTGTCCGGACGTTTAATAGCCGGACTCGAGAATTGCCTTAAGAGGCTACTTTGCACTTCCGGGCGAAGAGGGCCAGATGCTCCTCCTCCGTCCGAGAGAGCGTTCGGTGTTTCCATTGACCGTAATGACTCCTCGAGGACCTCGACATCTTGAGCTTGAGATATGCGTGGTGCGGCACCGCATTGAACTTTGCAAATGCGGTTCGTCCGAGCAAAGTGCATGATAGCCGCTATGAACGGGACTATGTCAAGATTAACTCCTCGCTCCGGAAGTTATCCGGGGATCCGAAGGTCGCTTCAAGTGTAACTGAACCTGTACAGTTGGCTCTACACCTGGTATGACGCCTTTGAAGGTCGTCTTTGTGGGTTTAATCCTTGATGGGTCTATGCCCATTTTGTGCACTGTATCCTGATAAAGCAGGTTCAGGCTGCTGCCGCCGCCCATTAGGACTCTAGTGAGGTTAAATCCATCAATGATTGGGTCTAGAACCAATGCGGCGAATCCGCCATGGCGGATGCTAGTGGGGTGGTCTCTTCGACCAAAAGTGATCGGGCAGGAAGACCATGGGTTGAACTTTGGGGTGACTGGCTCCATCGCGTATACGTCCCTTAGTGCATGCTTCCGCCCTTTTGGGTATCTGGGTTGCGTATATCATGTTCACCGTCCGCACTTGTGGGGAATCCTTCGCCCCTCTATTGTTTAGTGGCCGGGGCTCCTCCTCATCATCGCTATGCAGCCCCTTGTCATTGTTTTCGGCATTTAACTTGCCTGCCTGCTTGAACACCCAACAATCCCTGTTGGTGTGATTGGCTGGCTTTTCGGGGGTGCCATGTATCTGGCTCGAGCGGTCAAGTATTCGGTCCAAATTGGACGGGCCCGGAGTATTTCTTTTAAATGGCTTTTTCCGCTGACCGGGTTTAGAGCCTCTAAATCCGGCATTGACTGCTATATCCTCAGCATTATCGCCGTTAATGCGGCGCTTGTGCTTGTTGCGACGCGACCTGCCACTGCTGTCCTTGGTATCCGAATTACTGTGGCTCTTGGTCTTGTTGTTACCACGAGCTAGCCAGCTGTCCTCTCCCTCGCAAAAGTGGGTCATGAGTGTTGTGAGGGCTGCCATGGATTTCGGCTTTTCCTGTCCTAGGTGCCGGGCAAGCCACTCGTCGCGGATGTTGTGTTTGAAGGCTAGAAGGGCCTCGGCATCCGGACAATTGATGATTTGATTTTTCTTGGTTAGGAACCGTGTCCAGAATTGTCTGGCCGATTCCTCTGGCTGCTGAATTATGTGGCTTAGGTCATCGGCGTCTGGTGGTCGCACATATGTGCCCTAGAAATTGTCGAGGAATGCGGCTTCCAGGTCTTCCCAACAACCGATCGACTCTGCTGGCAAGCTGTTAAGCCAATGCCGGGCTGGTCCTTTAAGCTTGAGTGGGAGGTATTTGATGGCGTGTAGATCATCACCGCAAGCCATGTGGATGTGAAGGAGATAGTCCTCGATCCAAACCGCAGGATCTGTTGTGCCATCGTATGATTCAATGTTTACTGGTTTGAAACCCTCAGGGATTTGATGATCCATCACTTCATCTGTGAAGCATAGTGGGTGTGAGGCGCCTCTGTATTGGGCTATATCACGACGCAGCTCAAATGAGCTTTGTCTACCGTGTTCGGCCCGGCCGGAGTTGCCATATCCAGCGTGACGGTTATCGTCACATGTCGTGGGGCGCCCACGCGATCCATAGATCTATCTTGTCTGCCTTGCCTTGTCCTCCAATATATCTCGCAAGTCTGGTGCATTTCCCCATGCCTTTGTATTTTTTGAGCAACGATGGGGTGCGTCTTGAATTGAGGGCTGAGAGGCCTCTCTGTCGCGGCCACGAGGTGGCCGGTCAGCCATAACATGCACCGGTGATGTAGGTTTAGGTGCTTCCTCCTCTAATCGGGGTAGCAGCCTGCGTCTTGGATAGCTCTTGGAGGGGCGCTCGACTTCATACTCTTCACGCAAGGACTTCACCATCCGTCATCCTAGCAAATCTTGGTCAGCTCGAAGCTGTTGCTGCTTTTCTTGAGGCTACTTGTCGTGGCCATGAGCATGCGTTTGAAACGCTCTTGTTCGACAGATCCTCGGTGCGACAAATTGCCGTAAATGCCGAGGCTTGCCTCATCTTCGTGAGGGAGGCATGTAATTATCGTCCTCTACCTCTTTTTCTGCCGCTCTCTCATGAGGGCTGGCTTCTCCATCCTCCTGCGCTGAATCTTGCTGGAGGGGGTTGTCTTCGGCACTGTCCGGGGTGTTATTATCTCCCGTGCCGGAATCACCGTTTTTGCTGTGGCGGGATTTAGAGCGGCGCCGCTGACGCCGGCGCTTAGGCTGTTTCTTGGAGGGGTCATCCTCCGCTGTTTCATCGCCATTCCCATATTTTGGGATGTCCACCATGTATATGTCATATGACAAGGTGGCCTTCCAAAGGTCTCGTGGGTCTTTGGTTCTTAATCGCCTCTGCATCGTCGTCCATACCGTCGATGTCTTCGGAGTCGAAGTCGAGCATGTCGGTTAAATCATCGACAGTGGCTACGAAGTGGGTGGTGGGTGGGCTCTGATTTTCTTCGTCGTACGCATCCCAACCTTCCTGACCATAATCCGGCCAAGGCTCTCCTCATAAAAAGAGAGACTTTAGTGAATTCAGGATGTCGCCAAAGGGCGAAAAGCCGAAAGATGTCCGTGTGTTGAATTCCATGATCGGCGCCCAATGGGACTCGATTGGCGAGGCGCGGAAGGCTCGGAGTCCGGAGAGGAGTCCGCGCCTTGAGTCACGAAGCCGCAAAGGACGGGGTAGGTGTACGGCTCAATCACCGTGGAGATTGCAGCTCCCGAGGAGGTGTCCAGCCACCCATCCTCGATCGGCGCAGTCGGCTCCGAGCTAAAGATCGGAGCGGACTCTGGTGCGGCCTCCAGGACAGTGTCCGATGGCAGAGATAGATCATGCCCCTCGGGACAGTGCGGCGCGCTTGGCTGTGGCTCGAACCCGTCGAAGATCAAGTCTCCGCGGATGTCAGACGTGTAGTTCAAACTTCCAGATCTGAGCTGATGGCCAGGGGCGTAGCTTTCAATCTGCTCCAGATGGCCAAGCCAATTCGCCCGCAGTGCAAAGCCGCTGAATACGAAGATCTGTCCAGGGAGAAAATTCTCACCCTGGAGCACATCGTTGTTGATGATCGGAGGAGCCATCGGGCCTAAAGACGACGACACAGAGGAACTCTCAATGAAAGTACCAATGTCGGTGTCAAAACCGGCGGATCTCGGGTAGGGGGTCCCGAACTGTGCGGTGGATGGTAACAGGAGACAAGGGACACGATGTTTTTACCCAGGTTCGAGCCCTCTCGATGGAGGTAAAACCCTACTCCTGCTTGATTAATATCGATGATATGTGTAGTACAAGAGTAGATCTACCACGAGATCAGAGATGCTAAACCCTAGAAGCTATCCTATGGTATGATTGTTGTTCGTCCTACGGACTAAAACCGTCCGGTTTATATAGGCACCGAATAGGGTTACGGTTACACAGAGTCGGTTACAATGGTAGGAGATCTACATATCCGTATCGCCAAGCTTGCCATCCACGCCAAGGAAAGTCCCATCCGGACTCGGGACGAAGTCTTCAATCTTGTATCTTAATAGTCCAGGAGTCTGGCCGAAGGCTATAGTCCGGCTATCCGGACACCCTGTAATCCAGGACTCCCTCAAGGCTGTTCTTCCTTGTATTGTTCATCATCAGCCCAAGAGGCAATCCACCACACCACACACTGGAGTAGCGTGATACACCACAATGGTGGCCCGAACCAGTATAAACCTTGTGTCTCTTGTGTTGTTCCTTTGGTAGTTTAGATCCTAGTGAGGTGACGAGGTGCAAGTAGGTAGGGGGCGAGATCTCCGTGCGCACCCTAGAGTTCGAACCTAGAGGGTCTGCCGGAACACAAAATCTGACATTTGGCGCACTAGGTAGGGGTGCGCCGGAGCTTTCCCTTCCATCGACCCGCTCTCCGCCGACACCGCGACTCGCCCTACAATGAGCAGCACGCCGCCCACTCCGGTCGCCTGCGCCAGCGCGGGGGCCAGGGGGCTCCGAGCCTTGGCCCCAGCCTTGCGACAGGTGTGGTGGCCGAACAAGTTCAAGCCGGAGACGCCGCCACGTTACAACGGCACAACAGATCCGCTAGCCTTCCTTCTGGCGTACGAGGAGGCCATCCTTGAAGCAGGAGGGGACGACAGGGTCATGGCTAACTGGCTTCCCATGGCCCTCACCGACGCCCCACGCATGTGGCTGCTCCACCTGCCAGCGGCTTCCGTGGCCTCTTGGGAAGAGCTGCGCAACCTCTTCCTCATGACCTGCTGTGGCGCCCGGTCGTCGCGGCTCTCCTGGGCGGCTCGCAGGCGCCACCTTCAGGCCGCCATGTCAAGCCATTCGTCCGCCAGGTCGGCGCTGCCTCCGCGCGGCAGGGGGCTCCCCCAGGTCGGTCGGCACCCAAGGCCGATCTAGCCTTCAGCTCGGAGGACCACCCCTCCAACTCAACCTGCTCGGGCGCGCTCCCAATGCTGTGCACTCCCACCATTTGCCAGGTGGCCGTTACCAGGACCCTCATCGACGGCGGCGCGGGCCTTAGTGTGCTCTCGGTTGAAGCCTTCAGCCTCCTCCACATACCGCCGGAGCGGCTTCGGCCTAGCGTGCCCTTCTTGGGCGTTGGAGGCGGTTCAGCCGGTTCCCTAGGGCAGATCCGTCTTCCGGTGACCTTTGGCACCTACGACAACTTCCACACGGAGCTAATCGACTTCGACATCGCCCCCATCGGCCTCCCATACAACGCCATCCTCGGCTACCCGGCACTAGCCCGGTTCATGGCCGCGACTCACCCATCGTACAACCTCATGAAGATGCCCGGCAGCAACGGCGTCCTCACCGTGTCCGGAGACACCGGGGATGCGTTGCAGGTACTCAAGCACGTCTTCAAGGCTGCGGCGGCGGCACAGCCCGCCGACTCAGACGCCCCTGAGCCCAAGGGGGTTGCGCCGGCCAAGAAGAAGCAGTTGTTCACCCAAGACAAGGCAGAAACCAAGCAGATACTGGTCGACGAGGACGGATCCACTAACGCCACCTTCACCATAGGCGCCAACCTCGAGCCCGAGCAGGAGGAGGCCCTAGTCAAGTTCCTACGAGCGAATAAGAAGGTGTTCGCCTAGGAACCAGATCAGTTGGCAGGGATCCCGAGAGGCGTAATCGAGCACCACCTAAATGTGTGCCCCAGTGTACGCCCCGTGAAGCAGAAGGCAAGGCGGCAGTCCACTGAAAAGCAGGCTTTCATCATCCAAGACACCCGCAAATTAGAAGCTGCGGGGGTCATTCGCGAGGTCCGATACCCGGATTGGTTGGCCAACCCGGTCGTCGTGCCAAAGAAAGGGGGGAAGGAGCGCATGTGTGTTGACTTCACCAACCTCAACAAAGCCTACCCGCAAGATCCATTCCCGCTCCCTCGCATCGATCAGATCGTCGATTCCACCGCCGAGTGCGACCTGTTATGTTTCTTGGATGCCTTCTCTGGGTATCACCAGATCAAGATGGCGGTAGAAGACGTGGAAAAACGGCTTTCCTGACCCCGTGTGGGGTGTACTGCTACACATGCATGTCGTTCGGGCTGCGCAATGCAGGGGCAACCTTTCAGCGGCTGATACACATCACCTTGGGACCGTAGATCGGGAAGAATGTTGAGGCTTACGTCGATGACATTGTGGTGAAGTCTCGGGAAGCCAGAACCCTGATACAATACCTGGAGGAGACCTTCGCGAGCCTGAACACAGTGAACCTGCGGCTCAACCCAGAGAAGTGTGTGTGTGGGGTCCCCTCGGGCAAGCTCTTGGGCTTCCTCGTGTCCCACCGAGGCATCGAGGCTAACCCAGAGAAGGTCAAGGCGGTCGAGGACATCAGCCCGCCAAAGACCCTCAGAGAAATGCAGAACCTCACTGGGCGCGTTACCGCACTGGGACGCTTCATCTCCAAGTTGGGGGAGCGAGCGCTGCCTTTCTTCCAGCTGATGAAGAAAAAGGGGCCCTTTGAATGGACTGAAGAGGCCGACAAGGAGTTCCAGGATCTCAAGAGGTACCTAACCAGCCCTCCGGTAATGGTGGCCCCGCGCCCTCAAGAGCCCCTGGTGCTCTACCTTGCAGCCACTCCCTACTCCGCCAGCGCAGCCCTGGTGGCGGTTAGGGAGGAGCGTTGGACCAAAGTCATGGCAGTACCCGGTCAAGGCGAAGCAGGATCAAGGAAGACTCACAGAGACCACTACCACAGCCGAGAAGGATCAGCCGCCGCAGGGAAACGCACTCGGGACAGAAGAGACCCCTCCCCCTGGCGACCAGCCGCTGGAGGCTCCACTGTCTGATGAGGCGTCGTGGTCTCTGGAGGGCGCCATCGACACCAGCACTCACAACCTCGTTGACCACCCTCATGCCCATTCGGCCTGATGTTGCGGGACGCAAGGGCACAGTACCCCATGCCTCGTAAACTCCTCCTCGCGCTATTGGTGGCCTCGCGCAAGGTGCGGCATTATTTTCAGGGCCACCCCATCAAGGTTGTCTCAGCGTACCCCTTGGAAAGAGTGCTCGGGAGTCCCAACTCTGCTGGAAGAGTCGCTGAGTGGAACATCGAACTGCAAGCGTTCCATCTCGAATTCAGCACAACCAGGGTCATCAAGGGGGCCGCATTGGCGGACTTCATGGCAGAATGGACAGAGGCGCCGGGCCTCAAGGCTGATGAGGATCGATCCCTCTCCCCGGGAAGCGAGGCGCCGGACGGTTGGGTCATGTACTTCGACGGGGCGTTCTCTGTGCACGCAGCTGGGGGCTGGTGCAAGGCTTATATCTCCTACTCAAGACAAGCTCTACTACGCCCGTGCAGCTCTGTTTCCATCACGGAGAGAAGGTCTCCAACAACATAGCAGAATATGAAGGCCTGATAGCAGGCCTGAAGGCCGCAGCTGTCCTAGGAGTGAAGCGCCTTACCATCAAGGGTGATTCACAACTCCTCGTCAACTTCTCCAACAAGGTATACGAGCCGAGGGATGAGCAAATGGAAGCCTACCTCACGGAGGTCCGCAGGATGGAGAAGCAGTTCTGGGGGCTGGAGTTGCAGCATGTGCCCCGTGGCACCAATCAGGAGGCCGACGACATCGCCAAACGGGCATCCAGGCGGCTACCTCAGGAGCCTGGCGTCTTCGAGGAGCGGCTCTTCAAGCCCTCGGCCACGCCATCGCTGTCAAGCATGGTGCAGCCTCGGGAGGAGCTCCCCCAGCCACCAGCCTCTGGAGCCCGGTCATGGCCCGGCCTCGAGGCGCGCCGCTCTTGACCACAGAGCCTCGTGGAGGGGTGCTGGATCACAGAGCTTCGGAGCTACTTGACGCAAGGGACCTTGCCGAACAAGGAGGAGGAAGCGGAGTGTGTGGCGCGGCAAGCCACAGCATACTGCATCAGGGATGGAGAGCTCTACCGGAAGCGACCAAATGATGTGTCCCTATGGTGCATCACAGAGCTCCGGAGCTACTTGACGCAAGGGACCTTGCCGGAGAAGGAGGAGGAAGCGGAGCGTGTGGCGCGACAAGCCACAGCATACTGCATCAGGGATGGAGAGCTCTACCGGAAGCGACCAAATGATGTGTCCCTACACTGCATCTCCAGGGAGCAAGGGAAGGAACCGCTGGCAGATATACACGATGGAGACTGTGGGCATCATTCATCATTGCGGACCCTCATTGGCAAGGTGTTCCGCGGCGGGTTCTATTGGCGCACTGCGCTCAATGATGCCGTTGAACTGGTGAAGGCTTGTGAGGCTTGCCAATTCCATGCCAAGCAGATCCATCAGCCGGTCGGAGGTCTGCAAACTATACCCCTCTCGTGGCCATTCGCAGTCTGGGGGCTGGATATCCTGGGCCCCTTTCCTCGGGTGCCAGGGGGCTATCGCTACCTCTACGTCGCCGTGGACAAGTTCACAAAGTGGGCTGAAGCGGAAGCCGTCCGCACCATCCCCGCAGGTTCTGCGGTCAAGTTCATCAAGGGCATCGTGAGCCGGTTCGGGGTGCCGCACCGCATCATCACCGACAACGGTTCGCAGTTCACCAGTAACCTCTTCAAAACATACTGTGCTAACCTTGGGATGCAGGTATGCTACGCTTCAGTAGCGAACCCACGGAGCAACGGTTAGGCCGAGCGGGCCAACGCGGAGGTCCTGAGAGGCCTCAAGACCAGGACATTCAAGAAGAAGCTGGAGGCATGCGGCAGAGGTTGGTACGACGAGCTTCAGTCCGTGTTGTGGTCCATCCGCATGACCGCGACCAAGCCAACTGGCGAGACCCTGTTCTTCCTAGTCTATGGAGCTGAAGCGGTCCTCCCTCACGAGGTCAGACGTCGTTCCGCACGGGTCCTGGCGTTCGACGAGGCGCAGCAGGACGCCATGCGGGGGACGGACCTCGTGCTGGGGTAGGAGCATCATCGAGAAGCCGCGTTACGAGCGGCGAGGTACCAACAAGCACTGCGATGATACCACTGCCGCAACATCCGCCCCAGAACTCTTGAGGTAGGGGACCTCGTGCTCAGACGGGTTCTCTCCAGGGAGGGACTGCATAAGCTCTCTCCCATGTGGGAGGGCCCGTTCAAGGTTGTTCATGTTTCCAGGCCCGGCTCCGCGCGCTTGGAGACTCGGGAGGGGTGCCTGGCCCGTAACGCTGCGGAACATCCAGCACCTAAGGAGGTTTTACCCCTAAACAGGCCCAGAGCCTGTGAAGAAGGCGAATGCCTGTGAAGCGTTGCATTTGGGAAAAGGCGCAGAGCCTGTGAAGAAGGCGAATGCCTGTGAAGCGTTGCGTTTTGGAAAAGTCCCAGAGCCTGTGAAGAAGGCGAACGCCTGTGAAGCGTTGGGTTTTGGAAAAGGCCCAGAGCGCGTGAAGAAGGCGAACGCTTGTGAAGCGTTGCATTTTGGAAAAGGCCCAGAGCCTATGAAGAAGGCAAACGCCTGTGAAGCTCATTTTTCTGAGAAAGGCCCAGAGCCTGTGAAGAAGGCCAATGCCTGAAGCTCGCCGCCCGTGACACTCTCACGTAATAATGAGTTGGGGCTGTACACGCCGGAGTCTCGGGAGCGCCGGCCTCAGGCCCTGGGGCTCCCTCCCACGCCCAGTGGTAGCACTTAGCTCCGCGCTGGTGAGAAGACGTCGAAGACTAGATTAGGTGCCGGACGCGGCTTTTTTCATTTGCTTTCTGCAGTTGGCTTGTTCATCTCCATTTGGAGTTTTATTGGAGTGGTTGTTGTCTTTGACTTGTTACTCTTTTCTTTCTTCGCTCTCCTGCCTCAATTTCTCTTACGCGAGTCTCGTGAGGGAGCAACGCAGGCACCCTCACGAGCGTTTTCTGCCCCTGTTGTTTAAGGCTTCCCCCAACCGAATCTGCTACGGGAGCATCCCTCCAGTCCGTGCCCCACGGGCACCGCGAGCGAACACAGGGCCTGGGTCGGTCACCTCTACGACTGAGGCCGGAAGCTACCTCTCCTGACTAATCTTTGTAGGGCATAAAGCGTTCGACGAGGCCTCGGCCTCGGGAGGCGAGAATCGCAACAGGTCGCCCCCAAGATAAGTAATTTCTACGCGCAGGCGCGCAGTGGAGAGGCCTAATATAAAAATAGTGGAAACAGTACGATAATTAACAGCAATAGTCCAGGCATGCCCCGCAGGGACCTACACTACTGTCTCTTTGCGGAGGAAAAGGAAAAGAAGAAAATAGGCGCGACTCGCCTAACACCAACTCGCGGCGGAGACTCGAACTGCCTCCGGAGCTCAGGCGGACTCCCTCTCGCACTTCACCGAGGCGCGGCGGCGGGCAGACCCGCTACCTCCCTCCAAAGTGGCGCGGGCGGCGCGCTGAGGCTGGTCGCTGCCACCGCTGGAGGAGCCGCTGCCCAAGAAGAGTCGTCAAAGCTCGATGAACCCCGAAGGCCGCCAACCACGCTGCTGTTGTCGACTTCATCGTCGCTGGGGCTAGGCCCACGGCCGCGGTCGTCGTCCTCAGGGCAGCACCTAGCGCGGCGACTGTCTTCCCCGAACACCCTCACGTAGAGGGTGGCATCGACGTCGAATTTGAAGTGTAGGGTGCACCGCTGGCTCAGACCACGCGCGCGGGAAAACGTTTGCCAGCCGCGGTCAGGGCCACGCTCCCGGCTACAGAGACCTCCAGCAAAGCCCAGGAGGCCCGGCAGCAGCAACCGTCTGCCTGAAGCCAGAGGCCGCCCCGGGCACCGGCCGGAAGCTCACCTAGGAGGAAGCGAGGAATCTGGAGCCGGGTGCACCTCTGCCGAGTGGAAACGCGGCCTAGGGGGTCGCGTGGCCGTAGCGCGCCCCCCATCAACGGCCTGCCGCCCGTCACCGCGCGGGAGATCACCTGCACGGCCGCGAGGAGCCACTATGGGAGCCACAAGGTGCTTGCGAGGACGGCCTCGACCGCGCTTGGGCGGGGGAGAGTCAGGCTCCACCTGGCGGGCCTTTCCTTTCTCCGCGGCCGAGAACCTCTTTGGCGGAGCCATGAAGAAGAAGGAGAAGCAAGAAGGGATGGACTGGAAGGGCAGGCGCCGTCCCGTACTTATGGCCGGGGAAGGCCAACCTTCGACCTCCACGATCGCAGGTAATCATGACCAGCTTTGCATGCAGGGACTTGTCAATTCGTGCAGTTGCCGAGGCGTCGTGGGGGAGCAGGGACGCCCACGTCCAATCAACCGCCACGCGGCGCCCAAGGACGCAGGCTGTTAGGGCCTGCGGCGCTTCGCACTTGCCCCTTCGCTTCTCTACTAAGCCAAGTCCAGGCGCGCCTTGGGCCCGGGGGCTACTGTCGGCGTTCTAGGAACGGGGTACCCAGACTTGCTCGCTCATGCCTCAAGCGTGGCTCAAGGGGTGGCCCAAGATGGCCCATCTTCACCAAAGACAAGCTCAAGACCTCGCGAGGGCCAAGCCTCGCGGGGCGGACGACAGGAAGCTTCCTCAGGCACGGCCTCGTCAGGCTGGCTCGTGAGGAGGCGGAGAGATCAAGGTGGGGTACCTCACGAGGTGCCGATGACGCAAGCCATGATGACCAAGGGCGCCAGGCGGGCGCGAGCCCGCGCAGTGTCCTCGTTTCCTCTTTGGTGCAAAGGAGGCAAGCACAGGCGAGAGCATCAAGCAAAGGCATCCATTTCGGTGCAACAAGACCAAGACCGTCGCAACGGCAGGAAGGAGGTCATCGTGGAACCCAAGACGGTGTCACCACCAAAGCCTTTGACAGGTGAGGACCAACTTTAGTCAGGATAAGTGTACTAGATGTTCCCCTTCAAAATGGCCAACTTTTGCCGCCCTTCCCGCTCAATATTTGGGAAGAGGCCCAGACCCTCTGCCTATAAATAGGACTAGCCACCCACAGGGTAGAGACATCTTGAATCTCAGAGAGATCGAGACATCTCGCGTCATCTTAGCTTGATCCAGTCCGATCGAGAGCCTAGCCACAAGAACAGACCCTCGCGAGGCTGTTCTTCCTTGTATTGTTCATCATCAGCCCAAGAGGCAATCCACCACACCACACACTGGAGTACGGTGTTACACCACAACGGTGGCCCGAACCAGTATAAACCTTGTGTCTCTTGTGTTTTTTCCTTTGGTAGTTTAGATCCTAGCGAGGCGACGAGGTGCAGGTAGGTAGGGGGCGAGATCTCCGCGCGCACCCCAGAGTTCGAACCTAGAGGGTCTGCCGGAACCCGAAATCCGACATCCTCAACTACCACATAATCCTCATCCTCAGACTCTGAGGTCTTCTTTTTTCTTGTCCTTGTGGCAGCCTTGGGCAAATTACTGGGAGTGCTTCTGCTCCCCTCATCTGAGCTGCTAGAGGGACTAGTGCCCTCACTCATGTGAATCTGCTCTTGACACTGCTCGCCTGTCACTTTGGCCTGACATGCTGCACACACTGACTGCTGACCCTGTGAATAGCTATAGATGAGGTAGAGTGGATGAGCATCACAAAATGCAGAGATTTTTGCAAAAGAATGATCCAAAAAACTTAGTTTTATTTTTCCACAGAAAGCATTTCGGATCTACCGATTTTTAAACTCGGTGATACCGAAGCAGTTTTGGAACCTAAACTAGTGAACGCGGTCAGACCGAGTCACAGTTCGGTGGCACCGAGACTGCTAGGGTTTCACAAAGTTCTAAAATCGGTCACACCGATTTGTAATTCTCGGTCAGACCGAGACTTACTAGTGCAATGGCGTTAGCCAAATCGGTGGGACCGAGTTTTTTAACTCGGTGGGTCCGAGATGGTTTCGGCGGAAACCTAACCCTAAATTTTAGAATCACAACTATTCTAAGGATTGTTTTGACTGGATGGAGGTGTTTCAATCGTGGCAAGATGCATTACGAACACAATGTGTTGAGAATCAGACGACGATATCACTGTGATCGAGTTCATACCCAAATCGGTGAACTCGCTACGGCGGCAACGGCGGAGAAGAATTCCGTTGACGGTGGCAGAGACCAGCGACTGGAGGCGGCTGGCGAAGAAGTCGATGATCCGTAGACCTAGTAGACAGAGCGAGCTATGCGCGGGCGAGGAGTTTCGGAGAAAGTTCTCCAAAATTTGCCCGTGTGAATATATAGCCCGACGCTGTCGGTGTGACCAAGTTGAACAACTCGGTGGCACCGAGATGCATAACTGTTAACAGTTACAGCAACTCGGTGTGACAGAAAAGTTCAAATCGGTTGCACCGAGATTGAAAACCAAGATCGACTTAGTGATCTCGGTATGACCGAAATGGAGGAATCTGTCAGACCGAAAATCACAAAGAAGTTTTGGAAGTTTAAGTCTATGACGAATCAGGGACTCCGAGTGCTCCTCACACAGAGTGGTTCGAATCTGACTTGATCATATTTTGTGATGTAGCATGAATAGAGTTTGAGACGAGAAAAGCATAGATAGCTAGAGAAGGTTCTTAGGCATTCTTGTCCATCCACTTGGCCAAAGAGAAAGAAACCAATCAATCAAAACAACAAGTGGATGTCCTCGAATGAGTAAAATATGCAACCAACATGCTCACAGAATAAAATGACAAATGAAATATGTGCCAAAACATGCACAACCAATTCTAGCATCTATCAAACAATTGGCGATGACTAGGTCATCTATATATGAGTATATTGACTTAGGAGTCAAATGAGAACATTTGATCATAGGCCATACTCATCGTTTAAGCTCAAGTGGGGTTACCACTTTTACATAAAGCATTTATGTGTTCACATCATTAGAGTTGCTTTGACTCAATTCTTAGAGTTAAGCTCCCCTAGATGTGAGATCCCCCCTTAGAGGGATAAACTAACCTTGGGTTTTGTCGATGATGACTTCATGTAGGTGTTGAAGATGTGGATGCTGAATGTTGATGTAGATCTTTTGGAGCAATCCTTTGGAGTGATTTGAACTTCAATACCTACATGGGTTAGTCCCACAAGGAATAAACAAGAATATCCATAGACATAGAGTGATGCATACACAAAATGATGTCCATGAAAACTTTAGGTTACCTTGTCCCTTGCCTTACCAACATAAGGGTTTTGTGACTCCTTGAACTAGTGCAAGATATGGAAGTTGATTGCACTTGTCCTTGCCATAATGATATGAGTGAATAATGTTGGCGGAGTCACCCTCAAGAACTCTCTAGTTCTTCTTGTTCTGGATCCACATCATCTTGATGGGAATCCTTGGTGTAGTAGTTGTGCTTGATGAAGTAGAACTTGACGTAGTCTTGGGAACCCACTTGACTGTGGCCTTAGGTGCTTCTTCAAATGCATCAATCTCCTCTTGAAGCTTATCCTTGCCCTTGTTCTTGTGGTCTTGTGGTGGAAGATCATCTTGTGCTTGTGTTCCCTTGAAGGAAGTAGGATCATACTTCTCTTGTTGAGGAACAAACTTCGTCTTGGGGTATTGATCCTCTTCCCACTCAACTCCATTGGCATTGAACTTTCGTTCAAAACCAACACCTTGATTCTTCCGGTGCCTTCCTTGCTTGCGTACAATTTCCTCAAATTTCTTACTCCCGGCAAGCCTCTTGTATACACCTTTCTCTATAATTCCCTTCAATAAGCTGTTTTCTTGCTCAAGTGTAACTTGGCTAAGAGAATCATTAGTGTAATCAAGAGAGCTATGTCGGCGTTCTGGGAACGGGGGTCCCCAAACTTGCCTGCCTGCGGCCTGCGGCGTGGCTCAAAGGAGGCCTATGACAGCCCATCTTCATCAACACAAGCTCAAGACCCTCGCGAGGGGCCAAGCCTCACGGGGCGGACGACCAGGAGCTTCCTCCGGCATGGCCTCGTCAGGCTGGCTCACGAGGAGGCGGAGAGTTCAAGGCAGGGTACCTGCAAGGTGACCATGACGCAAGCCATGATTTATCAAGGGCGCCTCGAGCGCGCCACATAGCGTCCTCCTTTCCCTTTGGTGCAAAGGGAGCAAGCGCAGCGAGAGCATCAAGCAAAGGCATCCGCTTTCGGTGCAACAAGACCAAGACCAGCCCCAACGGGCTGGAAGGGAGTCATCGTGGAGCCCAAGCAAAGGCCATCACCAGAGCCTTTGGCAGGCGAGGACTAACTTTAGTCAGGATAAGTGTACCCGCTGTTCCCCTTCAAAATGGCCAATTGTTGGCGCCCAACCCGCTCAATATTTGGGAAGAGGCCCAGGGCCTTCGTCTATATAAGTAGAGCTAGCCACCATAGTAGAGGGGCGCGGACATTTGGAATCCAGAGAGAGAGATAGAGACCCGATCCTCAAGCTAGAGCGACGGAACACCACCTAGCAGTTCATCACACCCACCAAGAACAGACCCTCGCGAGGTTGTTCTTCCCTCGCATCGCTCTTCATCAGCCCAAGAGGCAATCCACCACACCACAAACTAGAGTAGGGTATTACACCACAACGGTGGCCCGAACTAGTATAAATCGCGCGTCTCTTGTGCTGTTCTTTTTAGTAGTTTAGGTCCCTGTGATTCGGCGAGGTACGAGACGGTGGAGGGTTGGATCTCCGTGTGCACCCCAGAGTTCGAACCATAAGGGTCTGCCGGAACCCGAAATCCGACATTTGGCGCGCCAGGTAGGGGTGCGCCAGAAACTGCCTTCCGTCGCCTCGCTCTTCCCCGACCACCGCAACCATGCCTGACGCTCGTCGGGCTCGCGCCGAGCACCAAGCCGCCCTCGCCTCCCATGTCGCCCGAGCGGCTTCTGACGGTGGGCGCCCTCGCCGTTCCTCACCACCCACTGTCAACACCGCCACCGGCCCGGCGGGGGACGGGCAGCAAGCATCGTCCCTGCGCTCCTCGGTGACCTCATGGAAGGGGCCGCGCGGCTTCCTCGACTCCCACCCCGTCGCGCCGGTTCCTCCGCTCGTCGCGGCCCTCCTGGGCGGCTCGCAGGCGCCGCCTTCCAGCCGCCATGTCAAGACATTCCTCCGCCGGGTCGCCGCCGCCCACGCTGCAGGGGGCTCCTCAGCCGGACGGAGTCACCGGCCGAGCTGACCTTCGACTCTCAAGACCACCCCACCAACTCGGCGGCTCGTGCGCCCCCATGCTCGTGACACCCACCATCTGCCAAAGTTGCCGTCACCAGGACCCTCATCGACGGTGGCGCCGGCCTCAACGTCCTCTCGGTCGAGGCCTTCAACCTCCTCTGCATACCCAGGGAGCGGCTGCAGCCCAGCCAGCCTTTTTTGGGCGTAGGAGGGGGGTCATCCAGCTCCTTGGGGCAAATCTGTCTTCCGGTGACCTTCGGCACCTACGATAACTTCCGCACGGAACTGGTCGACTTCGACATCGCCCCCATCGACCTCCTCTACAATGCCATCCTTGGCTATCCAGCATTGGCCAAATTCATGGCTGCAACCCACCCGGGGTACAACCTCATGAAGATGCTCGGGAGCAAGGCGTCCTCATCGTGCACAGGGATCTTTGAAGGTGCTGACTGCGCCAGGCTCACCCTCAAGGCCAGCGTGACGCCGCGCAGCTCCGCCGATGCGTAAGCCCCAAGCCCAAGGGGGCTGCGCCGACCAAGAAGAAGCAGTTGTTCACTCAAGACAAGGCGGAGACCAAGGAGATACCCGTCGATGAGGACGGGTCCACAAACGCAACCTTCACCATAGGCGCCAACCTCGAGCCAGAACAGGAGGAGGCCCTTGTCAAGTTCCCGCGTGCGAACAAGAAGGTGTTCGCCTGGGAGCCCGATCAGCTGGCGGGGATCCCACGGGGCGTAATCGAGCACCACCTTAACGTGTGCCCAACGTGCGTCCGGTGAAACAGAAAGCGAGAAGGCAGTCCACTGAAAAGCAGGCCTTCATCGTCCAAGAGACCCGCAAGCTAGAAGCCGCGGGGGTTATTCGCGAGGTCTGATACCCAGATTGGCTGGCCAACCCCGTGGTGGTGCCAAAGAAGGGAGGAAAGGAGCGCATGTGTGTCGACTTCACCAACCTCAACAAAGCATGCCCGCAGGACCCGCTTCCGCTCCCTCGCGATGGGACCGGAATCGCCGATTCAACCGCCGAGTGTGACCTACTATGCTTCTTGGACGCCTTTTCCGGGTATCACCAAATCAAGATGGCGGTGGAAGACGTAGAAAAGACGGCCTTCCTAACCCCATGTGGAGTGTACTTCTATACATGCATGCCATTCGGGTTGCATGGCAGCGGGGCAACCTTCCAATGCTCATGCACATCACCTTGGGCCCACAGCTCGGGAAGAATGTGGAGGCATACGTCGACGACATCGTGGTGAAGTCTTGAGGCCAAGACCTTGATACAAGACCTGGAAGAAACCTTCATGAGCCTCAACGCGGTGAGCCGGGCGACTCAACCCGGAGAAGTGTGTGTTTGGAGTTCCCTCGTGCAAGCTCTGGTTTCCTCGTGTCCCACCGAGGCATTGAGGCTAACCTGAAAAGGTCAAGGCAAGGAAGACATGAGCCCACCAAAGACCCTCGTGGAAATGCGAAGCTCACGGGCGCCAGAACGGTGCTGGGCCGTTTCATCTCCCGATTGGGGGAGTGGGCGCTGCCTTTCTTCCAGCTGATGAAGAAAAAGGGGCCCTTCGAGTGGACTGAAGAGGCCGACAAAGCGTTTCAAGACCTCAAGAGGTACCTGACCAGCCCTCCAGTGATGGTGGCCCCACGCCCTCAGGAGCCCTTGGTACTCTACCTCGCCGCCACTCTCTACTCCGCTAGCGCTGCTCTGGTGGCAGTTAGGGAGGAGCGTGAGGCCAAGACCACGGCGGGCACCCGAGCTAAGGCAAGACCGAATCGGAAGGAACTAGCAGAAGCCAGCACCCAAATGGAAGAAGATCAGCCGTCACAGCAGAGCGCACCAAGGGCGGGGGAGGCCTCCCATCCGAGCACCCAGCTTCCGGAGGCGCCGTCGCCTCGGGAGGCACCACAGCTTCCGGAAGACGCCACCAGCACCGACGCCCCTAACCTCGTCGAGCACCCGGTGTACTTCGTCAGCACCGTGTTACAGGATGCGAGGGCATGGTACCCCATGCCGCAGAAGGTCCTCCTCGCATTGTTGGTGGCTTCGTGCAAGCTGCGACACTACTTCCAGGGTCATCCAATCAAGGTTTTCTCGGCATACCCCCTGGAGAGGGTGCTCAGGAGCCCCAACTCGGCCGGAAGGGTCGCCGAGTGGAACATTGAGCTGCAAGCATTCCAGCTCGAGTTCAGTACGACCAGAGTCATCAAGGGGGCCGCGCTCGCAGATTTCGTGGCCGAATGGACAGAAGCACCGGGCCTCAGGGCCGGCGAGGATCGGTCCCACTCCCCAGGGAGCGAAGCGCTAGAAGGTTGGGTCATGTACTTCGACGGAGCATTCTCTAGACAGGGCGCTGGGGCTGGGGCAGTGCTCATATCTCCCGCTCAGGACAAGCTCTACTATGCCGTGCAGCTCTGTTTCCAGCATGGCGAGAAGGTCTCCAACAATATAGCAGAATACGAGGGGCCGATAAGGGTCTCAAGGCTGCCGCTGCCTGGGGTGAAGCGCCTACCATCAAGGGCGATTCGCAGCTCCTCGCCAATTTCTCCAACAAGGTGTATGAGCCAAGAGGTGAACACATGGAAGCCTACCTTATGGAGGTCCGCAGGATGGAGAAAGCGGTTACTGGGGTTGGAGCTGCAGCACGTGCCTCAAGGCACCAATCAAGAGGCCGACGACATCGCCAAACGAGCCTCCAGGAGGTTACCCCTGTGAGCCGGGCGCCTTTGAGGAACGACTCTTCAAGCCCTCAGCCCCGCCAAGTTATCAAGCACAAGACACTGGAGGAGCTCCCTCACCACCAGCCTCGGGAGCCCGGCCTGTGGCCCGGCCTCGAGCACGCCTTGCTCGACAATGGAACCTCAAGAGGAGTGCTGGATCACGGAGCTCAAGAGTTACTTAACGCGTGGTATTTGCCGGAGAAGGAGGAGGAGGCAGAAGGCGTGTGGCAAGTGCAGCGCATACAAAGATCATGGATGGAGAGCTCTACCTAAGCGACGAACGACGTGTCCTCGCTACGCATCACCAGGGAACAGGGGAAGGAATTGCTGGCAGATATACACGACGGAGATTGTGGGCACCATTCATCGTCACGGACCCTCGTCGGCAAGGCGTTCCGCAGCGGTTTCTATTGGCCCACCGCGCTCAATGACGCTATCGAACTCGTGAAGGCTTGTGAGGCTTGCCAATTCCATGCCAAGCAGATCCACCAGCCTGCAGGAGGCCTGCAAACCATCCCCCTCACTTGGCCATTCGCGGTCTGGGGGCTGGTCATTCTGGGCCCTTTTCCTCGGGCTCCAGTGGGCTATCGCTACCTCTACGTCGCCGTGGACAAATTCACCAAGTGGGCCGAGGTCGAGGCCGTCCGTGCCATCCCCGCTGGTTCTGCGGTCAAGTTCATCAAGGGCATCGTGAGCCGGTTCGGAGTGCCAAACCGCATCATCACCGACAATGGTTCGCAGTTCACCAGTAACCTTTTTAAAACGTACTGCGCTAACCTTGGGACGCAGATATGCTACGCTTCGGTGGCGCACCCCCGCAGCAATGGACAGGCCGAGCGGGCCAATGCAGAGGTCCTGAGAGGCCTCAAGACCAGGACGTTCAAAAAGAAACTGGAAGCCTGCGGCAGAGGCTGGTACGACGAAGCCTTCCGTGGTTGTGGTCCATCCGCACAACCGCAACCAAGCCAACTGGAGAGACCCCCTTCTTCCTGGTCTATGGAGCCGAAGCGGTCCTCCCTCACGAGGTCAAGCGCCGATCCGTGCGGGTCCTGGCGTTCGATGAAACGCTGCAGGACACCATGCAGGGGACGGCCCTTGTGCTGGGGGAGGAGCGCCATCGAGAAGCTGCGCCATGAGCGGGCGAGGTACCAGCGAGCACTCCGGCGATACCACTGCCGCAACATCTGCCCCAGAACTCTCGAGGTAGGGGACCTCGTGCTCCGACGGGTCCTCTCCAGGGAGGGACTGCATAAGCTCTCTCCCATGTGGGAGGGCCCATTCAAGGTTGTTCATGTTTCCAGGCCCGGCTCCGTGCGCTTGGAGACTCAAGAGGGAGTACCTATACGTAACGTGGAACATCCAAAGCACCTCCGGAGGATTTACCCCTAAAAGGCCCCTGAGCTCATGAAGAAGGCGAATGCTGTGAAGTTCATCTTTTGGAAAAGGCCTCAGCCTGTGAAGAAGGCGAATGCCTATGAAGTTCATCTTTTGAGAAGGCCCCGCCATGTGAAGAAGGCGTAATGCCCGTGAAGTTCATCTTTTGGAAAAGGCCGGAGCACATGAAGAAGGCAAATGCCTGTGAAGCTCACCTCCTGGGAAAAGGCCCAGAGCCTGTGAAGAAGGTGAACGCCTGTGAAGCTCGCCGCCCGTGATACTCTCACGTAATAATGAGTTGGGGTTGTACACGCCCCGGAGTCTTAGGAGTGCCGGCCTCAGGCCCTGGGGCTCCCTCCCACGCCAAGTGGCAGCACTTAGCTCCGCGCTGGTGAGAAGACGTCGAAGACTAGACTAGGTGCCGGACGCGGCTTTTTCATTTGCTTTCTACAGTTGACTGGTTATTCCCATTTGAAGTTTTTATCAAAACTATCTCCCCTTTTTAGTCCGTGGTTCTTCGATCTTTTTCACCCTCCTGCCTCGATTTCTCTTGCGCGGGGACTCGCGAGGCGGAAGCCTTGGGAGCCCCCGCGAGTGTTCCTACCCCTATCGCTCAAGTTTTCACGGCCCCGGTCCACAGCTGGAGCACCCTCCTGACCATGCCTCACGGGCAGCACAACGCTAACACGGGCCGTGGTCGGTCGCCCGCGCCACGGCCGGGTCTACTTGCGAATGGGCGCACGCGAAGGAGAACAGATGTCAGATAACAAAAAGCAAGATAATAATTAACGGCGTTGCCCTAAACGCGCATTCACGGGCCACACATTGTTCCCTTTTACGCAGGAGAAAAGGAAGGAAAAGGATGTAGCGGGTGAAGCACGCCCGTGCCGGGCTCTCTTGAAGGCCCGAGCTGCCTCCGGAGCTCGGGCCGACTCCATCTCGCGCTTCACTGGGCGTGGCGAGCGGACCACTGCCACCCCCAAGCAAGCGCGCGGCATGGGGCTGGCGTCATTGCCGGAAGAATCGCCACCAAGAAGAGCTGGTGAAGCGTGAGGAGTCGCGGGCATCACCACCGCCTGCCAGCTGCCCTCTCCGCTCGCGCCGGGCTGGAGTCCTCGGCCATGCCGTCCTCGTGGCAAGCACCCCATGCGCGTCAGTTTTCCCGAACACCCTCACGTAGAGGGTGGCATCGCCATCATACTTGAAGTGCAGGGAGAACCGGCGGCGGAGACCACATGCGCGAGAACGCCTCGCGGCCCAAGGGCGAGAACAGGTTCCTCGGGCCGAGACCTCCAGAGAATCCCACGAAGCCCGGCTGCAGCAGCCATCTGCCTGGAGCCAGAGGCCACTCAGGGCGCCATCTGGGAGCTCACCCAGGAGGAAGCACAGGAGCTGAAGCCGGACGCCGGACGGCTCCTCCGCCCTCATCATGAACTCCGGCAGAGATTCAGCAGCATGAAGGCGCGGCCTCGGGGGACGCGCGGCCGGGGCACGCCCTCCGACCATGGCCAGCCGCTCGCCACCATGCTGAGAGCCTCCCCCACGACCGCGGGGGACCATCGTGGAGGCCACGGGATCCTTGCGAGGGCGACCTCGACCACGCTTAGGCGGAGGAGAGGAAGATTCGACCTGGCGGCCCTTCCCCTTCTCTGCGGCCGAGAACTTCCTTGGTGGAGCCATGGAGAAGAAGGAGAGACAAGAAAGGATACACTGAAGGGCGCGCGCCGTTCCGTACTTATTGCTGGCGAAGGCCAACCGTCGGCCTCCACGATCACCGGTAATCATGACCAACTCCGCATGCAGGGACTTGTCGAATCCAGGAGGTTACCGAGGCATCGTGGGGAAGCAAAGGCGCACACGCCCAATCAACCACCACGCTGCCGCCAAGGCCGCAGCTGTTAGGGCCCATGACGCTTCGCACTTGCCCTTTCGCCTCTCGCTCGGCCAAGTTCGGGCGCCATGGGCCCGGGGCTCTTGTCGGCGTTCTGGGAACGGGTCCCCAAACTTGCTCACTGCGGCCTGCTGGCGTGGCTCAAAGGAGGCCCAGGACAGCCCATCTTCATCAACACAAGCTCAAGACCCTCGCGAGGGGCCAAGCCTCATGGGCGGACAACAGGAGCTTCCTCGTGCACGCCTCGTCAGGCTGGCTCATGAGGAGGCGGAGAGTTCAAGGCAGGGTACCTCATGAGGTGCCCATGACGCAAGCCATGACGCACCAAGGGCGCCACGGGCGCCCGGCCCAGGCCGGTCATTCTTTCCACTTTGGTGCAAAGGGACCAAGCGTGGCGAGAGCATCAAGCAAAGGCATCCGTTTGATTGCAACAAGACCATGACTAGTCCCAACGGCTAGAAGGGAGTCATCGTGGAGCCCAAGCAAAGGCGTCATCACCGAGCCTTTGGCGTGCGAGGACTAGCTTTAGTCAGGATAAGTGTACCTGCTGTTCCCCTTCAAAATGGCCAATTGTTGGCGCCCTTCCCGCTCAATATTTGGGAAGAGGCCCAGGGCCTTCGTCTATATAAGTAGAGCTAGCCACCATAGTAGAGCGGCGCGGGCATTTGGAATCCAGAGAGAGAGATAGAGACCCGATCCTCAAGCTGGAGCGACAGAACACCACCTAGCAGTTCATCACACCCACCAAGAACAGACCCTCATGAGGCTGTTCTTCCCTGCATCGTTTCTTCATCAGCCCAAGAGGCAATCCACCACACCACAAACTAGAGTAGGGTATTACACCACAACGGTGGCCCGAACTAGTATAAATCGCGCGTCTCTTGTGCTGTTCTTTTTAGTAGTTTAGGTCCCTGCGATTCGGCGAGGTACGAGACGGTGGAGGGTTGGATCTCCGCGCGCACCCCAGAGTTCGAACCTTAAGGGTTTGCCGGAACCCGAAATCCGACAAGCTACTAGAAGCAACAATATTGGATTTAGCATTGTTATTGTTACTACTAGAAGAAGAATCTTTCTTGTTCTTGTTGCTAGACTTGACTGGAGGCATGTAAGTAGATAAGAGTAAACGCTTGGCAATATAAGAAGAACTTTTCGTACGGAGATCATCATTGATCGCTTTTAGGAACTCATGCTCTTGCTCAAGATTGAGCTTTTCAAAGCGTAACTTCTCATGAGCCCATAAAAGTTCTCGATGATCTTCGAAGATAGTTTCATGAGCTAACTTAAGAGTGTTTAGTTCTTTAGTTAGATGCTCAATCTTCTCCTTAACATTGTCATTCGTTTCATCTTGATTAGCATGATTAATTGACGTTTCATCATAGTATTCATCACTAGAGTTGTCAATAAGTAAATCATCATCACCTAGCAAGTCATCTTGAGTGTATTCGGAGTCGGAGTGATAGCTTCTCTCGGAGTGATTGTCGGAGTCGGAACCGGATACCCATTCACCAACATGAGCTTGATGTCTTCGTTTTATGTAGCTCTTTGATGACTTGTCCTTCCTTTTCGAATCCCTTCTTCTCTGTGAGGGTCTTCGTTCATAACGATCATCTCTACTCCTACTCTCTCTTGGTGGTGATTCTTCTCTTCTAATTCTTCTCTTGGGAGAATCTTCACTTCTTTTGTAGGGTGTCGTACACTCATTGGAATAGTGTCCGGGTATCCCACAATTGTAGCAATTTCGCTCTAGACTAGAAGATCTTTTGTGATTGTAGGACCTTGACTTGGAGCTTCTTTCTTTGCTTCTACTCTTGTAGAATTTGTTGAAGGTCTTCACCATTAAGCTCAATTCTTCATTGAAGGTTTGTTTCTCACTTGATGATGTGGTGGCTTCACATGAGGCTTTGTAAGCACCACTTGACTTGTTGTGATGTTCCTCCTTATCCTTGAGTGACATCTCATGAGCAACAATTCTTCCAATGACTTCCGTTGGCTTGAGATCTTCGTAATTTGGCATCATTTGGATCAATGTGCACACGGTATCATATTTTCCATCCAATGCTCTTAGGATCTTCTTGATGATGAATCTTTCGGTCATTTCTTCACTTCCTAAGCCGGGCAATCTCATTTGTGATAAGAGCAAGCCTAGAGTAGATTTCAAATGAGACCTTCACCATCCTTCATTTTGAACTTGTCAAGCTGACTTTGGAGCACATCCAACTTGGATTCCTTAACGGAGTCGGTACCTTCATGCATATCAATCAAAGTATCCCAAATTTCCTTTGCATTCTCAAGACGGCTGATTTTGTTGAATTCTTCGAGGCACAAGCCATTGAAGAGGATATCACAAGCTTGAGCGTTGTATTGCAACATCTTCAACTCTTCCATGATAGCTTCATGGTTCGGTTCTCTCCCATCAAAGAATTCACCTTGAAAACCAATACACACAATAGCCCAAACGGCGGGGTTATGTCCGAGAATATGCATTTTCATCTTATGCTTCCAACTAGCAAAATTAGTGCCATCAAAGTAAGGACCTCTACGGTGATAATTTCCCTCGCTAGATGCCATACTCTCCTAGGTTGTGAATCCAAGGCTATGACCACCAAAAGCTATGAAAATCAAAGCAAATGGAGACCAAAGCTCTGATACCGCTTGTAGGACCTTGAAGTATGTCTAGAGGGGGGGGGGTGATTAGACTATTTGACCAATTAAAAACTTAACATTTTCCCAATTTTAGACTTTGGCAGATTTTAGCTATCTTTAAGCAAGTCAAGCAATCTTCACGCAATTCAAGCAATTATGCAAAGAGTATATAGGCAGCGGAAAATAAAGCATGCAACTTGCAAGAATGTAAAGGGAAGGGTTTGGAGGATTCAAACGCAATTGGAGACACAGATGTTTTTGTCGTGGTTCCGATAGGTGATGCTATGATACATCCACGTTGATGGAGACTTCAACCCATTTAAGGAGTAACGGTTCTTGCCGAGAGTCCATGGAGGGCTCCACCCACCAAGGGTCCACGAAGAAGCAACCTTATCTATCCCACCATGGCCGTCGCCCACGAAGGACTTGCCTCACTAGCGGTAGATCTTCACGAAGTAGGCGATCTCCTTGCCCTTACAAACTCCTTGGTTCAACTCCACAATCTTGTCGGAGGCTCCCAAGTGACACCTAGCCAATCTAGGAGACACCACTCTCCAAGAAGTAACAAATGGTGTGTTGATGATGAACTCCTTGCTCTTGTGCTTCAAATGATAGTCTCCCCAACACTCAACTCTCTCTCACAGGATTGGGATTTGGTGGAAAGAAGATTTGAGCGGAAAGCAACTTGGGGAAGGCTAGAGATCAAGATTCATATGGTTGGAATGGAATATCTTGGCCTCAACACATGAGTAGGTGGTTCTCTCTCAGAACTGGTAAGTTGGAAGTGTAGGTTTGTTCTGATGGCTCTCTCCACGAATGAAGAGAAGGTGGAGGGGTATATATAGCCTCCACACAAAATCTAACCGTTAAACACAATTTACCAAACTCGGTGGGACCAAATCATAAAACTCGGTCGGACCGATTTAGTAAACCTAGTGACCGTTAGGGTTTTCGGTGGGACTGACATGCAACTTGGTAGGACCGATATGGTTAGGGTTAGGTCATAACGTAATCTCGGTGAGACCGATTACACAAACTCGGTGAGACCGGATTTGGTAATTAGCTAACCAGAGAGTTGGTCAGGTAAACTCGGTGGGACCGATTCGCTCTTTCGGTGAGACCGAAAAGTTACGAAAGGGAAACAGAGAGTTTACATTGCAATCTCGGTGGGACCGATCGCTCACTTCAGTTAGACCCGAAGCGTTACGAAGGGAAGCAGAGATTATAATCCCATCTCGGTGAGACTGAGATCCCTATCGGTGAGACCGATTTGCCTAGGATTTGTGGCGATGGCTATGACATTTGAACTTCGGTGGCGCCGGATAGAAAGAATCGGTAGGGCCGAGTTTGACTTTAGGTTTAGGTCATATGTGGATGTGAGAAAGTAGTGGAGGGTTTTGGAGCATATCACTAAGCACATGAAGCAAGAGGCTCATTAAGCAACACCTCATCCCTCCTTGATAATATTGGCTTTTCCTATAGACTCAATGTGATCTTGGATCACTAAAATGTAAAATGTAGAGTCTTGAGCTTTTGAGCTTGAGCCAATCTTTTGTCCTTAATATTTTGAGGGATCCACTTTCATCATCCATGCCATGCCACTCATTGAGCTTTCCTGAAATATTTGTCTTGGAATAGCATTATCTCAGTGACCTATATGTTGTTATGAATTACCAAAATCACCTAGGGATAGTTGCACTTTCACACGTCGCCACGCCCGCTTCGAAGGAGGCAGCGGGTCATCTCGCTGTCGTGCCTCCGTGAAGCGTGAGGTGGGGTCCGGCTAGTCTCGGGGCGTCGTCAAGGGCCTGCCTCCGTGGACTGCTGCAACGTTACTTTTGCTTAGCTTTTTCTTTCTTTCCTGCATCAGAAAACAAAATCCAGTATGGGCCCAGAGGGGCGTGTATCGAACTGTGGTTCTTTGGTTAATGCGTTGTGCAAGTTGTTCCCACGCCGTGCTGCTTATTTTATGCGGAGATAACTTAGCCTGGCACGTGTTAGGAAATCCTTTCCCTCGTGTAGTGTCCGCGTTGCTCGGAAACTGCAAAAAATTCCTTAGGGGTGTACCAAAGACATGCCATCCACCCGAGCCTTGACTGGGCGCTTCGTATCGCGGTACCCATGGGGCTTCCAGGCTCGAACGAGGGTGGCTCGCGAAAAGGCAACGAGAAGAGAAATGCTCGTGAGGGCACCTGCCTAGCCCCCTCGCGAGACGTACGAAAGAGAGCAAACCGGAGGCGAAAATAAAAAACAGAGGTGAAAGGCCGGGGAACCAAATCAGCAACGAACGCCAAGAGCAACTCTGATTAAGGAAAAGCGAGCCAACTTCGGAAAGCAAATGAAAAGCCGTGTCTGGCACCTAATCTAGTCTTCAAGTCTTCTCACCAGCGCGGAGCTAAATGCTGTCCACTATGCGTGGGAGGGAGCTCCAGGGCCTGAGGCCGGCGCTCCTGAGACTCCGGGGCGTGTACAGCCCCAACTCATTATTACGTGAGAGTGTCACGGGCGGCGATTCTTCATAGGCACCGGGCCTTCTTCACAGGATCTGGGCCTTTCTTCTCAGGCTCTGGGCCTTGCTTCTCAGGCTCTGGGCCTTGCTTCTCAGGCTTGGGCCTTGCTTCTCGGGCTCTGGGCCTTGCTTCTCAGGCTCTGGACCTTGCTTCTCAGGCTCTGGGCCTTGCTTCATGGATAAAACTTCCGGAGATGCTGGATGTTCCAGGCATTCTGGCTGGGTGTGCCATCCTGCGTCTCCAGGCGCGCTACACCCGGCCTGGAGACATAACGACCCTGAACAGGCCCTCCCACATGGGTGAAAGCTTGTGCAGCCCTTCCCTGGAGAGGACCCGGCTCAAGACGAGGTCGCCTACCTCGAGCGTTCTCGAGCGGATGTTGCGGCAATGGTACCGCCGCAGATCTTGTTTGTACCTTGCTTCCCTCAAAGCGGCTTCTTGACAGCGCTCCTCCCCCAGCACAAGATCCATCCCTCATGTGGCGTCCTGCTGCGCTTCATCGGACGCCAGGACCCACACTGAGCAATGCCTGACCTCGTGAGGGAGGACTTCTTCAGCTCCATAGACGAGGAAAAATGGAGTCTCGCCCGTTGGCTTGGTGGCCGTGGTACGAATGGACCACAGCACGGACTAGAGTTCGTCATGCCAGCCCCTGCCGCAGGCCTCCAGCTTCTTCTTGAAGGTCCTGGTCTTGAGGCCCCTCAGGACCTCAGCGTTGGCGCGTTCGGCTTGACCATTGCTCCTGGGGTGGGCCACCGAAGCGTAGCAAATCTACGTTCCAAGGTTAGAATAGTAGGTTTTGGAGAGGTTACTAGTAAACTGCAAGCCTTTATCTGTGATGATGCGGTTGGGAACCCCGAAGCGGCTCATGAGGCCCTTGATGAACTTGACAGTAGAGCCGGCCGGAATGGTACGGATGGCTTCCACTTCCGCCCACTTGGTGAACTTGTCGATGGCGACGTAGAGGTAGCGGTAGCCCCCTGGCGCTCGTGGGAACGGGCCCAAGATGTCTAGCCGCCAGACCGCGAATGGCCACGTGAGCAGAATGGTTTGGAGGCCCTGAGTAGGCTGATGGATCTGCTTGGCATGGAATTGGCAAGCTTCACAAGACTTCACAAGCTCGGCTGAATCGTTGAGCATCGTGGGCCAATAAAATCCGCTGCGGAACACCTTGCCGACGAGGGTCCGTGACGATGAGTGATGTCTGCAGTCCCCGCCGTGTATGTCAATCAACAGCTCCCTTCCTTGACCGCTAGAGATGCAGCGCAGCGTGAAGTCGCTCGGCCGTTTCCTGTACAACTCGTCGTCTTGAATGCAGTATGCCGTGGCCTGTCGGGCCACACGCTCCGCGTCTTCTTCCTTCTCTGGTTGTGTCCCGTGCATCAGGTACTCCTTGAATTCCTTGGTCCAGCACTCCTCCTGGGGCTCGAGCGGCAGGAGTAGCCGAGCTCCTGAGGTTGGGCCACAAGCTGGGGCTCCCGTGGCCGGGGGCTGTGGGAGCTCCTCCCGAGGCTGAATTGTGCTTGAAAAAGGAGATGTAGCTGATGGCTTCAAGAGCCGCTCTTCGAAGACGACGGGTTCCTGCGGCTGCCGCTTGGAGGCTCTCTTGGCGATGTCGTCGGCTTCCTTGTTGGTGCCCCGGGGCACGTGCTACAGCTCTAGACCCGAGAACTACTTTTCCATCTTGCGCACCTCCGCTAGGTAGGCCTTCATGTGCTCGTCTTTCGGCTCGTACACTTTGTTGGAGAAGTTAACGAGGAGCTGAGAGTCACCCTTGACGGTAAGGCGCCTCACCCCCATAGCTGCCACGGCCTTCAGGCCAGCTATGAGGCCCTCGTATTCTGCGATATTGTTGGAGACCTTCTCGCCGTGCTGGAAGCAGAGTTGCACGGCGTAGTAAAGCTTGTCTTGAGTGGGCGAGATGAGCACTGCTCCAGCCCCTGTGCTCTGGTGCGCGAAGGCGCCATCGAATTACATGACCCAGCCGTCCGGTGCCTCACTCCCTGGGGAGGTGGACCGGTCTTCTCCTTTCTCGAGAGCCGGGGCATCGGTCCATTCTGCCACAAAATCGGCGAGCGCGGCTCCCTTGATGACCCTGGTGGTGCTGAACTCCAGCTGGAATGCTTGCAGCTTGATATTCCATTCAGCGACCCTTCAGGCCGAGCTCGGGCTCCAGAGTACCCTCTCCAATGGGTAAGATGAGACGACCTTGATGGGATGGCCCTGGAAGTAGTGTCGCAGCTTGCGCGAGTAGGCCACCAAGAGTGCTAGGAGGAGCTTTTGCAGCATGGGATAGTGTGCCCTTGCGTCCCGCAGTACGGTGCTGACGAAGTACACCGGGTGCTCGATGAGGGTTGGTGCACTGTTGAGGCTCTAGTCTTGCGGAGATTGTCGCGTATCCTGGGGTGGAGAACTTCCTAAGACTCGGCCGTCCTCAGGAGATTTCGTGATGCTGCCCTGCGAGCTTGGTCTTCTGTCGCTGATGGCTTTGGTGCGCCTTCTTGGTCCTGCGCTGCATCAACCCTGGCTTGGAGCAGGACTCCCTTGTCTTGGCGCTCCTCCCGGACCGCCACGAGCGCCGCGCTGGCGGAGTACGGGGTGGCGGCCAGGTAGAGCAACGGAGACTCGAGAGACCGTGGTGCCACCATCACCGGGGGGCTGGTGAGGTATCTCTTGAGTTCTTGGAAGGCCCGGTCGGCCTCCGGGGTCCACTCGAAGGGGCCCTTCTTCTTCATGAGCTTAAAGAAGGGTAAGGCGCGCTCGCCTAGCTTGGAGATGAAACGCCCTAGCGCGGTCACCCGCCCTGCTAGCTTCTACATCTCCTTGAGGGTCTATGGTGGGCGCATGTCTTCAATGGCCTTAATTTTTCTGGGTTCGCCTCGATCCCTCTGTGGGATACAAGGAACCCTAGTAGCTTGCCGGAGGCGACACCGAACACGCACTTCGCCGGGTTAAGCCTCAGGGTCACCCAGCGCAAGCTTTCAAAGGTCTCCTCTAGGTCTTGAATCAATGTCCTTGCCTCACGAGATTTGACAACTATGTCATCGACGTAGGCCTCTGTGTTCCTCCCAAGCTGCCACGCCAGGGCGATGTGCATCAGTCGATGAAATGTTGCATCCGCGTTGCGGAGGCTGAAAGGCATGCAGGTGTAGCAATACACCCCACATGGTGTCAAGAAGGTTGTCTTCTCCATATCCTCCGCCGCCATTTTGATTTGATGGTATCTAGAGAACGCATCAAGGAAACATAGCAAATCGCACTTGGTGGTGGAGTCGACGATTTGATCGATGCGCGGAAGAGGGAACAGATCTTGGGGGCAGGCTTTGTTGAAGTTGGTGAATTCGACGCACATCCATTCCTTCCCACCTTTCTTCAGCACCACGACGGGGTTCGCCAGCCAATCAGGGTATCGAACTTCTCGAATGGTACCAGCCGCCTCTAGCTTGCGTGTCTCTTGGACGATGAAGGCCTGCTTCTCAGTGGACTGTCGTCTCGCCCACTGCTTCACGGGGCGCATGTTGGGGCACAACCTTAGATGATGCTGGATCACCTCCCTTGGGAACCCTACCAACTGATTGGGCTCCCATGCGAATATCTCCTTGTTCGCGCGCAAAAACCTCACCAGGGCTTCTTCTTGTCCCGGGTCGAGACTGGCCCCTATGGTAAAGGAGGCTCCCGAAGACCCGTCCTTGTCAACTGGCACCTGCTTGGTCTCCGCCTTGTCTTGGGTGAACAACTGCTTCTTCTTGGCAGGCGCGGTCTCCTTGGCTTCGGGCGTGCTGGCGCCGGCCAGCTGCGCCGCCGCTGCGGCCTCGAAGGCGAGCCTGAGCACCGTCACTGCCTCCTTAGTGTCCCCGTCGATGGTGAGGATACCCTTGCTCCCTGGCATCTTCATGAGGTTGTAGGCCGGGTGAGTCGCCGCCATTAACTGAGCAAGAGCCGGGTACCTAAGTACGACATTGTACGGGAGACAAATGCGGGCAATGTCGAAGTCCACCAGCTCAGTGCGGTAGTTGTCGCGCGTGCGGAAGGTGATGGGCGATGTCGAAGTCCACCTGGCTAGGCTACTCCAGAGGAAGTCTTGCACCGTCCGCCTCGCGAGGCTTGGACCCTCGCGAAGGTCTTGGATGCCTTGTCCATGAAGATGGGCCGTACGGCCCGCAGCATAGCCACGCCATGGGCCGCAGGCAGGCAAGTGTGGGGACCCCCGTTCCCAGAACGCCGACACTTAGCACCAAAGAGGAAACTGGTACACTGCGCTCGCTGGCGCTCGCCTGGCCTTGGTCGTCACGGCTCACGTCTCGCAAACTTCGCGAGCTCCCCCTGGCATAGATGTCTCTGCTCCTCGGGAGCCAGCCTAGTGAGGCTGCCCCCAAGGAGGTCTTGGTGTCGTCCGCCCCGCGTGGCTTGGCCCCTTGTGAGGGTCTTGAGTTCTTGCTGCTGAAGCTGGGCCGTACCGGGCCATTGATGGAGCTAGGCCACGGGACGCAGGCAGGGAAGTCTGGGCACCCCCGGTCCCAGAACGCCGACAGTAGCCCCCGAGCCAAAGGCGCGCTCGAGCTTGGCTTCGAGGCGAAGCCAAAGGGCAAGTGCGGAGCGCCGCAGGCCCCAACCGCATGCGGCCTTGATTAATGTGTGTCGCTTGATGGGATGTGGGCACCTCCGCTTCCCCATGCTTCCTCGGCAACCGTTCTCACCTCACAAAAGGCTGGCGCACGCTACAGAGCCTTCAGTGCCTCCCTTTGTCTTGCTCCAGATCCCATTTTTCTCGCCCCAAGAGTTTCCAGATCCGCCAGAACTTGTAGCGACCCGACCCGAATGGATCAAGTCTCTGTGCTTTCGTGTCATCCCTGGATCGGTATGCTGACACACACAGTACTCGAAGGATTTATAACAGAGGTAAATCACATGTATAAAGTAACGTAAATACTATTACCTCGATCCAAAATATAGCGGAAGCAACAAGGTTGTGGATTCCCATCAACACCAACGACAAAGTTGAGTATAGGAAATCGTAACCCTAACGTATCACTTACTCACATCCGAAAAGTCTGCAACATGAAAAGTTGCAGCCAAAACGGGTCAAGACATGGAATATGCTTTGGCAATGTAACACATAGAGAGTAATGAAAGAATAAGCTATACTACATGCATTTATGGCTGGTGGAAAGCTCTATGGTTACAGTTTTTATAAAAGCCAATTTTTTCCTACCGCAAAGGAATAAATTTATTTAACTATCATGGTGGTTGTTTAACATTGAGAATGGTTGATGACATTCTCAATCCCAATTAAAAGTACTCATTAAACCCAAACAAATTATATTAAGTAACGTGATGAGATCAACAGGATAATCCAAGAACTAGATACTCAAGATGTCCATAACCGGGACACGGCTAATCATGATTAGTTTATACACTCTGCAGAGGTTTATGACTTTTCCCCACAAGACTCGATCGCCTCCGTTTGGTTTCTCGCACTACATGGTGTTTGAGAGACGGATGACCGAGACATAGTCTTTCAAAAGCGTTTGCACCTTACGATGGGTAGACGGTACCACCTACAACCCCTACATCTGCTAGTCTACCACTATAAGAGTTCACACGACTTAATCAACTATGCCAGAGCCCATAATGGCTTGTGGCTGCACACGGAAGTTACTAGCATGAATGATCTTATGATCCCTTTGAGCACAGGTGGCGGTCCAAAGAAAAAGCAGGCAGAGTCACAGAAACCCCAGTGCTTCAATCCACCCAGATGTGTATTTAAGTTGCCACCTTAAATAAACCGTTAATTTAACAATCTCACATCCGTCATGGAATACACTCACCCAATCCACGTCTACTAGCATAGCATGGCATAATAAGCAAACGTAGAAGTAACTCCCAAAGGTTTCATCAAGAAACAGGTAATAGGTACTACCTCAATCTACTTCCCATCCCACAATTTAATTAGATCCTAATCATGCAATGTTTGAGGATTGATCTAATGCATAAAAACTGGGGAGTAGAAAAGATATGATCAAGTGTTACTTGCCTGCAAAGTTGATGAAGATGATTCACACTCAAAACTCTTGATAGCTATACTCGTCACACTCCGGTCAATCTATCGTAATCAAGCAATAGTAACCACACATAAGCAATCACTCAAAAGATCGGAAAGAACGAAGAAAACAATTCGGAAAACGTCAAAACCAAATCAAATAACTCTTGCAGCATAAAACAATTTCTAACAGTACCAAAATTATGTGAATTTGGCCTTATCAGAAAGTTTAGGTCAAGAGCTTCGATTAGCAAAAAGAATCAACTAAATAGGAGTTACGAAACTCAAGTTATGATCAAACGAAGTTCAAATACAAATCTGTTTGAATTCAAATTTTAAATTTTCAAAAACATGTTTGATTTGGATTACTGGATAGAGGGGATCATAACGAAGAAGTGGGCGTTGGTTTTGTTGGATTCCGAGTTACGAGTAAAAAGTTATGAGCGTTTGAAGATTAGGGACTAAAAAATAACACTACGGATAGGTCCCTGACGGAAATTAAAAATAAAAAGAAAAATCTATCGAGCAAACGCTCGCTAAACAAAACCGGAAAGAAAAACCGGCGAGAAAACCGATCTAGGGTTTCGGAAAGAAAACCGAAACGAAAAACCGATCTAGAAAACCGAACGGAAACCGAACGATTCTGAAAAACCAAACCGAGAAAAGAAAAGGTGACGCGGCTGAGGCTAGTACCTCAAGAGGCGAGGGGCTCCCGCGACGGGCCATGGCGGCGGCGGCACTTGGCGGGCGGTGGCAAGCGGCAGCGGTGGTATACCTTCACTTCAAGGAGAGGAGAGGAGAGGAGAGGTGTTGGTTTGATGTATTGGAGGGGGGGGGGGTGCGTGGGTCTTTATATTGGGGAGGGGAGGGTTTTGCTTGGGGTAGGGGACAAGAAAAAAGTCTAGGATTGGGGTAGGGGGCAAGAAATAGACTAGGATTAGGAAACAAAGAGGAAAAAGATCTAGAAATAAACGGAATAAATGGAAGTAGGACAAGAGTCCTACTAAGATTAGGAAAAAGTAGCGGCGGCTCCACACTGGCTCCCCACAGTGCCTTGGTGGATGGCCTTGGCCTTGGCCGTCATTGGCTTACGGCTTGGGCCTTTGGCCCAAGGCGCTGCGAATATTTTTTTAAACAAACAGAGAGGAAAACAAAATGATAAAACAAAATAAAATGAAAATATTATATAGGCATATAATATATCAAAATTTTCAGAAAAAGATTTCCTACCTGATGAACATTATTCTAGCATTAAATAAAATACACACAAATTTAAATAAAGCAAAGAGTGCTTACGGTCCAATAAAATCCAACAAAAATCATTTTTAAAATACCAAAATGACTTCAAATTAATTTCTCTCCAATTTTCTGATGTAGGGAATCATGTTACCCTATTTTCCATATATTTTATTTTTGGAGAAAAATAATTTGAATAAAACCCAAATAACTCCAAATTGAAAATAAATTCAAAAGAACTTTGAATTTAATTCTTTGAAACTCCCAACTCAAATTTCATATAATTTGAAGAAGTCATTTTATCTTCGCTCATGAAAATCATTGAGTTGCATAAAGTTTCAGAATTGGAAATATTCTCAAATGAAATTCAAATATTTTCAACACCCCCTTGTCATTTAAATAAATTGAAGAAGTCATGTCATCTTCTCTCCAGGGTTTTGTGATGAAAATAATTTGAATTCCCGAAGATCATAAAAGCAAAAATGAAAGTTTGGGAAAGTCCTTTTATTCCCTCTCATTTAACTGTCAAAGGATTCAAATTCACTCACTTTCAGTCAATCAATCAAACAATCAATCAAAACTATCTATTTGTTTATAACATTCCAAAATTTAGAATTTTGGGATGTTACAAACTACCACCCTTAAAATGAATCTCGCCCTCGAGATTCGGAGAGGCTAGCAAGAAATAGGTTAGGGTTTGGGGGGTCTTCGAAAATCCATCGATCGTCTCCGGGTCTCGGGTGCTACCACCCTTAGAAGCATTGTTACGGTTCCATCAAAACTCAGATACTCCATCCTTATTGCCGATTATGTCGGTCTTCTCAGATATTAAGGATAATTCCTTCTCTGGGCTCTTAGGTAGTGGCATAACCTTTTCCTCAATTCCTTTGTCCTTTCCTCTTGGTAAGGTTATCCCGAAATTGGGTCTTCATAGTCGACGGTCCGGCGCCAATTCTAAACAAATATCGGTATCTCATGGTGGTCAACGATTTATGGTTTCTCCTGCAGAAAAGCAGGTCTGGGTTGAACCTCACCGTATAACCCTACGGTTGGCAAGAATCGCCGTGTACAAGGGAAAAAAATACCTATACCTTTCTAAGGTTTAAACAAGGTTTTGATCGTCGTCTCTCTACTATAGGTAAGTCACTCAAATTTACCATCACGTATAGCAAAGCGAATAATAAGAGTAAGTCGGTATGGTGATCAATCTATCCCGCACCCAAATCATTACCTTGTACATGGTTTAGTGAATCTCGCATTCTAACACTCGGTCATCCTCACAAGCATTGCAGAATTTCTCTTGTCGACGAACCAAGTTCGGAAAATCCATTGATTCTGCAGGCTAAACAAACATATATCGTTCCTTAACAACTCTCAGGTTTTGCGTAAACTCCTATAGAATCATCGGTTGATAAAATCGCAACTTCGCCAGGTATTTCCTTGACAAGAGTGTGCTTGCTTCTTGGCAGGTCACAGGGCACGGGTTATGGCCCATCTCATCACTTGCAATCCTTGAACACATCCTCGGGGCAACTGATCATTATCCCAACATCCAACTTCCTGGCATACTTAAAATCCATCGAATTGTACTGTCTCTTTTCCTTATATTGGCACCAAACTAAGACGTGCTTACTTAGGCTCATCATGGAATTTCCATTGACTCATATTTCCAACATCATACCTCATTTACGTCCAATAGTAATTTATCTCTTCATTCTCGTGAGATATCCCACATACCGAGATAAAACTTATACTTATGAAGTCCATACTCCACTTCGTGGAACATCATTATCCTTTCCAGGGTCAAGCGTCCATACAGGGGAATATTGGCCATCTCTGCATGGCACTTCTTCAATCGGGAATCATGAAACACATCATGAACTCCTCGGATACCCTTCCGTGACTCCAACTTGTTAGCCAATTCTACCATACGTTCCAAACTCGGTATGGTCCTACAAATCTCGGGCTAACTTTCCTTAACTCCAAATCATTTAACTCCTCGCAGAGGTGGCACACAAAGATATGCTCATCTCCGATTTCATAGACTACCTCCTTGCGCTTTTTGAGTCCTGCATAACTCTTCTGCACTGGATCGAGCTATCTTTAGTCTATCTCGAATCAACTTAACATTCTCTTCTAACTCCTTGATCACATTTGGTCCAAACAACTGACGGTGTCCAACGTCATCCCACACTCTCTTGGGGTATCAAACATATCGAGACAAAACTCCTATTCATTTTTTCTGAAATCCATTCAGTGGGTATCCTTATCTTTTCTAGGGGTCAACGGTTCTTACAGGGTACTACCACCCTTAAAATGTTCTAATATTCCATAGACCATATTTCTCATATCCTCGAAATTGGTCAACATCTTTCCTCATAGGGTAACTCATAAAATCCAAAGCAGTACCAACACTGCTAACTTTATTGATTCTTAAATTATTACAATCTCTCGCTTTTCCGTTACATGTCCCAACTTAACACCTCAATATAAAAGAAAAAGCTCTCACTTCTACTACTCCATTTCTTCTGTTACAAATTCAACTATATATCACCAGTCTCCTTCTCCTTCGGACAATCTCTGGCAAAGTGCCCGGCTTCATCACAACGGAAACATATTACTTCTGAAAAATATCGAGGTTTCCTTGTGATTATATAGCCTCCTAGGGTCCTTATCTTCCCTTTTTGAGCAATCATTGAAGTAGTGCCCTGAATTTTAGCACCTGAAACATGTGATATGACTCAGGTCTTTCTTTGTAGAAATTGGGTTGTTCCTGGAATCCAACCTACTTCTCTTCCTGGACCTTTCCGTTACAATCAGGGCTTCTATTTCCTGTGGGTCATACTCTACTTCCTCTATCGGAAATTTTACTAGATCTCCATTCAGACAATCTTGGGAGATGTGTCCTTCTTCTCCACATGAATAGCATGACTTGGTGCGGGCTTTAATTTTGTTTCCTTTGTGTATGTCCTCAACATCTTCCTTCGTCAGTGTTCTTCTAACATCTCCATGAGGGCTCCTTTCATTTCTTCTTTCTTCTGCTGGATGGTTCTTTGTACCATGGGGTAAATGTGGCACTGAGCAGGGTAGTGGGTAGTCCTTCACACAAGAAACAAGTAATCTGTCTAGTTGGGCATTCTTCAATTGGGTGACTTCCTTCACAATTAGGGCATTCATCCTTGTGTTCTTTATGGGTGTGTCCTATTTCTCCACAGAGCTTGCATGCACAAGGTTTCTTCACATCATTTCCATAAGGCTTCAACTTGTGGGACACAAACCTAGACTTTGACAAAGTCAACTTAATTTCTTTCCAAGTGGTTACTCCTTGCCATCCATTGATGGTTTGGTACATCCTCCACCAAGTAGCAGCACCTCTTTCAAAGCACTCTAGAGCATGTTGAGCCATATCCTTTCTGACTATAGGGTTGTTCTCCATTTGATCCTCCATGTTCTGAATCCATTGGTCTATCTCCAATTGACTCATCGGTCCATCCAATACAAGCTCATCTCCATTCATCCTCTATTGGGTCCATGGGTTTGGGGTGGGATAAGAGAGATCGAGAGGGATGCACACAATACAAACAATGGTTTTGAAAAGACAGATTTTATTGTGGCTGTCGGAAAAACATCAAACAAATGACAACTCACAATCGTCAGATCTAACGTAGGTATGTAACAGGGTTTGGTCTTCTAAAGGTCAATAGATCTCAAAGTCATCACACTCTTCAAGTCTTGTTCATGTCTCGATGGCTGCTTCGATCATGCTTGTTCCTTTTGCGGATCATATCTGTTGACACGAAGTCTCTTGGGACGCCCTTTAACAGTCCTCCGGAGTTGCATTCCAAACTTCTCAGATTTCATCATCCTTGGCATGAACCATGGTCCTACTATCCTCCGGTTCTTGACAAACCTCCCAGATCTCGATGTTTTGCTCCTTCAGCTTGTCTACTTTCAGCTTCTGGGTCCTTAGTTCTTCACGAACTGCTTCCTTATCAAATACTGCTTCTTGTTGGTCCATCTTAACTCCTTGATGTAATACTCCAGATCCTGGTCTTACTCCAATACACCTTAATCTCGGGTATTGATTACTTCCATAATCTCTCAATTCCATAAGCGTAACCTTCCTAGGTCATAAAATCTGGGAATTTCTTCAAAGCCTTCAAATTCTCCAAGTCTTTGGAGTCTTCAACAGTTGTAGTTTCCATTTACACGGTAAAATCCTCTTCATTCCAAATGGTCTTAGTTGTCCGATATCTTGTCTCCTTGGAGTGGTCTCATCAGTCAAATCTTCGAGTGGTCAAAAGGGAAATGGGGTATGGTCTCACTAAAAAGGAATATTTGGATAAGCTCAGAAGAGAAGAGAGGTAAAAGATCTTTTTGAAAAAGAAAGTCATAGAGAAAAATATTTCCTATGGGCTTGCCATTTTCTAGGGTCACGTCCTACAGTCAACATGTGCTCTGATACCATCTTGTAGCGACCCGACCCGAATGGATCAAGTCTCTGTGCTTTCGTGTCATCCCTGGATCGGTATGCTGACACACATAGTACTCGAAGGATTTATAACAGAGGTAAATCACATGTATAAAGTAACGTAAATACTATTACCTCGATCCAAAATATAGCGGAAGCAACAAGGTTGTGGATTCCCATCAACACCAACGGCAAAGTTGAGTATAGGAAATCGTAACCCTAACGTATCACTTACTCGTCGTCTGAAAAGTCTGCAACATGAAAAGTTGCAGCCCGAAAACGGGTTAGCACATGGAATATGCTGGCAATGTAACACATAGAGAGTAATGAAAGAATAAGCTATACTACATGCATATATGGCTGGTGGAAAGCTCTATGGTTACAGTTTTTGCGAAAAGCCAATTTTTCCCTACTGCAAAGGAATAAATTTATTTAACTATCATGGTGGTTGTTTAACATTGAGAATGGTTGACAGCATTCTCAATCCCAATTAAAAGTACTCATTAAACCCAAACAAATTATATTAAGTAACGTGATGAGATCAACAGGATAATCCAAGAACTAGATACTCAAGATGTCCATAACCGGGACACGGCTAATCATGATTAGTTTATACACTCTGCAGAGGTTTGCACACTTTTCCCCACAAGACTCGATCGCCTCCGCTTGGTTTCTCGCACTACATGGTGTTTGAGAGACGGATGACCGAGACATAGTCTTTCGAAGCGTTTGCACCTTACGATGGGTAGACCGTACCACCTACAACCCCTACATCTGCTAGTCTACCACTGTAAGAGTTCACACGACTTAATCAACTATGCCAGAGCCCATAATGGCTTGTGGCTACACACGGAAGTTACTAGCATGAATGATCTTATGATCCCTTTGAGCCTGGGTGGCAGTCCAAAGAAAAACAGGCAAGTCCTGGAAACCCCAGGTGCCTCAATCCACCCAGATGTGTATTTAAGTTGCCACCTTAAATAAACCGTGAATTTAACAATCTCACATCTGTCATGGAATACACTCACCCAATCCACGTCTACTAGCATAGCATGGCATAATAAGCAAACGTAGAAGTAACTCCCAAAGGTTTCATAAGTAAAACAGGTAATAGGTACTACCTCAATCTACTTCCCATCCCACAATTTAATTAGATCCTAATCATGCAATGTTTGAGGATTGATCTAATGCATAAAAACTGGGTAGTAGAAAAGATATGATCAAGTGTTACTTGCCCGCAAAGTTGATGAAGATGATTCGCACTCAAAACTCTTGATAGCTCTACTCGTCACACTCCGGTCAATCTATCGTAATCAAGCAATAGTAACCACACATAAGCAATCACTCAAAAGATCGGAAAGAACGAAGAAAACAATGCGGAAAACGTCAAAACCAAATCAAATAACTCTTGCAGCATAAAACAATTTCTAACAGTACCAAAATTATGTGAATTTGGCCTTATCAGAAAGTTTAGGTCAAGAGCTTCAATTAGCAAAAAGAATCAACTAAGTCGGAGTTACGAAACTCAAGTTATGATCAAACGAAGTTCAAATACAAATCTGTTTGAATTCAAATTTTAAATTTTCAAAAACATGTTTGAGTTGGATTACTTTGGATAGAGGGATCATAACGAAGAAGTGGGCGTTGGTTTCGTTGGATTCCGACTTCACGAGTAAAAAGTTATGAGCGTTTGAAGATTAGGGACTAAAAAATAACACTACGGATAGGTCCCGACGGAAATTAAAAATAAAAGAAAAATCTATAGAGCGAACGCCGCTAAACAAAACCGGAAAGAAAAAACCGGCGAGAAAATCGATCTAGGGTTTGGAAAGAAAACCAAACGAAAACCGATCTAGAAAACCGGAACGGAAACCAAACGATTCTGAAAAACCGAACCGAGGAAAAGAAAAGTTGACGCTGGCTGGGCTAGTACCTCAAGAGGCGAGGGGCTCCGGTGGCGGCGTTATGGGCGGCGGCGGCACTTGGCGGGCGGTGGCAAGCGGCGGCGGTGGTGCTCTGCTGGTGGAGAGGAGAGAGAGGAGAGGTGTTGGTTTGATGTGTTGGAGGGGGTGCTTGGGTATTTATATTGGGGAGGGAGGGTTTTGCTTGGGGTAGGGGCAAGAAAACGTCTAGGATTGGGGTAGGGGGCAAGAAATAGACTAGGATTAGGAAACAAAGAGGGAAAAGATCTAGAAATAAACGGAATAAACGGAAGTAGGACAAGAGTCCTAATAAGATTAGGAAAAAGGAGCGGCGGCTCCCTCCTGGCTCCCTGGTGCGCGCGGTGGATGGCCTTGTCCTTGGTCAAGTCATTGCTTACGGCTTGGGCCTTTGGCCCAAGGCGCCATGTAATATTTTTTAACAAACAGAGAGGAAAACAAAATGATAAAACAAAATAAAATGAAAATATTATATAGGCATATAATATATCAAAATTTTTAGAAAAAGATTTCCTACATGATGAACATTATTCTAGCATTAAATAAAATACACAGAAATTTAAATAAAGCAAAGAGTGCTTATGGTCCAATAAAATCCAACAAATCATTTTTCAAATACCAAAATGACTTCAAATTAATTTCTCTCCAATTTTCTGATGTAGGGAATCATGTTACCCTATTTTCCATATATTTTATTTTTGGAGAAAAATAATTTGAATAAAACCCAAATAACTCCAATTGAAAATAAATTCAAAAGAACTTTGAATTTAATTCTTTGAAACTCCCAACTCATATTTCATATAATTTGAAGAAGTCATTTTATCTTCGCTCATGAAAATCATTGAGTTGCATAAAGTTTCAGAATTGGAAATATTCTGAAATGAAATTCAAATATTTTCAACACCCCCTTGTCATTTAAATAAATGGAAGAAGTAATGTCATCTTCTCTCCAGGGTTTTGTGATGAAAATAATTTGAATTCCCGAAGATCATAAAAGCAAAAATGAAAGTTTGGGAAAGTCCTTTTATTCCCTCTCATTTAACTTTCAAAGGTTTCAAATTCACTCACTTTCAGTCAATCAATCAAACAATCAATCAAAACTATCTATTTGTTTATAACATTCCAAAATTTAGAATTTTGGGATGTTACAAAACTCCTCCCCGAGCTTACAGCCAATGGCGTCCGACAAGGCGAAGTCCGTGCGCTCGCCCTCCTGGTACGAGCCTGCCTTGAGCACGCCCACGGTCTCAGAGAAGAACCTTGCCGCCGTGCTCCTGGTGACGGCGGGCGACAGCAACAAGGGGGAAGAGACTGCGCTTCGGGACGGCTCCGCCAAGCCGGAGGCCTCGGGCAATACTTTTTATCTCTTCTTCTGGCGTAGCGTCTTGGCGAGGCTCGTCCCCCATTTCTCTGATTTCTTCTATGTCGTCTTCAGCCATTATAACCTCCATGCCCTCCATCTTCATCCCAACTCCGTCCTCCTCCTGTCGATCTTTGCCTTTTACTGCGAGGCATTTGTGGGGGTGATGCCGTCTGTGGCGCTGCTTTGCCATTTCTTCTACCTCCGGAACAAGGAGGGCTAGTGCTCCTAGTGCGCCAACTTCGTCGCGGCCCGGGACCAATGCAATCTCAAGATCCGGGAAGAAAGTCGAGGGCTTCAGGAACAAGTGGGTCCTCATGGACGCCAAGAGCTCCTACCCTTAGCTAGCACTGCCGACGGGGATGCCTTCGCCTCACAAGGTATGGTTTAGCGTGAAGCTCGCTAACCCCCGGGGAAGCAGGTGCTGGAGAAGATGGCGGCCGACCTGAAGCCAGACGACCCGAAGGCAGAGAGGCTGACAGGGGCCATGATCGTCAAGGAGTTCATGTCGCCGCGCTTGGCTCTGCTCTAGGCGCACCCGCACCCCTTGTGGAGGCTCATGGAAGAGGGAGGCGACCTCCGCCTGCGCCCGGGTGCCTTGTCCGACGAGGAGCTAGAAAAGGCCCTCCATTTCCAAGCCAGGGAGGACCAGGGGTACCCGCCAGATACCCAACTTCTGTTGTACCGCCACCCAGACGGAGCGGAGGTCGCCGCCGCCATGCCCGTCTTCAACAAGCGCGGGTGGGGGCAGGGGAGACTTCTCCTTCATGCGTGGAAGACCTCCTCCGCATCTTCCCTGACGACAACGAGGCCGGCGAGCATTTGGTGAGGGAGTCGCCGAACCCCGCCGGGGTCACGACGAGTCTCAGCGTTCTGGGACCGGGGGTGCCCAGACTTGCCTGCATGCGGCCCAACGTGTGGCTCCACCAATGGCCTGGTACGCCCCAGCTTCAGCAACCACAACCCAAGACCCTCGCGAGGGGCCAAGCCTCGTGAGACGGATGACACCAAGACCTCCTCGAGGGCAGTCTCACTAGGCTTGCTCCCGAGGAGCGGAGATCTCTATACAAGGGACACCTCGCGACGTTCATGTGACGTGAGCCGTGATGACCAAGGCCAGGCGGGCGCCAGCGGGCGCAGTGTATCAGTTTCCTCTTTGGTGCTAAAGAGGCAAGCGCAGGCCAGGAGTCCCGAGGAATCAGGCAAAGGATTCCATATCGGTGCAACAAGACCAACACCAGCAGGACGGCAGGGTGGAGGTCATCGCGGAGCCCATATCAGCGTCACCACCAGGGCCTTTGGCAGGTGAAGACAACCTTTTGTAAGGATAGCCTGTACTAGTTGTCTCCCTACAAACTTGGCCGTTGTGGGATCCCTTCCCGCCTAACATTTGGGAAGAGGACCAGGGCCTCTATAAATAGGACTAGACGCCACCATCGGAAAAAGGGCCGATCTTGGGGTGATCCATTCCACCCTAACAATTTCACTAGCTCATCAAGACCTAGAACACCTCACCCCCTGAGGTTGTTCATCCATTGTACTAGTTCATCCTCAGCCCCTCGAGGCATCTCCTTCTTATCTTGTCCAGAACTTCAATCAGTTTCGGAGGAAACTTGAGCGTGCACATGGCAAACACTAGAAGGGATGTGACGGAAGCGTTGAGCCACGAGAGGCGGCCCCCATAGGACATCATAGCGATCGCGGCAGTGAGACGACGCTCCATTTTGCAAACCAGAGGCATGAATTCTTGAATGGTTGGTCTTGTAGTGCCAAGCGGCAAGCCAAGGTAGGTAAAGGGCATTGTACCTACAGAACAGCCGAAAACGGCGGCAAGGCTTGAAGCGGCACTTGCATCTAGGTTGATTGGCATGAGCGTCGAGTTGTGAAAGTTTATTTTGAGTCCGATAGAGGCTGCATAGTCCGAAAGAATGTTCTTGACACGGGCGGCCTGTTGCGGGCAGGCAGGCAGGACAAGGAGGGTGTCATCCGCGTATTGAATCCCTGGGTAATCATTTTGCCCAATGCATGGAAAAGGCAGGCTGATATATCCACGTCGAAAAGCATCATTGACCACACGTTGAAGTAGCTCAGCTGCCAGGACAAAAATGAGGTGGGACAGAGGATCACCTTGCCGCACACCGCAGCAGCAAAGGAACTGTCAGCCTTGGACCCCATTAAGAAGGACGGACGAGCGACCCGAGGAGAAGAGGTACTTGATCCAGGAGATCCATTTGTCATTGAAACCCATCTGCTGCATAATGCAAATCATCGGCTCATGCGCTATAGTATCAAATGCTTTGGCGAAATCAAGTTTAAGAACAATGATTGGCCGGCCCGAGCTTTGGCATTGATAGAGGTATTGATAGGCCCATGCCAGACAATCCTGTATAGTGCGACCTTTAATGAACCCGTACTGATTTCGGTGGATGAGGGTGGGAATGACACGCTGAAGTCTGTCTGCTAGCAGTTTGGTAATTAGCTTTAGGCAGCAGTTGAGCAATGTAATGGGTCTGAAATCATTGATTGTTTCTGGAGAGTTGATCTTCGGTATAAGTGTGATGAGACCATCATTGATGCTAGTGACATCTAGCATACCTTCATAGAACTGATCGCATAGGGCATAAAAGTCATGTCGAATGATGGGCCAGCATGCTTTCAAAAACGCCCCACTAAAGCCATCTGGTCCAGGTGCGCGATCTGGAGGCATACTTTTGACGACATTATCAATTTCCTCATGTGAAAAAGGAGTGGTGAGCTGGTCGAGATTGGTAGCGTGAGGGATAATGGTTGGTAGATCAAATTTCATGTCTGAGGGAGAGACCGTGCCCAGGCGGTTTTGTAGGTTTGAAATAAGAGGGCCTCTTTTGCAGGATGATCTTCGACCAAGGTGCCATCCTCAAGCTTGAGGGAGGAGATGTTGTTTTGGCGATAACGTTCTGTGGCCATAGCTTGGAAAAACTTGGAGTTTTCATCTCCAAACTTAATCCAACGAATAGTACAACGCTTCTTCCAATAGAGTTTTTGATATTTGAGCAGCATTAGCAGATGCGACTTTAGAATACGCCTGAAATTCGTTTCTGGAATTGAAAGGGTTCGTTTATTCTCCAGCTCGTCTAGGTCCGCCAGGACACTGTTACAGTTTGTGATGGCCACTGATAAACGAGAAATATTCTTACTCCATATTTTGAGAGCGTGCCGCAGCGCTTTGAATTTTCGGCAAAGGATTGTAGCAGCGTTTGCGTTCCTAACTGGCCGTGCCCATACTGCTCTAACTATGTCCATAAACCCTGGGTGTAAGGTCCAGTAGGATTCGAAGCGAAAGAGCTTGGATCGGGGTATTTTGGTCTCAATGGTGACCACGCAAGGGATGTGGTCAGAAACAGGCTTGCCAAGAGGTTTGACTAAGCGTCTTGGGATATGCATTAGTCCAATGTAAGGATGTGAAGAACCAGTCAATCTGCTCTAGCAATGGATCGATTTGCATATTGCTCCAAGTATAAGTTCTTCCTTTCACCTAAGCTCAATCAGTTGCTGTTTACGAATTATGTCATTGAACGTAATCATATCTTGAATGTTACCCCCAGGTTTATTACGATTGTCCGGAGCTCGCATGTAGTTAAAATCACCCAAAAGTAACCAGTCTTTATTATTGGGTATTTGAACATCATATAACCATTGCGTGAAAACATCTCTATCAGTACCCGTGCAAGGCCCATACACATTAACTAACGTCCAACGGTGAGATGATAGTGTGCTAACGAAATCGATGGCTAGCGCAAATGGATCAGTCGAGCGTACCGAACCGGAGAAAACCGAGCTTTTCCCGATAGTTAGCAGGCCTCCAGAGGCGCCTCGCGAAGGGACAAAAGCAAAGCGATCAAATTGTTTAGGACAACAAGTTTTAATAAAAGCAAAAGTAACCTCAGGCATCTTAGTTTCCTGGAGGCAAACGATAGCACAGCCACTGGTAGAGATAGCATTATTCAGAGCCAAATGCTTCTTCTCAGAGTTGAGCCCGCGAATATTCCATGAGAGCACATTCCAGCAGCTCAACGACGTCATATAGAACTCCCAGGATTAAGCAGAGTCGTGGGAGAGATCCTCTCCCTGATCATCACTCCTAGTCGATGGCGCAGAAGGCTCAGAAGCGGTAGTAGTTTCAGGAAGTAGGGCTTCTTCAGAAAGTTCAGTAACTGGTATAGCATATCGGTTAACTCCAATGGATTGCAGAGTAGCTATAGGAGTTGGGGGTGGGATCTCATTAGCAGAAGACCCAGCAGAAGCTGATGTGCCAATAGACGGGATAACACGTGGTCAAGTCGACTCGAGCCTCTTCATCTTTGCAAGTTCAATCCTCAGTTCGCTCTCAACGAAGTTGTTTCTATATCCTCAATTGTTTTCTTTTCCCACCCGCCCACCCCTTTTTCTTCTGAACCGGAGTCCATAATCGAGTATCCATCCTACTCGTGTGAAGTCTTTGCATTCTTTCAACCGGTGTTTCCACTTCAAGATATTCGTCGTTTTCCCTTCCAAGTTGCCTTTGTTTTCCCGCCCTCCCACCCTCTTCTTCCCGGAGTCTGAATCTCTTTCGACCATCTATATCATTCGTGCGGAGCCTTTTCAGTCTTTCGTAATTATTTCAACCGGTGAATTCTCGTCTCATTTGTCATTCTTCATCCCTTTCTTTTTCCGGTGTTTTCAATTCAAGTTATTCGGTAGTGATTATATTCTTCTCCTCGGCTCAAGTGTTCTCCTTGATCGTTTGCCTCTCGCCATTCAATCATTCCGGAGTTCCGAAGACATTTCAGGGGATTCGTCTGTGTTCCAATTAATTCGAGGTTGTCACCTCAGTCAAATATTTCAGTTCTTCCGGTGCATCATCTATCTGTTCAACATCCCTTTCCAACGGTGTTTTCTTTTAGTGGGCCCTAACCCACAGGTCTTTCCCAGGATCTTACCTGACTCTTTTAATTTCCCCGGAGCTATTCCCAATTCTTTTCAAGTGTGACGTAAGAATGGATTCCATCAGTCACATGCCTTTTCCAAGATCAATTTCAAATCATTTCATTGTTGGCTCAACCTCTCTGTTTTTCTTTCTTCCGGAGTATCTCATTAATTTTGGTGGTGTTTCTCCTCATCATTTGAAGATTGAAGACTTTTCCTCTAAATCATGCCCGTTCTCTCGAAGATTCGTGGTTCTAGCTTCATGTTATCCTCTCATATTATTCCGTTTGTCAGACATTCTTTCTTACCCATTCGGAGTATGTCAGGAGTTCTTTTTTCCATTTCTTTTCACAGGAGGCCATCATTCCAGTTATCATTCTCTATTTATCCCGGTGCCTCGTTCAAGTGTTCTTTAATCAGCTCATGATCTCTTTGTTCTTTTGCATCTAAATCCCCTCTAGCTTATTGGTTCTTCTAATTCTTCCCGGTGATTCATCCTCTTTCGTCAGCCATTTCCGAATTCTAACGGCGGTTCGTTCAAGATTCTTTTTCCTTGATTGTCATTTTAATTCATTCGTTCTTTCCAATCCTACCGGTGGTTCATGAAAACTTCCTCAAGTTTTGTGCTATCCCTTCTCAATCCTTTTTCAAGAAGAATAAGTTGCATGCCAAATCCATTGCTTGTCATCAATTTAATTTGATGAAGGATACGCATACAATAAGTCTTATTCTTATTTCGTCCAAGTGATTAATGTTTTTCTTCGGAGTTTGTTCTTGATGAATAAATTCTACTTCCAAGTGTTTTCATCTTTTCTTTTCCGGAGTTCAAATTTACTCGACCATCTCGTCGGAACCTCCATCTAAATCACCGCAAGGCTCATCTTATTCTTTCTTCCTTCATTCTATCTCGTCATCCTTTTGTCACCGGAGTTCTTCATGGTGGTTCTTCATGATTTAATTCATTCTTCAAGAGTTCATCAAGACTTTGTTGGAGAAATTCAAGTATCTTTCTTTCTTGCGTCGCAAAGTGCATTTAATTCTCTGTATTCATTTGAAGTGGAGATTTGCATTTCTTCGTTCTTCTCAGCTATCCAATCATTTCCGTTTGTGGTCGGTTATCACCTCATAATTTTGAGACGTTATCTATAAGTCCACAACAAGCAATTCTTTTGTTGTTGAATTTACAACAACTCCGTTCAATGCTTCCTTCTAAGGATGCTTTCTATTTCATTCGTGGCACAAGTTGTCATTTTCTTCTTCGTTCTTTCATTCAACTTTTTCAAATTCTTTCCGGAGGTTTTGTGTCTTGTATTCATCAAGTATCATTCCATCCTCTCAAGCTCGTGTTCTATTCCTCCATGTTTTAGCCGGAGTGCTTCCTAAATCCTTTCAGTCTTATTCGTTTCTTAGCTTGTTCTAACCGGAGTGGTTTCATAGTCTATCTGATTCCGCGAGCTTTCAATTCTTGTCATTCTCGTCGTTTCTCTTTTTTTTCTCGAGTGCTCTCGATTCTATGCTTCTTCTCTGGAGTTCTTGTTTCACCTCATCCCTTTTTCCCTGCCGTCTCGGTCCTAAGATCTCGGGACGAGATCTCTTGTTAGTGGAGGAGTGTTGTAACTCCCCGGATTCGATGCGCCAGGTGTCTGCCAGTTATTTGTCGTCGTTTCCATGTCATTTGCTTGTGTGTTGCACTTTGCCATGTCATCATCTGCATTTCATATCATGTTGTCATGTGCATCGCATTTGCATACATGTTCGTCTCATGCATCCGAGCATTTTCCCGTTGTCCGCTTTTGCAATCCGGCACTACTATGTCTCCCAAATACTTCCTTTTGCCTCTTTTCATGTGCGGGTGTTAAACGTTCTCGGAATGGACCGAGGTTTGTCAAGCGGCCTTGGTATACCACCGTAGACCGCTGTCAAGTTTCGTGCCATTTGGAGGTCGTTTGATACTCCAACGGTTAACCGGGTAACCGCAAAAGCCCCTTTCTCATTGCAGTCCAACACCCTTTCAAAGTGGCCCAAAACCCACCTAACTCCCCTCCATGCTCTCGGTCGTTCGATCACGATCGCGTGGCCGAAAACCGCTCCTCATTTGGACACTCCTAGCTCCCTCTACCTATATATAGGCCATCCCCTTCCATTTTCGCGGATGAAACCCTAGCCTAGCCTCCCTCTCGCCCGCCGGACATGTCGGTGCGCCGCCGGACGTGTCCGCCGCCCTCAGCCACGTCGTCCGGCCCAATCAGCGCATGCCACGTCACTCACTTGCCGCTCTCCTCCAACTGCCGCGCCACCTCATCCTCTCTCTCTCCACCTTCACAGTTCATGGGACCCATCGCGAGCCCGCCCGGCCGCCGGGCAGCCGCCACGCCGCTGCCCGCATCCCAAGGCGTCCATCGGACCCCGCCGCTGTCCCCGCCGCCATGGCTTCTGCTTGCCAGCGTCTGAAGCTCCCCTCCGCGCCTCGCTCCTCGCGCCCGGCGTCCAGCTGCCGCCGCCGCGCCGCCATTCCGTCTGAAGGCCTCGCGCGCCGCCTCCCTGGCGAGCTGCCGCGCCTGAAGGCCTGTCCCTCGCTGCCCTGGCCCGCGCCTCCTCGGCTCCCCTCGCCGCAGCCCCACCGGCGACCGTCTCCGGCCATCTCCCTTCTCTCCGGCGATAACTCCGGCGAGATCCCGCAAGGTGGACCAGATCCACCGGGATCCCATCCAAACGCGCCTGCCCCGTCTTCGGATCCCTCCGTCCCGCACCGTTCCGTCCCGGGTTGACTTTTTTCGCGAGGGTATATTTTGTCCCCGGATCTGCTGTTATTTTCATGCCCTGTTCATTGCATCATAACTCCATGCATACTGCTCCTCTTTGTGCGTGTAATATGTCAAATTGTTCATCTCGACGAGTAATTCATTTCATTCCATTGCATAATGTTCATTTGAGTTCATCTTGAAGCCTGAATCATCGTTGCAAGAGTGCTAGGTGATGTTAATCTGCTGAAACTGTTATAACTTGCTCTTTTGTCATTTTTGCCATGTTTGATGTGTGCATCCTATGAGCATGAGCTCTACATGTGCTTTGTGCTATGTCATGCCATATTTACAGGGGTGCTATCCATGTATTTTTGTGATTCTTGTAGTGAGTGCATCGAGCTCGTGAAGTAGGGTACTTGCTGTTACTGCTTTGCTTGTCTGAAACTGCTATATCGTGATGCTATGTTAACCTACTGCTACAAGTCATTCTATGCATAACCTGGAGCTGTTCACTAAGTATGTTTTGTTATACATGTCATGCTCTATCCATACATGCCCTTGGTTGCATTTATTTCTTGCTGTAGATTCTTGTTATCTTGCTCCAAAGTTGCTAAATAATGTTGCTGTCAGCCTGTTAACATTAAGTTTAGTTTGTCCATGTGTTTTGCTAGTGATCCATGCACTCTATGAACTTGTTCTTGCCATTCTGAGTTTCACAAACATGTCTTCTTACTGTTGGGTGCCTTGCCATGCCATGTTTTGCTCTGTGGTGAGTGTTTCAAGCTCACCAACATGTCTACTTATCGTTGTTCCTGCCATGTATGAATCTGTAATATAACTTGCTATGTTTACATGGGTGCCATCATATCTTATGGTCCTTTTTGGCTTATGGTCAGTAAGGGACTTTTGATCTATGCTTTGAGTAGATTCATTCCATGCCTTTGTTTGCCATTATAAGGTCTTTAACATGTTGTTTGATGGCTCTAAAAATTGCAACCTGATGTTGTTTTCTGCAAAGTCTGAATTGTTATTGTTTGCAATCTTGCCATGTGTGTTTGAGCATGTTCTTTTGATTTATGGAGATATCTCAGTGTTCATGTTTTGTCATGCTTTACATGTAAATCACGTCCATGCCTTTTGTTATCATGTTAAGGTGCTGTAGCATATTGTTTGGATGCTTGCAATATGCCTAGTTGCTGTTTTGGGCAGATTGTTGTCATGACTTGTATAGGGTGTATGTGTTGAACCGTTGCTCCGTTTTGAGTGTGCTCTATATGAAACTTGCGTGATTTTGCATGTAGTTTCATATTATCATATTGCATCCTTGTTTTGAGGTGTTTGCTTGATGTTTGTATGCATTTTGCATCAATGCCATGTTTAACTTGTTTTGCTCATATCTTCTAGGCCGTAGCTCCGAATTAAATGAACTTTATATGTAACTTGACTAGAATTTCGTGTAGATTCTCTTGGTGCATCTTAACTTTCTGTTTAACAACTTGAACATAAGGTTTATTCAGATCTGGACCAATTTCGAAATTTACATATGAGGGCTTACCGGAATTGTTATATGTTGTTCCCGGCCTCATTTAAACTTGCCTTGATGTGTTGCTCTTGTTTGCATCATCTCTTGCCATGAGTAGCCTCATCTAGATTTGTCAGGCATCATGCTTGTTGTGCATCATGTCTTGTTTATGTGTGGTGTGTTTACTATGTTGTGTGCTTCTTCTTGTTAGTTCCTGTTTCGTTGCGATCGTGAGGATTCGTTCGTCTACGCTTGGTTCGTCTTCGTGGCTTCATCTTCTTCATGGACTCGCTTCTTCTTCCTTGCGGGATTTCGTGCAAGATGACCGCTACCCTGGATCTCACTACTATCATTGCTATGCTAGTTGCTTCATTCTATCGCTATGCTGCGCTACCTATTACCTGTTTATCAAGCCATCCCAAATTGCCATGTCAGCATCTAACCTTTGACACCTTTCCTATGCAAACCGTTGTTTGGCTATGTTACCGCTTTGCTCAGCCCCTCTTATAGCGTTGTTAGTTGCAGGTGAAGTTGAACATTGCTCCATGTTGGATTATGTTGATGTTGGGATATTACAATATCTCTTATATTATTAATGCATCTATATATTTGGTAAAGGGTGGAAGGCTCGGCCTTATGCTTGGTGTTTTGTTCCACTCTTGCCGCCCTAGTTTCCGTCATATCGGTATTATGTTCCCGGATCTTACGTCCCTAACGCGGTCGGGTGATTTATGGGACCCCCTTGACAGCTCGCTTTGAATAAGACTCCTCCAGCAAGGCCCAACCTTGGTTTTACATTTGCCTCACCTAGCCCTTTTTCCCTTGCACTACTAGAAAAAGGCCTACTAATGGAGTACCGGTTTTGCCTACTAATGGCGCACTACCGGTGCGCCATTACTAGCACGCCATTAGTATTTTTTACTAATGGCGCAGATACTAATGGCGCACCATGTAGTGTGCCATTAGTATAGCCCACGGTGCGCCATTAGTATCTGGTATACTAATGGCGCACCACATAGAAGTGCGCCATTAGTATCTGGTATACTAGTGGCGCACCACATAGAAGTGCGCCATTAGTAACATTTTTTTTTTCAAATTTTTTTTTCAAATTTTTTCAGAAATATTTTTTTAAATTTTTCTTAATCTCAGTTCACCATGGCTTAATCTCGGGTCAATATGCTTAATCTCAGGTCAAATCGCTCTCCGTGGTCAAACTTCCCGAAAGGTCACCCATCCTCAGACTACTCCAGCCCAAGCACGCTTAACTTCAGAGTTCTATCCAACCCCAGCAACAGCTCACTTCACATGCACTTGTTGATATATCTAGCATATCAATCCTGTTATACCTTGTTGATGTCTAGGACTTTGTTCATGTTCATGACTATGATGAAATTTTGAAAAATATTTCAAACTTCCCGGTCATATTACGTATCACTTGTTGAAAAAAAATTCAAATAAAAATTCAAAACCAATTTTTTTTTCTGTTACTAGTGGCGCACCACATCCACGGTGCGCCACTAGTAAGTTTGAAATTTTTTGAATTTTTTTGCCGCTAGATCTTGGAAGCCCCGTAACTTTTTTTCTGTTAGGTTTTTGGGGATTTTGAAAATGTTTAACGGGGTTCCCCCCGTTAAATTTTGATGTAACTTTTCGAGTAGATGGTTTTTCATATAAAAAACTTTTTCATCCGAGTTATGCCCATTTTACAAATTTCCAGAGAGATTTTGCAAATAAAGTCGAAATTCATATTTGTAAATTTTCCGAAAAACTAGAGCACATATCACATGGGAAACATATTTTCTTTTATTTTTTTGACATTTCCATCATTTTCTTTTATTTTTTTAAAACTGAAAAGGCGATCCACGGGGGGGGGGGGGGTGCATTCGTTGTTGGGGCAAGTTAGTAATGGCGCACCACCCCCACGGTGCGCCATTACTAGTTTAACTAGTAATGGCGCACCCCACCCACGGTGCGCCATGTCTCGGTTTTGAAAAAAACTTAGTAATGGCGCACCAGTGGAAAGTGCGCCATTACTAGTTAAAACTAGTAATGGCGCACCGAGACATGGTGCGCCATTAGTAACAATTTTTGTTTTACTTTTTTTTTCAAAACTACTAATGGCGCACGACGGATGTTGTGCGCCATTACTATGTCAATTAGTAATGGCGCACCATGCAACGGTGCGCCATTAGTAACAAATTTTTTTTTATGTTTTTTTCAAAACTACTAATGGCGCACCACACACCAGGTGCGCCATTAGTAATATATTACTAATGGCGCATCGAGACATGGTGCGCCATTAGAATATAGTAATGGCGCACCACATCACGGGTGCGCCATTAGTGGCCATTCCATCTATAGCCCTTTTTGTAGTAGTGTTGGGAGTCGCGCACTCAAGGGTCATCTTTATTTTACCCCCCCCCCCGGGCCAGTTCTCCTTCGAGTGCTGGTCCAAACCGAGCGATGTCCGGTGCCCCCAGCGGTGCTAACGAGCTTGGCGATGCGGTCTCGCCAGTCTTCGTAGAGGTCGTCGACGGGGCGGTAACGCAGGAGCTCGCGCGCCATGAGCAGCGCAGCCTGCTCATCCGCGGGTGCGTGACGAACGTGGGATAGCGAGCCGGCCAAAGTCAGTGATGAGGTAGCAGCGCGTCCGTCCCCCCGCACAGAGGGGTGCAGCGACGAGGCTTGCTGCTCATTCCCTGCTGGGCTAGCGACAGCGTTGGCAATGGGTGATGGAGAGCAACGGGGAGGCCTGCCGACGGGTGCCGTCTGAGCGATGCGAGCGTTGAGAGCGCTCGACGCTCAGCACAGGCTCGACGAGCATCAGCCATGGAAGCGGTGGAGAAGTGGAACGTCGATCGGCAAAAGAGAGGTTTCAGCGCACCCCCACCTGGCTCGCCAGATGTCGGATTATGCATTCTGCAAACCCTTGAGAGGTTTGAACTCTCGGGTGCGCATGACGAACACTCTCTTCCCAGCTCGCCCGCTCAACGATTCCATGGCCTAGCTAGACAAACCCAAAGAACATGAGACGCAGGGGTTTATACTGGTTAGGGCCAACTTGCAGTGTAATACCCTACTCCAGTGTGTGGTGGCTTGCCTCGAGGGGCTGAGGATGAACTAGTACAGTGGATGAACAGCCTCAGGAGGTGAGGTGTTCTTCAGCTCGACGAGCTGGTGGGTGCGAGGATGGTCTGAATGATCCGTCCTCTGCTACGATGGTGGCTATGTCCTATTTATAGTTGCCTTTGTCCTCTTCCTAAATGTTTAGGCTGGAAGGGATCCCACAATGGCTAAGTTTGAAGGGGGACAACTAGTACAAGATATCCTGACAAAATTAGTCTTCGCCTGCCAAAGGCTCTGGTAGTGACGCTGTTGTTGGCTCCACGATGACCTCCGTCCTGCCGTCCTGCTGGTCTTGGTCTTGTTGCACCAATAGGGAAACCTTTGCCTGATACCTCGGGACCCCGCGCCTGTGCTTGCCTCCTTAGCACCAAAGAGGAAACTGGTACAATACGCCTGCTGGCGCCCGCCTGGCCTTGGCCATCACGGCTCACGTCGCGCGAACCTTGCGAGGTGCCCCTTGCATAGATATCTCCGCTCCTCGGGAGCCAGCCTAGTGAGACTGCCCCCAAGGAGGTCTTGGTGTTGTCCACCCCGCGAGGCTTGGCCCCTCACGAGGGTCTTGAGTTCTTGCTGCTAAAGCTAGGCCGTACCGGGCCATTGATGGAGCCATGCCATGGGCCGCAGGCAGGCAAGTCCGAGCACCACCGGTCCCAGAACACCGACACATACAGCTGGATCTGTGGTTCCATCATATGATTCGACATTCACGGGCTTGAAGCCTTCTGGGAATGGGTATTGCATTACCGTCTCTGTGAAGCACAGGGGGTGTGCGGTGCCCCGAACTCGGGCTACATCGCGTCGGAGGTCTTCGGCCTTTCGAATCTGCTGCTGCTCCTGGATTCTATCGTTTCGGTCTAGACGATCGTAGTATCCTTCCTGGTAAGCGGGCGGGTCTTCTCTGGGTTCGTAAATGGACTTTGTGCGGCCTCCTAGGGCATCTAGTGCATGGCAGAGGTCGTACTCGTAAGTGGGCTGAACTTGATCCTTGCCATGACGGCGAGGTCGGGTGGCTGGGTGTTCGGCCTCGTCAGCTTCTCTATCCCGCCCTCTTGGGGAGCGGTCCAGCTGTTTGGCGTTTGTGTATATCAGGCATGTGGGCTCTATGGCCTCGTCTTCAAACTGCGGCAGGAGTATTCTCTTTTGGTAACTTTTAGTTGGATGTTCGCGGACATACCCTTCTTTAGCAGCTAGGACTTTAGTCCACCCATCATCGAGGGTGTCATGTTCGGCCTTGATTTTGCGTTTTTATTTCTTCAAGCTTCGGGCGGTGGCCAGAAGCATCCGCTTGAATCGTTCTTGCTCCAGAGGGTCTTTGGGACAATGAAATCATCATCCCCAAGACTGGCCTCCTCTTTGGAGAGTGGGAGGTAGTTGCTATCCTTGGAGTCATCGTGGTTTTCTGTACTGGGCGAGTCCTCCTGCCCCGCGGGGTCATCCTCATGATGTTCGTTGGCTGCGCCCCTGCGAGGTCGTCTGTGTTATTTATGGTAACGTTCTCTGCGGGGTCCACATTGCTGGTGTCGGCGTTCTGGGAACCGGGGTACCCAGACTTGCCTACGTGCGCCCATGTCATGGCTCCATCGGAGGCCTGGTACGGCCCATTTTTGGCACCAACAAGACAAGACCCTCACGAGGGGCCAAGCCTCGCGAGGCGGACAACGCCAAGACCCCCGGAGGGAGCGGCCTCCTTGGGCTAGCTACCGAGGAGCGGAGATTCCTATGCAAGCACCCACCTCCTGAGGCTTGGGTTACACAAGCTGTCGGTGTCAAAACCGGCGGATCTCGGGTAGGGGGTCCCGAACTGTGCGTCTAGGCGGATGGTAACAGGAGACAAGGGACACGATGTTTTTACCCAGGTTCGGGCCCTCTCGATGGAGGTAATACCCTACTCCTGCTTGATTAATATTGATGATATGGGTAGTACAAGAGTAGATCTACCACGAGATCAAGGAGCCTAAACCCTAGAAGCTAGCCTATGGTATGATTGTTGTTCGTCCTACGGACTAAAACCCTCCGGTTTATATAGACACCGGATAGGTTAGGGTTACACAGAGTCGGTTACACTGGTAGGAGATCTACATATCCGTATCGCCAAGCTTGCCTTCCACGCCAAGGAAAGTCCCATCCGGACACGGGACGAAGTCTTCAATCTTGTATCTTCATAGCCTTGGAGTCCGGCCGTGATGATAGTACGGCTATCCGGGCACCCCCTAGTCCGGGACTCCCTCACAAGCCATGACGACGAAGGCCAGGCAGGTGCCAGCAAGTGTAGTATAGTAGGTTTCCTCTTTGGTGCTATGGAGGCAAGCGCCCACGGGGCCCCGGGGAATCACCCAAAGGTTTCCCTTCCCGTGCTACAAGAAAAAGACCACCAGGACGATAAGTCGGATGTCATCGCCGAGGCCACCACAGCGTCACGACCAGGAGCTTCGCAGGCAAATACCACCTTTCGTCAGGATAAGATGTACTTCTCCCCCTTCAAACTTGGCCAATGTGGGATCCCTTCCTACCTTCGTTTGGGAGGAAGAAGATCGAGGCCACTATAAATATAGGCTAGCCACTACCATGGAGGGGGATCGGATCCTAAGATCACACCCGCGCAAGAATAGACCTCCTGAGGTTCTTCTTTCCCTGTACTAGTTCACCTTCAGCCCCCCACGTGGCTAATCCACCCCAAAGCAGGAGTAGAATCTTACACCGCAAGGTGGCCCGAACCTGGGTAAACCGCTGAGTCTCTTTTCTTCCTATTCATCGAGCTAGGACGTGAGAGCGATGAGTGGATAGGCTGGAGAGATAGAGTTCTTCACACACGCCGCAGAGTTCGAATCTTTCTTGGGTCAGCGAAGCCCTGAATCCGACATGTGGCATGCAAGGTAGGGGCGTGTCGAAGCCTCTTCTCCACCATTCGCTCCATCACCACCATGGCGGAAGACCCAAGAGCTCACGACGAGCATTGGGCCGCTAAGCCTGCCTGGGCGGCACCCCGCAACTACAAAGCTCTCTACTCCGCGCTCCTCGCAGCCGGCACGGCCGCCGGTGTTGACGGCCATCCGCGGCACGGGCCATCCACACCCTCTCCCGCGCGGGACCGTAACCGTGCCATAGCGCGGTCTTCAGGCTACGCCGTGGCATCGATGCTACACGCTTGCCAGGAGCAGGCGAACACACGAGCCGCACTCATCGTGGCAGGAGAGCTGCTGCGATGCAGGCTAGCAGAAGGCGGCCACGACGCCTTGCTTGTACGGGTCACCGAGCTGCTCGACGCTGCCTGCAAGGGCGCAACACCCTTCTACACCGTGCCTACACCATGGATGCTGCCAGGGGCACGCGCTTACCCCCGCTACGTCTGCATGCCCTTCCTTGGAGGTCCGAGGTATCTCGCGGCGGCAACCTGACCCTTGACACTGCTTGCCCAACTCAAGATGTGTTCCCCCAGGGTACGGTCGGGGCAGGCGGCCCCTTGTAGGGTCGCGCTGAAATGCCACCCCCTAGTCGTCGTGACCTGGTATCAGCGATGGCGGACAACGGAGCAGGGGGACCAGGCGCCGATCTTGAGATGACGGACCTCGATGCCCCCGCACCCCCGTGGATGGGATCGTTGTGCGCGCAAGGAAGAAGCCCGCGCTTGTTCCCCTCGTCGGCCTAGACATCGGGACCATCGGGGTGGCACGAGGCCAAGGCCCCTAGCGAGGAACCCCGATGCCTCATCGGCGCCTTCGACAGCAACAGCCACTAGGTACCACCAATATCTTTGGGACATAATTGCGCAAACCTTGGATCGCAGGTGAACCAAGCCACGCCCATGGCCATGCACCTCAGGGCATTGGCCCTGCCTCAGGCATGTGGAGCGCACTGGAGGCTGTGCGGGGGGAACCCGGCGCCTCACATCGCCCCACGCCGCATGGCGCAGGGCGGCACCATGACGGTGGCACGCGCCACCCAGAGGTAGGTTCTCCGCCGGGGAAAGCACCGGCGAGCCCTTCCCCCGGTAGAGGGCCTGCGACTACTTGACCACCGCTAGCGTAGCCCCTTGCCCCTTGGTCTCGTCCTTGGTTTCCGGACGCCCCAATGGTGGTCGGGGGATGCACCGGTGGGATCCTCGCTAGGAGCAAGGTGTGCCCGCGAAGATCTCCGCTCATGACACTCTCATGTAATAATGAGTTGGGGCTGTACACGCCCTAGAGTAACCTAAGTGATACAGTCGGGCCGCATGGGGGATCCCACCCACGTCCAAGTGGAAGCACCATGCTCCGCGCTAGCAGTCGACATTGTCCCCCAATGACTATGCCCAATCCCAGTGGAAGCACTAAGCTCCACGCTGGTGAGAAGACTAGTGTAGGCATCGTACGCGGTTGTCTCTTTTTGCCCTTTTCTGTAGAATAATTTATTGTCTTTGGAATGAAATTTGGAGTTTCGCGTGCTTATTAAAAGAAAAAGGGGGAAGCTTTTCGATTCATAGTGTTTTCTTGCTCTTTGGTTTATGCTAAGAAGCATGGCTCATGCCTGCTACTCCCCCTTCGAGCGTCCCATGAGAGGGGGCGAGTGTGCTGTGCGCACTTGGGCTAGCCAGACAGCTTCAAGGACCCCTCGGGGCCAAGGGCATTAACGCCATGGGCCTCCGTGCATACCTTGCCAAAACTTGGCAATTGGCTCCTCGCGCAGCGCTCTCGAATTGGCCAGCAGGCATGTCATGAGAATTACGCCCCCGCGGGCCCCCGAAGGGCCCGCCTCAGGAGAGGAGCGTCTCCGTGATGCAAGAACACGCTCAAGATCACCAGCACCAAAGATAACTCATGACAACTACTCTAGTCAGGAGCCCTTCGGTTCGGGAAGCACGTTTCGAAATCAATCTTGAGAGCATATCATCATTTCATACATTATAGGGGAACCCCATCCAAATATGCTTTCACGCCCTATAGGGCCACACCCGAAATTTTGGCATACAGGTCAAGACAGAAAAGGAAATGCAAGCCTAGCGAGAGACTTTAGTAAATTCAGGATGTCGCCAAAGGGCGAGTGTTGAAAGATGTCCGCGGCCGTGAACTCCATGACCGGCGCCCAATCGGATTCGATTGGCAGGGGCGCGGAGGGTTCGGAGTCCGGAAAGGAGTCCGGCACCTTGGAGTCGAGGTCTTCGCAAAGGACAGGGATGGAGTTCGGCTCAATCGCTGTAGAGATTGTAGCCCCGAAGGCGGTGTCCAACCACTCGTCCTCGATCGGGGAATCCGGCTCCGGATTAAGGGTCGGAGCGGATGCTGGTGCGGCCTCCAGGGCACTGTTCGGCTGCAGAGCTAGATCATGCCCATCGAGACAGTGCGACACGCTTGGCTGCGGCTCGAATCCGTCGAAAATCAAGTCTCCACGGATATCGGCCGTATAATCCAAACTTCCAAATCTGACCTGATGGCCAGGGGCGTAGCTTTCGATCTGCTCAAGATGGCCAAGCGAATTGGCCCGCAGTGCAAAGCCGCCGAATACGAAGATCTGTCCGGGGAGAAAAGTCTCACCCTGAATCGCGTCCTTGTTGATGATCGGTGACGACACATAGGAACTCTTAATGAAAGCACCAATGTCGGTGTCAAAACCGGCGGATCTCGGGTAGGGGGTCCCGAACTGTGCGTCTAGGCGGATGGTAACAGGAGACAAGGGACACGATGTTTTTACCCAGGTTTGGGCCCTCTCGATGGAGGTAATACCCTACTCCTGCTTGATTAATATTGATGATATGGGTTGTACAAGAGTAGATCTACCACGAGATCAAGGAGGCTAAACCCTAGAAGCTACCCTATGGAATGATTGTTGTTCGTCCTACGGACTAAAACCCTCCGGTTTATATAGACACCGGATAGGTTAGGGTTACACAGAGTCGGTTACAATGGTAGGAGATCTACATATCCGCATCGCCAAGCTTGCCTTCCACGCCAAGGAAAGTCCCATCCGGACACGGGACGAAGTCTTCAATCTTGTATCTTCATAGTCTTGGAGTCCGGCCGTGATGATAGTCCGGCTATCCGGACACCCCCTAGTCCGGGACTCCCTCAGTAGCCCCTGAACCAGGCTTCAATGACGACGAGTCCGGCGCGCATATTGTCTTCGGCATTGCAAGGCAGGTTCCTCCTCCGAATACTTCATAGAAGGTCTTGAACACAAGGATAGTGTCCGGCTCGCAAAAAAGTTCCACATAACACCGTAGAAAAATAACTTTGCACAGATCTGCCGACGTATTCCGCAGTCAGTGACGCCACACCACGGCCAGGCCTTTATATGAATCGTTTTTACTGTTTCACCTTAGCGCCGTTTAGCGAGGCGGTTTCCACAGCACGCCTTATCAAAGCATAGATCGTGCCCCCTTATTCCGGGATTCTCATCAATACGGACGTGGGTAACCCAACTGCCCGTTCGCTGGCACGCCTCTATCAAAGGCGAGTCCTAATCGACCACGGGTGGGCTCTTGGTATTCAACCTCTTTATAATGATACCAAGGCCCTCTTCTTTTTACACCCTCCATCGAGTTCGCCTCACGCTTCGAGTTCCAACACCCAAAGCTTCAGATTCAGGCGCTTCGGACTTTCGACGATGTCCGGCTCCGACCAAAGACGGCCGATGGATGTCTTCCTCCGTCACGAAGAAGATGTGCTAAAGCTGCGAGGCGCCAGATATCTGACCGGGCGAGATCTCGCGATAGGCTACCTGCTCGTGGCAGGTCATTCCCACTCCTGAGCCCGGTGAGAACATGGTGTTCGTGTCCCACTTCCTTCGGGGTTTAGGCTTCCCGACAGATCCCTTTGTGCGGGGGCTCATGTTTTATTATGGGCTTGATTTCCATGACTTGAATCCGGAGTCCATCCTCCATATCTCGTCATTCATTGTCGATATGAGGCCTTCCTCCATATCACCCCACACTTTGGATTGTGGCTCAAGACCTTCAAGGTGGAGCCAAAGATGACCGGGGGGCAACAAGCAGAGTGCGGAGGGGCGGTCATAAGCAAATGTGCTGATGCTCCATGGCCCGAGGGATCTTTTCAAGAAGAGCTTGGTTCGTGGCAACGGGAGTGGTTTTATGTCACCGCTCCCCGGGGCACCAAATGGGCGGCGATCCCCGCTTTTCGCTCAGGTCCACCACAGCGGCTGGCATCATGGGTCAACAAGGGGCTCGACTGGGGGCCATCCAAGGACGTTCCCTTGCTGCAGGGCCTTATTCGAGACCTCCAGGAAAGAGAGATCAATCTGGTTGCAGTGGCGCAGGTTATGGTGATCCGGCGTTTGCCTGCAAGCATCGCCTCCGCCTGTGTGTGAATTTAATCCGGAGGGACCACGAGCTCTCCAAAATTTTATGGGCACGGCGCCTGTGGAGATGTATAAACTGTTCTTCGATCACGAGAGAAGTGTCCGGACCTGGACCGAGGATGCAGGACTAAGCTACAATCGCCAGATACTCAAGTAAGTAGTCTAGAATCGACAAGTTGTTCATTTATTTATCATATATATATGTCCTTTAAAGGAACCGTTTCTTGAACAGGAGTGGATAGCCAAGGCAAAGTTAATAAGGTGTCCGCTCCCTCCGGAGACCACGCGGATCCCATGCTGACCAAGATGTTGAAGGTCGCGCTTTCTAACAAGGCGAAGGAGGGAGCTGGGAAGCAACCGCCTCTCTGAAGGAGGCTATCCAGGAAGGAGGGATTAAAAGTCCCGCCTTTTGAGGAGAGAAGAGGACCGCCTGGAAGATCCGGAGGTCAAGGCCTCAAAGAGGGAAGGGAATCTTCGTCGGAGAGTCCGTGACTGGGAAGTAACCCAGCCGCACTATTTCCCCAAGGGGTTAGCCCTCCAGCGAGCCGTAAGTAAAAAGAAGGGATCTTGTAAATAAGGAACATCCCTGTATTTATTTATGAAGATAACCAAAATTGTACCTTGTAGTTCGGACCTCAGCCCTTCTCAGCAGAGCTCGTCTTCGGGGGATCTTCTTCCGGAGATGATGGGCGGATGACCCGGAGGTGTCATCGCGAAGGGTTCCCCCAAGTCTGGCGGGGCCGGAAGGTCCGGCGCCAAGTGGTGTGCGGTCGGAGGAGCTAAAGGATCTGCTCGGGCGAGCGGCTATCTCAGAAGATCACCGTGCTCTAATGGGTACGGTGATTGAAAGAATTGCATCCGCGGAAAGCGGATTGCATGAAGCCGTCAGGAGCTTACTGACGGGGTTCGAGGTACGCAAAAATGATGTACCTTCTGACAGTTATGCATATAAAATGCGCCCTGTATAGATAGTAGCCCCTGAGACTCGGTATGTTGTCAAAATTGACAACGTGCTGAGGATCAAATTCTCAGTTATAACATATCGCCGCCCCTAAACAGGTAGCAGGGCGTCCGGAGGCCAGCCGGACTGATGAATATGCCGACCTAAAGCGGCAACTCGACGAGGCGGATGCGGACATCGCTCTGGTCAATAAACGGTTTGACGAGTCACAAGGTATGCGACTTCTATGCGGACACCTAGTAAGGGAGCTTGACACCCATGTCTTACTATTTGTATGCTTAATGCAGATGGTGTCGCTGCTGTGGAAGAGCTGCGGGCGGAACTTGCCCGAGCGAAAGAACAAGCCAGAAAGAGTAATGCGGCTGCTTTAAAGGCGGCCGAAGAGCTAGAAGCCGAACGGGCTGCTCACTGCCGAAGTAGAGAGGAAATGGCCGATATGGCCAGCAAGTTGAAGAATGCTGCCGATCGCTGCGAGGTTCTTGAAAAAGAACATCAAGCGGAGCAAGAGGGCCTGAAAAAGGCCGCCGCCGAATCTAAGAATGCCCATTTTGCTTTGAGAGCTGCCAAGGAGGAGTTGAGTCAGGCCGGGGCAATTGCGGCTGGAAAATCATTTCTGCTGCGGAGGAAATATACGGATCCAAAGTATGCTCAATTGGACAAGTTGTGGAGTTCGGAGGATGCTTATTCGGACTTGGCGGCGAAGCGCTGGACGCCGATTGAGCACTCCCGAGGTCAGAAGGGGCACAGAAGGGAAGAGCTATATTGGTCGCAATTCCATAGTCCGGAGCGTCTTCTTCCGTTGACCGATCGGTTGGCCGAATGGGCCGAGCTAAATCGACTATCCGGACTTGCCATGCAGCATGTCATGACCCCAGCCGAAGAGTTATTTTGGTTTAGTGCAGCAGTTCCTTGGTGCGGTACCGCGTATCGACGCAATGAAGCGATCGGCGTGTACTGAGGGAGCGCGGATGGCTCTGGCCCGTGTCAAGACATACTGGGCAGAGATGAAGGCCACCGACGTTGCATCCCAAGATTCGGACAAAAGCCGAGTACCTGCCGAGCACTACTTTGAAGAAGTCCTATCGGGCGCTCGTTTAATAGAGACGCAGTGCTCGAAGGATATTATGTTTAAATGACATGTATGATTTGTGAAAACAATGTTTTCAGTATAATATAAGAGCTTTTTATACTTGTGCGTTCAAGTAGTAAACTACTCCCCGTATGCGGCCGCTTATGTATATGTATATATAACCTGAAAGATGGCAGTCCTTGGCTTTAGCCCCCACGCACATAGTGAGGGGGTGTTTGCAAAGAAAGCGCTTTTCCACACTTAATCCAACGTCTTGGTCCTGTTAAGGAGGTGATAGCGTAGCAAACGAGGCAACCGGACTATAATGCTTTATCACTTTCACTTAGTCATAGGAGTTCGAGGGTGGGGCTACTATATAGCCCCTGGGGCACCACACTCTCCCGAATCCGGGGTGCGTATGTGCCTGACCGAAAACCGGTCCTTCGTTAATGCGGAGGAATCCTAAACATTCCAGTGAGTCATCGAGTGGTTGACCACTCTCTCGCTATATCATGACAGTTTTCGGCTTTCTCTCATCGAGGTGCTCGCGTCAACCGGGGCACAATCGCAGAGTTCTCCCGGTGCCGCGTTAGCCGTGAAAACGGAACGTAAGGCATCAAAACACAGGAGCCGGGCAACCCAACATTTGACCAAAGACATGATTCGTAGCTGATGCATATAAGGCCTAACTCGAGACGCCGAATACTCCCTAAGGTATTCGGTCTTTATGAAAATGGGCAGAATAATGCCCTAAGCCCCTGGTGTCCAGGTACGCGCAAAAATTCTGGTGCAGCCAATGCCAAAACGCCAGCCTCCTCCTCGGTTATAGTAAGGAACCGGGGGATGTATATCAACAAGAGACCGTAAAAAAGGTTTACACAGGGTCTTAATCTGAAAATAATCCTTGCAACGGGTCCCTACTGCACGTCTGCGCCTGTGTCTCCGTTGTGCCGTATCCTGGACGGGTGTAGCACGCCGTTCTTCTGTAAAAGAGAGGAACTTAGTTTTAAGAGAAAAAGGATCGTGCAGAAGATGTACTATACATTAAATAAACAGAGTACGAATCGAACGAGTGAATAAAATAGCTTTAGTGTCTCTTAAGATATATGCGTGCAGCCCCTTGTATGGGGTATGCCGCTAGTAGGCGCCGGACTCGTCTAACCGTGTCCGGGGTTTGAATGACCAATTCAGGCTCTTTTCCTAGCGGAGCCGGATAGGTGTGGGGCTGTCAAGGCAGTCTCCCGTTCTTCTGTGCCCGAGTAACACTTAATACTTCCTTTTAACGAGATGATGCCGCGTGGACCGGGCATTTTAAGTGTTAGAGATGCGTAATGCGGTATTGCGTTAAAGCGGGCGAAAGCTTCGCGTCCCAATAGTGCTTGATGGCTACTTTTAAACGGGCGACATGGAAGATTAACCTTTCATGACGGAAGTCGCTTGGATGAACCGAACACAACTTCTAGCAAGATGGAGCCCGCATAATGGGCATATGGGCTGGCATTACTCCTTTAAAGGAGGTGTTGCTGGCGAATTTTGGTTGGTCTATCCCCATCCTGCGGATTGTGTCCTGATATATCAGGTTTATGTCATCGCCGCCATCCATGAGGACTTGTGTAAATTGGAATCCGTCAATTATAGGATCCAATATCAAGGCAGTCCATCCCGTGTTCCGGATATTTTCGAGTAGTCCCGATGGTCGAATGTGATTGGCTTTGACAACCGAAAGGTGCGGTGCGCATTTTAGTGGGCGCCGCCTGCTTTTTGATCACATGAAGTGAGTTTACTGTTTTGACCTCTTGTGGAAAATTCTTTTGTTTTCCGGGGCTCTGCTTGTGGTGCTCGTCATAATCCTCACTTGGTGTGTCGAGCCCCTTGTGTTTGGCGTTGAGTCTGCCGGACTGTTTGAAGACCCAACGATTTCTGTGGATATGGCTTGCAGGCCTCCCAGGAGTACTGTGGATTTGACATATCTTGTCCAAGATTTTGTTGAAATTGGATAGCTCATCGCTATTGTCCTTAAGGGGCAGTTTTTTGTTGTTCTGTCGGGAGCTTTTGAATCCGGCGTTGACTGTCGTGCTCTTTGGACTGTTCCTTTTAATCCGGCGCTGGTCCTTGTTGCGCCGTGGTTTCCCATTTCCATCCCTGATTTCGGATGTACTTGGGTCACTGGTGCTGCATCTTGCTAGCCAGCTATCCTCTCCCGCACAAAAGCGGGCCATGAGGCTTGTTAATGCAGCCATTGTTCTTGGCTTTTCTTGGCCGAGGTGTCTGGCGAGCCATTCGTCTCGGACGTTGTGTTTGAAAGCTGCTAAGGCTTCGGCGTCCGGGGAGTCGACTATTTGGTTCTTTTTAGTAAGGAACCTGTTCCAGAATTTCCGGCTGACTCTCCGGCTGTTGAGTTATGTGACTTAGATCGTGCATCCGGAGGGCGGACATAAGTCCCCTGAAAATTTGCCCGAAATGCATCCTCGAGCTCTTCCCAGCTTCCAATGGTATTTTCGGGGAGGTTTTTAAGCCAATGCCGAGCTGGCCCTTTGAGTTTAAGGGGTAAGTATTTTATGGCGTGGAGATAATCTCCTCTAGCCATGTGTATGTGGAGGATGTAATCCTCAATCCAGACTCTGTGGTCCGTTGTTCCGTCGTATGCCTCTATGTTTACGGATTTGAATCCCGCTGGAAATTCATGATCCAGCACCTCATCGGTGAAACATAGGGGGTGTGCGCGCCCCTATATTTGGGTGTGCCGTGATCTTCGGAATTTTGGCGTGTTGCATTGCTTTGACGAGCCTGCTTTCTTGGTCCATAGATGGACCTAACTGGGCCATCCTTTTGATGTGAATCCTTATGCAGATCGCATATTGGCTTGTGTGCGGCGCCATTCGCCGCTCTCTTTTTGTCGTGGGGTCGTCCACTGACCGGGTGGCCTTCTTACTTTTTAATTGTGGGGGCTCTAAGGCCTCCTCGTCGAATTCGGGCAGTAGCTTTCTTTTCGGGTAGCTCTTTGTTCAGCGATCGTCATTGCATTTGTTCAAGGGTGCTGAATACTTTGCTCCATCTGATCCTGAGTGCATCTTCCGCTGTTTTGAGCTTCCGCTTCTGCTTTTTCGGGCTACACGCAGTGGCGACGAGCCTTTTCTGGAGGTCATTTTGCTCCAATAGTTTGTCCGGCATGAGATCGTCCGGACTGTTGTCTTCGCCGGGGACAAATTGTTTATCCAGGTTGTCTTGTTCGGATGATTGCTCGACAGCGTTTTCGTTGTCCACCGGTTCGCCCTGCTCTATGGCTGGGTCTTTGTTGAGGCGGGACTTTGTTCGGCGTTTACGTTGCCGTTTTGGCTGCTTTTCGAGGGATTTATCCTTCGTAGCGTCCGTTGTTCCTCGTCTTCATTTCATTTAGGTGTATCCACCATGTATACATCATGGCATGAGGTGGTTGTCCAGCATCCTATAGGTGCTGGTTCATTGTTGTCTCCTACATCGTCGTCCATACCGTCGATGTCTTCGGAGTCGAAATCGAGCACGCCGTGTAAGCTTTCAACGGTGGCTACGAAGTGGGTGGTGGGTGGGCGTTGAATTTCTTCGTCGTCCGCATCCCAACCTTCCTGACCGTAGTCCGACCAGGGTTCTCCGGATAAAGAGAGAGACTTTAGTAAATTCAGGATGTCGCCAAAGGGCGAGTGTTGAAAGATGTCTGCGGCCGTGAACTCCATGACCGGCGCCCAATCGGATTCGATTGGCAGGGGCGCGGAGGGTTCGGAGTCCAGAAAGGAGTCCGGCACCTTGGAGTCGAGGTCTTCGCAAAGGACAGGGATGAAGTTCGGCTCAATCGCTGTAGAGATTGTAGCCCCCGAGGCGGTGTCCAACCAATCTTCCTCGATCGGGGAATCCGGCTCCGGATTAAGGGTCGGAGCGGATGCTGGTGCGGCCTCCAGGGCACTTTGACTACTGAGCTAGATCATGCCCATCGAGACAAGGCGGCACGCTATTGCGGCTCGAATCCGTCGAATATCAAGTCTCCACGGATATCGGCCGTATAATCCAAACTTCCAAATCTGACCTGATGGCCAGGGCCGTAGCTTTCGATCTGCTCCAGATGGCCAAGCGAATTGGCCCACAATGCAAAGCCGCCGAATACGAAGATCTGTCTGGGGAGAAAAGTCTCACCCTGGATCACGTCGTTGTTGATGATCGAAGGAGCCATCGGGCCTATCGGTTACGACACATAGGAACTCTCAATGAAAGCACCAATGTCGGTGTCAAAACCGGCGGATCTCGGGTAGGGGGTCCCGAACTGTGTGTCTAGGCGCATGGTAACAGGAGACAAGGGACACGATGTTTTTACCTAGGTTCAGGCCCTCTCGATGGAGGTAATACCCTACTCCTGCTTGATTAATATTGATGATATGGGTAGTACAAGAGTAGATCTACCACGAGATCAAGGAGTCTAAACCCTAGAAGCTAGCCTATGGTATGATTGTTGTTCGTCCTACGGACTAAAACCCTCCGGTTTATATAGACACCAGATAGGTTAGGGTTACACAGAGTCGGTTACAATGGTAGGAGATCTACATATCCGCATCGCCAAGCTTGCCTTCCACGCCAAGGAAAGTCCCTTCCGGACACCGGACGAAGTCTTCAATCTTGTATCTTCATAGTCTTGGAGTCCGGCCGTGATGATAATCCGGCTATCCGGACACCCCCTAGTCCGGGACTCCCTCACAAGCCATGACGACGAAGGCCAGGCAGGTGCCAGCAAGCGTAGTATAGTAGGTTTCCTCTTTGGTGCTATGGAGGCAAGCGCCCACGGGGCCCCGGGGAATCACCCAAAGGTTTCCCTTCCCGTGCTACAAGAACAAGACCACCAGGATGATAAGTTGGATGTCATCGCCGAGGCCACCACATCGTCACGACCAGGAGCTTTGCAGGCAAATACCACCTTTCGTCAGGATAATATGTACTTCTTCTCCCCCTTCAAACTTGGCCAATGTGGGATCCCTTCCTACCTTCGTTTGGGAGGAAGAAGATCGAGGCCACTATAAATATAGGCTAGCCACTACCATGGAGGGGGATCGGATCCTAAGATCACACCCGCGCAAGAATAGACCTCCTGAGGTTCTTCTTTCCCTGTACTAGTTCACCTTCAGCCCCCCACGTTGCTAATCCACCCCAAAGCAGGAGTAGAATCTTACACCGCAAGGTGGCCCGAACCTGGGTAAACTGCTGAGTCTCTTTTCTTCCTATTCATCGAGCTAGGCCGTGAGAGCAACGAGTGGATAGGCTGGAGAGATTGAGTTCTTCACACACGCCCCAGAGTTCGAATCTTTCTTGGGTCTGCGGAGCCCTGAATCCGATATTTGGCATGCAAGGTAGGGGCGTGTCGAAGCCTCTTCTCCACCATTCGCTCCATCACCACCATGGCGGAAGGCCCAAGAGCTCACGGCGAGCATTGGGCCGCTCAGCCTGCCTGGGCAGCACCCCGCAACTACAAAGCTCTCTACTCCGCGCTCCTCGCAGCCCGCACGGCCGCTGGTGTTGACGACCATCCGCGGCACGGGCCATCCACACCCTCTCCCGCGCGGTTGTGAAGCAACCTTTATTTCCATCACTCCTAAAACTCCCAAATAATTCTCATAAATTGTTTGGGTCATATCTTTCTCAAACATGGCAAAATATTTCATTTGTCATGTTTATCATCATGCTCAAATAATTCATTTCCTATTCTGCCCTATATGGCACATTGTGAAGCAAGTGCTATTTTCCTTTTCCCAGTTGACCTCAAACTCCTTGGACACCTTTTCCTGTCCATATAATTGCGACATGCCAAAAGGCAACCTCATTTACCCAGTAATTATTTAATTATGATTTTCCAAAGTTTCTATCCAGAAAGAAGCTTTGTGAAGGAGGTGCAAGCTAGGCATATCCAAATGAGTTGCCATTTTGCATGATCCCTCATATCATAATATCATAGCCTTCCACCAAATTAGAGCTCCTGTTATGCCTCCATGTGAGCTCATCTTCAATTCTTTGATTCTGCCCAAACATTCAGTTTGTGAAGCAAGTATATTTTATCTTGCTCCATTATGGCTCCCAATTTTTCTAGGGCTTCTATTATACATATAACCTACCTCCACCCATTTTGGGCATGGTTAATCAAGCCATTATTCCTCTAGAATTTTTGCAAGTTTCTGTCCAGAGCAGATGTTTGTGAAGCAAGTACCAGTTGGGCTTGGCCAATTGGTATGAGACTTTTTGAGCATCTTCACATGACCAAATGACTCTGCCTTGCCCAATTTGAGCTCAATTTGATACACCATGTTTGTGAAACTTTTTGATCAAGTTTCTGGACCGTTTTGGTTAGTTGCAAAGCAACTATGATTTATCTTGGTCCAAACATTCTCAAATTTACCAGGATGAAAGTCCTTCTTTACATCAACCTCCAAGACAACTCCATTGGATCCAAAACCTTTCCTCTTGATCACTAGTGCTCACCCAAGTTTACTGCAGTAAACTTCAGAGACTGCTTACCGTTTAACCAGATCACTTTTAACCAAGCTACCACCAGAGTTGAAACCTCCCCTGGATGGACTACGCCCTAGACAACATCTTCCAGTCGTTGGCACCTTCTCCTCTCCAGCTCACGCGGTCACCACCTCTATGGCATGCCATGGACACGAGCTGAATGGCTTCTTGCTCGGCGTCTCAGCGAGCACGAGCATGTCTAATAGATTTACCGTGTCGTCGCCGTCCTCCTGGACCTCTATCCCTCTCAGTAAAACCCCTCACCGACGCTCGCCGCCGAACACCCACGAGAGCACAGTGGCGTTTTGGCTCGGTTCGTCGCCGTCTTCTTCCTCCCTGCGCCCTCTTGGCCTCCTCTGCCCCGTGAGAGCCTCCACTGCTCCTCCTCGTCGCCTAACCCCGAGCTCATGCGCGTGCACACGCGTCCGCGGCGGCGCCAGCACGGCTCCCCTCCCCTCGGCTATATAAGCCACCCCCGAGGCCTCTCGAGCTCACAATCGACCTCACCTCATCTCCAGCTCCCTCCCCAACCACTCGCCCGAGCTCCTAGAGCTCTCTGTCCCTCCCATGGCCGCCATGACCGCCGCCCCCTCCGGCCTAAATCCGAGCGAGTCGACCCTCCCCCTGCTTTATGTAGCCACTAGAGTCTTCCCCGTGCTCCGGCGAACCTCTCGGCCACCCCACCCTCTCGCCGGAGTGCCCCAGTTGCGCGCCCCAACCTTTGCCGCCGCCGTTGCTCTCTGCCACCGCGGCTATCTCGTGCTCCACCCCTCCCCGGCAACCGTGACCCAGCCAGATGGATGTGGCGTCCTTCCCCTATCCCGCCGGCGGTCTTTCCTCGGCGAGAGGTGGCCGGAGCCGCCCGACCCGTTGCCGGCACGCGCGGCTGTCCTCTGCATCGCGGGCGAGCGAGAGGTTGAAGGCGCTGGCCAGGCTAGGCGGGCCCTGCGTCGCCTCGACCCCGCCGGTCGGCCGCACGATGTTGACCCCGCCCGGTCCAGCGTGGATAAGTGACGGGCCCCACCCACGTGGGACCCGCACGTCAGAGTCACACGAGCCGGCCCCGCGTTTGCCTAGCTGGATAAGTGGAAAGACATTTGGTGAAATGCGTTTTCTTTAAGGGAAAGCATATTTTGGTCTTAGTTCGGTTAGAAGTACGTTTTCCTTTCGGGAAAGCGTATTTCCGCTTAACTACGGCTAGAAATACATTTTCTCTGCTGGAAGGCGTATTCAACTAAATGTGCTTTCTGTTTTTCAGCTTAGGGGCATGTTTGTAGAGAATAACCGTGCCATAGCGCGGTCTTCAGGCTACGCCGTGGCATCGACGCTACGTGCTCGCCAGGAGCAGGCGAACACACGAGCCGCACTCATCGTGGCACGAGAGCTGCTGCGATGCAGGCTAGCAGAAGGCGGCCACGACGCCTTGCTTGTACGGTTCACCGAGCTGCTCGACGCCGCCTGCAAGGGCGCAACACCCTTCTACACCCTGCCTACACCATGGATGCTGCCAGGGGCACGCACTCACCCCCGCTACGTCTGCATGCCCTTCCTTGGAGGTCCGAGGTATCCCGCGGCGGCAACCTGACCCTTGACACTGCTTGCCCAACTCAAGATGCGTTCCCCCAGGGTACGGTCGGGGCAGGCGGCCCCTCGCAGGGTCGCGCTAAAATGCCACCACCTAGTCGTCGTGACCTGGTATCAGCGATGGCGGACAACGGAGCAGGGGGACCGGGCGCCGATCTTGAGATGACATACCTCGATGCCCCCGCACCCCCGTGGATGGGCTCGTTGCGCGCGCAAGGAAGAAGCCCGCGCTCGTTCCCCTCGTCGGTCTGGACATCGGGACCACCGGGGTGGCACGAGGACAAGGCCCCTAGCGAGGAACCCCGATGCCTCATCGGCGCCTTCGACAGCAACAACCACTAGGTACCACCAATATCTTTGGGACACAATTGCGCAAACCTTGGATCGCAGGTGAACCAAGCCACGCCCACGGGCGTGCACCTCACGGCTTTGGCCCTGCCTCAGGCATGTGGAGCGCACTGGAGGCTGTGCGGGGGGAACCCGGCGCCTGACATCGCCCCACGCCGCATGGCGCAGGGCGGCACCATGACGGTGGCATGCGCCACCCAGAGGTAGGTTCTCCGCCGGGGAAAGCACCGACGAGCCATTCCCCCGGTAGAGGGCCTGCGACTACTTGACCACGGCTAGCGTAGCCCCTTGCCCCTTGGTCTCGTCCGTGGTTTCCGGACACCCTAATGGTGGTCGGGGGATGCACCGGTGGGATCCTCTCTAGGAGCAAGGTGTGCCCGCGAAGATCTCCGCTCATGACACTCTCATGTAATAATGAGTTGGGGCTGTACACGCCCTAGAGTCACCTAAGTGCTACAGTCGGGCCGCATGGGGGCTCCCACCCACGTCCAAGTGGAAGCACCATGCTCCGCGCTAGCAGTCGACATTGTCCCCCAATGACTATGCCCAAGCCCAGTGGAAGCACTAAGCTCCACGCTGGTGAGAAGACTAGTGTAGGCGTCGGACACGGTTGTCTCTTTTTGCCCTTTTCTGTAGAATAATTTGTTGTCTTTGGAATGAAATTTGGAGTTTCGCGTGCTTATTAAAAGAAAAAGGGGGAAGCTTTTCGATTCATAGTGTTTCCTTGCTCTTTGGTTTATGCTAAGAAGCATGGCTCATGCCTGCTACTCCCCCTTCGAGCGTCCCATGAGAGGGGGCGAGTGTGCTGTGTGCACTTGGGCTAGCCCGGCAGCTTCAAGGACCCCTCGGGGCCAAGGGCATTACCGCCATGGGCCTCCGCGCATACCTTGCCAAAACTTGGCAGTTGGCTCCTCACGCAGCGCTCTCGAATTGGCCAGCCGCGGGCCCCTGAAGGGCCCGCCTCAGGAGAGGAGCGTCTCCGCGATGCAAGAACACGCTCAAGATCACCAGCACCAAAGATAACTCATGACAACTACTCTAGTCGGGAGCCCTTCGGTTCGGGAAGCACGTTTCGAAATCAATCTTGAGAGCATATCATCATTTCATACATTATAGGGGAACCCCATCCAAATATGCTTTCACGCCCTATAGGGCCACACCCGAAATTTTGGCATACAGGTCAAGACAGGAAAGGAAATGCAAGCCTAGCAAGACGCACTACTGTCGGCGTCTCCATCTTCATCATTACCATCAGCACCGCCCTCTTCACCTGCGAGTGCATCCACGCCATCTTCAAGGGCGAAATCCGCGATCAGGTAATCCACATGGTAATTCACCCAGCGCGCCAAGTCGCCATGGGTGACCCTGGGCACGGGGGCTATCGCAATATTGAATCGAAGCCGGCTCAAGGCTAAGAAGGTAGATGAAGACAAGCGAGAACATGCACCCAAGAAGGCCCCGACATCTCTCTTCGACGAGCTGGCGCTCCCTCGTGGCCCGGTCTTCCAGACAGGTCACGATTTGGGTGAAGAAGTGGAGGTATCCGGCATCATCAGCTTCGTGCGGGCGGGAGATGCTCTCTTCGCAGATGGTGTCTAAGGCTCGGTGGGCCCTGACCCTGAGGTCCTCGAGAATCAAGGAGCGCTCCCGCTGCATCGTCCGGCGGCGGCTCGCTTCGTATGTAGCCTTCTCCACAAGGGACGTGACGCCCATGACCTGTTGCTGAAGTGAGGACAACTCGGCTTGGGCGGAGGCCTGAGCCTCCTTGGCGGCATTCTCGCGCTGTTCTGCTGCGGCCAACCTCGCCCTGAGGGCGTCGGCCTTGCCCTCCAGCTTGACCTGCCTTTGTTGGAAGCAGGTCTCATGGAGCCCCAGCTTCCAGCGGTATTCCTCAGCATGAGCCCCGCGGATTGCCGCCACCTTTTAGTAAATCTCCTGCTGGACCCTAGCCTCTCGAGAGGCAAGGGAGTCCTCAGCCGTGGCTACTTGGCGCTCCCTCACCTCCAGGCGCTCGAGCTCCAGGCTGTGCTCCAAGACCTACAGTGCTAGCGCTTCCTCACGCACATGGACCCCCTTCTCGTCTGTAGGGGCCCTGCTGGGCGACACCGTCAGGGTGGCCTACGCCCCTCGACCTTCCGCTCAAGGGCGGCGCTTGAAGCTCGATGCTCCCTCTCCCGCTCCTCGGCCGCCTCACGACAACGGTCAGCAGCCCTGGCCTCCTCCAAAGCATAGGCACATGCCTCACGAGAAGCTACGAGGGACTCCACGGCCTCCGTGCAGGCGTGCTCATTCTGCAGGTGCTGTAGATTGATGGTGACCTTCAGTTGATGCCACTCGCGCACCAGGCGGAGGCCCTCCACCTCGAGGCGTGCATGGACATCGGCACGTTCTCCACCAAGCCGATCCAGCGCGCTCACTGCTTCCTGGAGAAGATCATGGCGGATGACGCTGCGCCCGCGTGCGAGTTCCAGCGCACGGTCGAGTCCTTCTTGCGCGCCAGGGGCTGTCAGAGAGGCGCAAGACGACTCGCCTATCTCCGGAAGGGGGCTGGTGGCCGGAGCTCCTTCAGCCATTTCACCGACCTCAGCAGAGGCGCTGCACGGCCAGGCCCCACGCTCGTATGGAGGAGCTCTCGGCATGCCTCCCGTGCCCCAGAATTGGCCTTGGAGGAAGGACACTAGGATAAGAGGCTAGCGGCCTTCCAGCAACGTCTCTGGCTCATGGATTGTCACATTGTCCCGCGCGGGTGCTTGATGCGAGGGGCCTGGAGTCGCTGGTGGACCAAAGGCCTCTAGTGGTCGCACCCCAGGCGGCCTCGCCGCCGCAATTGAAGGGATCCTGAGGAGCAAGAATCAGAAAAGCAAGCGACACATGAAAATCCGTGAGGATAAGGACTTGCTCATCCACAACTATCCACTTCCTCTGTTTCAGGGCCCGTGGGGAGCCGCCGTAGCAGCTCCAGAGCCCCTACCTCTTGCGGAGTACCCCGAGATTCGAAAGGTGTTGGAGATATAACTATTGGGTATGACCCGCCCAGGAGGGGCCGGGTTATACCGCTGGTGGTTTGCTATGACAAAGCCCATGAACATGGCGGTTCACGAATCAGGCTTACTGAAGGCCCAAAACCCAAAGGTGACTTAAGACCCACATGTGTAAACCGCCATATATGTATGACTTGTATTATAAGGCATGTGTAGTTAGTCACCGAGCCGGACACGTTGTGTATGAGCCGGCCGGGTCTCCGTGAGCGGCTGGGCATCAACCTCTGTATATAAAGGGACGACCCGGCGACGGTTCAGAGAATAGATCGAAAGCTAGGTCAAGCGTATTCGCTCCCTGGTAATCGAAACATAAGCAATACAACCTCAAACTGGATTAGGCCTTTACCTTCACCGCAAGGGGCCGAACCAGTATAAACTCCCTGTGTCCTTTGTCCCGTTTAACCCCTTTAAGCTAACCTAGTTGCGATGGCTCCACGACTAAGTCCTTCTGCTAGGACATCTGTCGTGACAATTCCACGACAGTTGGTGCCCACCGTGGGGCCAGCGCATGGTTGTTTCGAGTTCTTATAGGGCAACTTCAAAGGGATCAAAGGATACACTATGGGCCGGATGACCAAGAGTCATCGCGGCAAGCTCTACATCGACGATGCAGGCTGGGGCCCTGAGGCCGGCTCAATCGAGTACGGGTACCGGGTGCCCTTCGGCGGAAACCATGTCTTCATCGGCAAGATCGGTGAGCCGGCCCCTATGCCAGACATCTGCACCGACATCATCGAGACAGCTCAGCATGCACAACCCGCCCGGGTTCAGCCCGTAGTGAAACGTGCCTTTGTCGGTTTCATCCATGGGGCGGAAATTGAAGATGGATCTGTATCTGGCGGTGAGACGGACATCTATTCTGATGTTGATTCATCCACAGGTGAGACCAACTCATTGTATCAATTGCAAGACGGTCGACTTGGGGGCTGTTCCGATGATGACAATATTCCGGACCCCTATGAGCCGCCGAACAGAGTGGCGATCTTTATGGATTGTACACAGCCGGCGCTTGGTTCAACAACCGCTGCAGCTATGACTTCTAGTTTGATGGCCGCGGCAGCGCCTGGTGCTAGCGGCTCTATGCGCCCGCCGGCTCAAGTTCCCACTGAATTGTTAGAGTCTTTGGCGACTCTGATGTGGGTGGAGGTAACCCCAAACAACCAGGAACAACAAAAGGTGGATATGGCTAAGCTGCGAGATGAGATAGCTCAAGTCAAGGAAGAGTTGGCGGCTGAAAATGCTAGGATGGCTGCAGAACAGGCTGTCTTGGAGGCTCAGGCACAACGGATCCAAGCAGACTCCTTCCGGCTCACATTGGATCAGAATGCTTCAAATGAGGTTATGAGGAGGAGACACCGGAGTCATCTACCCTCGGTTTATGAGCCGAGGAACCTCTTCAACATGCCCCGAGCAGGGACGAGTGCCCGCGCGGTGGTAAACTGGATGGTTGAAGCGCCAGGGGCGGGAGCACCAGTTCAGCTACGCACGATGGCCCGTCCACGTGTAAATAATACCCCGCCTCAACATGTTTCGACACCATCGGGTTATTATTCTAACCCTTTGGACAATATGATTGCTGCAGCGTCGCGATTAGCGGCTCTACCAGTTGAAGGCGAGTCTCCACAGCCATAGAGACATGGCGGGACAGGGAACTTCTGAAAACAGCCGTGGCTCAGCTGGCGGCTTATTCTTACAGTCGCGGGCGGATTCACTCAACTCCTCGTCCAAACCGAAGTTACAACAGGCACATTGATTCCCCAACAGTTTCAAGTAGCGAATGACGCCATGACCAGCCTCGCGGGCATAACCCGGCACGCGGCGGTGAAGCTCGAAACTTGGTGGACTAGGGAAGAGCGCATCAGGAGGCCGAGCTGGTAGCTCATAACGCGGCTCACCAACATTCTTTGGTTTATCCACCAGTTTCAGTGAAGGTAGGCGCAACCTCCATAACCTTGGGTTTGCCATGTTTAGTGTCGGCTCTACGTAACGAGCGTTTGCCCAAGGATTTCAAGGGTCCTCACATGGTGCCTAATTACATAGCAGATCAACCCCCTGAGGCTTGGGTTGAAAGTTATGAGATGGCCATGGAGATGCTGGATGTTAGTGATGCTGGTGTGCTAAGTATTTCACCATGATGTTGGAAGGGACGACTCGTACTTTGCTGAAGGGGCTGCCCGCCAACACCATTGGGTCGTGGGCGGAGCTGAAGGTCCATTTTATTCAAAATTTCAAAGACACGTGGAAGCAGCCTATGTCAATCGTGGATTTGGTTTCTTGTGTCCAAGAGGAGGGCGAGTCAACAACCCACTGGGTGCGTCGGATCTCAGCTATTATACACTCGTCAGATAGTATTAACGTCGGCTCAGCAGTTTTAATGTTGGAAAAAAATTGCCATTTCCTCCCTCTGAAACAGAAACTTGGGCGGCTTAAGCGCCTTTGTAGTGACATGAGGGAGCTCATGGCGGCCCATGTCAAGTATGCTGACTCTGATAGTACCAAGGACCCCGAGTCTGATGATGAAAGGCCAGGCAAGGGAAACAAGAGTAGCGGCATGACAGGGCAGCAGCACAACCTGTCCAGTTAGGTTGGCAATGGTAAGTGCAGAGCTGATGGGAATTTAGACTTCGTGGCCAACAAAAATTGCTGATGGGAATTTGATAGTTCCATATTTGGCTTATATGACCCGGGGCGGGTTACCGGATGATGAAACTTTGGCCAGGCAGATAACCCGGCGGTCTAAGTCAATGACTATTGACAATGGATAATTGCATCATCGCAGTGTCACAGGGGCATTTCAATGTTGCGTTTCTCCTAAGGAAGGCTACACGATTTTATGAGAGATTCATGAAGGAGATTGTGGTCATCATGCCGGCTCAATGTCTCTCGTAGCTGAAGCTTTCTGTCATGGATTTTATTAGTTGATAGCTCATGCTGATGCAGAAGATTTTTTCAGTAAATGTGATGGTTGTCAGAAATTTTCACAATGAGCTCATGTGTCGGCTTAGGAGTTAAGGACGATTCCAATTGCTTGGATGTTTGCAGTCTGGGGTCTTGATATGGTTGGGCCTTTCAAAAGGTCCAAAGATAAACAGACCCACCTTTTGGTGGCAGTTGACAAATTTACAAAGTGGGTTGAAGCAGAGCCGGTTAGTAAGTGTGACGCGGCAACGCTGGTTCAATTCATCAAAAAGGTGATTTTCCGTTTTGGCTTTCCCCACAGCATTATAAGTGGGTGCTATGAAAGAGTGTTGTCGACGAGAGCATATTCGACTTGATGTATCATCAGTGGCTCACCCCCAGTCCAATGGTCAAGCTGAGAGAGCCAATCAATAAATTTTTAGATGCATTAAGCCCCGGCTTATGGTCCCTTTGCAGAGGACGCCGGGTTGTTGGGTGGAGGAGTTACCTTCAGTGTTATGGAGCATCAATACCACCCCCAACAGATCTACGGGGTACTCGCCTTTCTTCATGGTTTACGGAGCAGAGGCAGTACTACCTAGTGACATCCGTTCTGATTCACCTCATATGTCGGCTTATGTTGAAGCTGATAATGAAAAATCACGTCAGGATGCGCTTGAACTCTTGGATGAGGAGCGTGACCTTGCGGCGGCTCGTTCAGTGATTTACCAGCAGGATTCGCGCCGTTATCACAACCGCTGGATTAAAGCAGAACCTTTCAAGAAGGCGACTTGGTGCTCCGGCTTATCCAGCATCAGACTGATATGCATAAACTATCCCCACCTTGGGAAGGACCTTTTGTGGTCAGCAAAAACCTGAACAATGGGTCATATTACCTTATCGATGTTCAAGGACACAAGGACTCACGCACGTCGGAGGAGGAGACCCGCCGGCCGTGGAATATTGCTCATCTTCAGCCTTATTACACCAGAGCCACTAGCTCTTGTGATGTACATGTTTTGACAATGTATATGATGATGAATATAATAAATCCGGCATCCCTGATAATTCAGGGTCTCTATCGTTTCATTTCTCGAAACTGAGTCTTTATTGTCATCTCATATGATCACTTAAGAGGCTTGATGCCCGAGTTACATGGGCCAAAGAGAGTTTGATGCACAACATAGCTCAAACATAGGTACCTCCTGAGCACAGCTCAGAAACATATCACTTGGGGGCTTCCTATTCAATTAACACAGCTATATTCACCCTTTTGATCGGCCTGGACGCTATGTGTATTCACCAAAAATCCGGGTTATCCTGCCTGTATGCAAGATGATTCTCCACCAGGTCATCCTGAATGATCCTCCATGTTCTTAACAATCAATCTTTAAAATAAGACCCTGAACTTATTAAGGTTAAAACATTGATTGGGTCATGAGAGAGCCGGCTTACGGAAACCAAGGATAAACCCAAGCTATTAAAGCCACCTTCCATGAAACTTGGTTAAACCTGCCGGTTTGCATGATGCTACTTCGACCTCGTGTACTCTCGGTAAGTCAATCTTTTAAATAAGACCCTGAACTTATCCAAGTTAAAACATCGATTGGGTCCTGTGAGAGCCGGCTCACGGAAAGCGAGGATACTCGAGTGGCTATCATGCTAGTTTCATTGACGTAAAAATTTAAGTTTGAGATTTGGGCTTGGCGGCCTATGAATGCCTCGTTTTGCTGGATTTTTCTTGGTTTTACATTGCCCCTTTTCATTACCATATAGTTTTCACAAGTCGGGCCAAGAAGCCCTGACTATGTCTCATATTTGGGATGTTACCGCCTGCCCTGGTTATGGACTTCTGTAGTCACCAGTGGATTTATACTGGGCATCATGACCCGCCCTGCGGTAAACCGCCAGGGCACTTGTGATTAGTTTGTGTGAAGAAAAAAGGGATAGACAAATGATCTACATGATGATATCATAAACATAAGTAGCATATCTTCAACTGGCGGATCAGCAGTATCATGCAAAATAAAACATGCACGATGGCATGGCAGATCAAGAGTTTAACTAGCCTATTACAAGGCATCAGATGGCCAATGAGGATAAGTGTTCTGATGTCAACACAGCAAGGTATTATGCTTCATAAATCGGTTCATGGCTGTTGGCGGGTTGACGCCTCCGGGTCATCTTGCGCTTCTTCGTCATCTTCAGCTCCTTGATTATCCATCAGCTAGAAGTCAGGCGTAGCCCAGTTGATACCGGCCAACGCTCTAAACACAGCTTCATCATCAATGAGGTTTCATGGATCAATGTCAGGTGCGAAGGTGTGCTTATGAATCGGCGGGATGAGATCTTTTGGCTCATGAACCGACACGTTCATTTTCTTGTTTTCAGCATCGTAAGCCGCCTGGTATGAGGATAGATTGGTTTCGTCCGCCAGCTTACTTGCTAAAGGACGCATTGCTCTTGCTATTGCTGCAAAGTCTTCAACGCTGAAGGCAGATCCGTCTTCTCTAATGCTGGGGCAGCCATTGGCGAAGTCCTCAGGATCAAGATCTTCTTGCCATGCCTTTGCCCGGCTTAAAGAAGTCAAGGCACCGGCTCTGGCAGCTCCCCGCTTTAAGTCGTCAATCCTTTGAGGCAGCACGGATAGCTTCTTTAGTGTGTCCTTTATGAGTGTTGAGGTAGATTTCTTGTGCAACACCGCATCAATAGTTCGTTGTGCGCCGGTATATAATTGTTCTACCAGAGTGTAGACAGCTTTAAGCAGACTCGCATATCTGAGCCCAAATGAGCACACTGAGAACCTATATCGGTAAAGTTATGGGTAAGCCGGCAGTCGTTTATAATATGATTATTAAGGTGCAAAGGAGACATGTTTGTATACATAGTGAAGATGGCTGATGACATGATATTGATCTGTTGCTTTAAGCTGGACAGTTCATCAGTCACCGCCATAAGAGTGACTTCAGCATCCTCCGCTCTCTTAAGTAGAGCTGACTTTTCAATCTCACAGCCATCCTTCTCAGTATTGAAATTTTGCTTAAGCTGTTCAATATTCTCTAAAGCCGTTTTTAGCTCTGATTTGGCCTTGGATGTCTCAGTTTGTTGAGTCTTAACGTTGGCCTTCAGATCATTCAGCTGCGTATTTTTCTCAACCAGATCAGCCTGTGACATAAGTAAACAGGGAAAGTGTTATGATCATGATTATTTGCAAAGTCCCTCGCACAATACAAGTATTATCATTGGCACTTGGGGAATAATGTGCATTATTCTTAAGAAAAGTTTCTTTAAGTCCCAAGCACAATACAAGTATTATACTTGGCACTTGGGGGCTAATGCATATTGCTCTTTATTCAAGACAAGATTATTTGCTGACCCGGACAAATGATGTGATCCGGCTTATGAAGGCTACATATTGGATTATTGATTTCATACAAGATGATTAGTCCCGATTTATTCATGACTGATTAAGCCGGCCCTTGGGGGCCACGGATGCAAAGTTCATTATTACTATTTAAAGTCTCGGCTTAAACATGATGACTTAGGCCGGCCCTCGGGGGCTACTAGTGATGTTGTGCGGTTCTTTATGGCAACTGGAAAGTCTACAACATACTCAAATTCTATCATATCCTATATACTTGGCGGTTGATTGACAGATAATTATGAAAGAGAATGGTGAGTAAATTACCTCATAGCATTCCTTCTTCTAATTGACTAAGCCGGCTTCAAAGTCACGGCTGGTGTACAGACGGTTCAAGTAACCAGAGTGGATGTCTTGGGCACTGAAATGGGCGTAGCTATCCAAATCAACCTTCCACTTGCCTTTATCTTCAGCAGAAATTTCTTCCTTAGCGTTGTGCTTAGATAAGACAGTAGGTTGACCCGGAGCTGTGAATCCAAACCCAGTGACAACAACATCATCAGTCTTCGCCTCAGCATACTTAATTGGGCTTGGCGGCTTAGAAATAGACAGTTCAATGTCCATATGATCTAAGGAGGCTTCATGATCTTGTGGTGGTGGATCATCAAGGGTGGCCTCAGCAATTGGGTTAGAAGGTTCCGACTGTTGCCTTTCCGGTTCAGACGGGTTGGAGTCGTCGACTGGCTTATTCAGCTTTGCCTTCTTGCTGGGTTTGGCCTGGCCCCTGAAAATAAGAAGTATAAAGAGGTCAGTATAATGATCAGGTATAAGGTTTGAATGATTAAATATACCCTTACCCAGGTACAGTCTTGAAAGCCGGGATTTGAGCTCCCGTTGACTCGCCAGAAGAGGAATGAGAAGTCCCATGATAATTTGAATCAGACGGATTAAGAGGTTGCCGGAAGTGACCCACCTTGGGGATAAAGTGTATTAGAAATATGGAAGACCTCTGGGCGGCGTTTGCCAACCGGTGTGTTTGGTAAGCTGGAAGAAGTGATTACACCGCCACTATGCCAGTTGGTGCGGCGAGCTTCGTGTTGCTATTTCTTCAAAAGAAAGTTGGGATCCAAGTGAGCTAAAAGGTGAGAAAAGCTTACTTTCTGACTTGCTTGTCGGGTTTTTTGTGTTGGCAGAGGTTCTGAGCCGGAGGAAAGACTAATTACCTCTGCGTCATCCTGATCATAATCATTGTCAAAGAGGTGTATAAAAAAATGAGCCAACAGATTCAAGTTCTACCTCCGACTCCTCATCATCCTTGTCATCATCTTTGTCATCGTACAAGTTTAAAACAGCCGACTCGGTGGTTTTCTTCTTGGCAGGCCTTTTGCTGGCCTTGATTTGGTACCAGCCGGTTTGGCCGGTTTCTCTTGTGTTTTCTTCTTCCAAAATGGAGAATCAGCCTGTTGAGGTCCAAAAGATCATAAGTGGACATTGTTACTGAAAATGCTGATTGAGCAAAAGGTGTGCAACACTTACGGCGGCGGCTTATTGAAGGTGCTGAAAGGACTAAGTCCTATTTTACTGCATTCCTTCAATGATTCATTCAACAATTTCTTGGTGACTTCAGTAATTTCTACATCAGACAGTTGAATGTCGCAGTGGCACTGGGGATCTTTTAAATTGCCAGTGTATTCTCACATTAAGCCGGGGTGACGGCTTAATGGTAAGATACTCCAAGAAACCCAGCACCGGACAAGGTCGACGCCGGTTAAGTCATTGGCCATAAAGACTATGAGCTTTGAAAATGATTGTGCATATTTAGCCCGCTCCTTCGCACTGATCCGTGAGGGGAGTGGATGTGTGCTGCTAAGACGGTGATCGCGGTAACCCGTTAAAGGATTCTCATCGGCTGGAGATGTGTCTTGGCAGTAGAACCAAGTTTGGTTCCAGTCTTTGTGATGACTTGGCGGCTTAGCATAGGGAAAGATGACTTCTTTCCTCTTTAGAATTGAAACCCCGCCAAGTTTGGTGTTGGGTCCATCAACAAACTATGTCTGATAGTTTAAATAGTAGAACTCTCTCAATAAATCAACTGTGGGCTCCTCTTGAAGATAAGCTTCACATAACACTTGGAAATTGCCAATGTTGGACACGGAGTTGGGTCCGTTATCATGAGGATGAAGTTGGAAAAAATGAAGTACATCACGGAAAAACTTTGAGCCAGGTGGGTTGAACCCCTGACGCAGGTGATCAATGAAAACAATCACTTCTCCATCCTTGGGCTTAGGAGGATTTTCTTCACTAGGGACCCTCCAGTGAATGACCTCTTTTTTGGCTAAAGCGCCAGTTGCAACGTGGTTGTTTAGGTCTTCTTCAGTAACCCGGGATTGGACCCAGTTGCATGCAGTATATGTCGTAGCCATTTTCGGTGATCCGAAAGAAAGATTGTGCCGGTTCAAGATTATATGATTAAGCCAAATGTCGGTTTAAAAGGTAAATAATAATGAAGCATGCATAAGTGGTAAACCGGAAGATGGCATTGAAGTTATAAGGATGAGTTATTGGCGGCTTAAGAGGGGACTAATGATACCTGGCGGGTTACGATTTCTGAGTTAAGCCGCCCACACAATTATTGATTTACAGATCTGAGAGTGGCAAAATTACTAAGTGTTGGAAAACAGATTTCGCAGATTGATGCTATGATTTTGGATCTATGACACTTCAGATAATGGAAAAATATCAAGACCTAAAATTGAAGTACTTGAACAGTTCATGTATCCAGATTGGACTTTATTATGCAAAAGGAGATGCCCTAATAGTAAAAATGAGTACCACGATTACCTCCGCGCCGGAGGGGTACCAAGCTCGAATCAAAAAACACAAGCTACGGTGAAGAGCGAAGATGAACTCAGACGAACTCATGAAACCCCTAATGGTATATATGCAAAAGGGAATGAGGTGAACTCACTAGAGGTATTGAAGAACGGAGGCGCACGGACGATGTCGGCGTCCTGGGTACGGGGGTCCCAAGACTTGCCTGCCTGCGGCCCACGGCTTGGCTCCACGGGCGACCCTGCACGACCCATCTTCGCCAGCAAACACTCAAGAACCTCACGAGGGGCCAATCCTCGCGAGGCGGACGATGCAAGACCTCCTCGGGGGCGGCCTCACCAGGCTGGCTCGTGAGGGGTGGAGAGATCAAGGCAAGGGGCACCTCGCGAGGTTCCTGTGATGCAAGCCATGAAGACCAAGGCCAGGCAGGCACCTGGCGGGCGCCAGGGTGTGCAGCGTCCTTGTTTCTTCTTTGGTGCTAAAGAGGCAAGCGTAGGCGAGGAGTCCCGATGCATCAGGAAAAGGTTTACATATCGGTGCAACAAGACCAAGACCAGCAAGACGGCAGGACGGAGGTCACCGTGGAGCCCAAGACAATGTCACCACCAGAGCCTTTGGCAGGCGAAGACCACCTTTAGTCAGGATAACTTGTACTAGTTGTCTCCCTTCAAATTTGGCCGTTGTGGCATCCCTTCCCGCCAGCATTTGGGAAGAGGACCAGGGCCTCTATAAATAGGGCTAGCCAACACAGTGGGAGAGGACGGACGGATCGGAGACAACTGATGTCGAGCCATTCAGATAATCCTCATCCACACAAGCTCACCAAGCACAAGAGCACCTCTCCTCAGAAGGCTTTTCTTCCCTTTGTAATTGTTCATCCTCGGCCCAAGAGGCAATGCAGCACACCACACTTGAGTAGGGTATTACACCACATCGGTGGCCCGAACCAGTATAAATCTTGTGTCCCTAGTTCTATGAGTTCGACACGCTGAGCTTTGAGATCGCGGGGAGCAGAGATCTTCGTGCGCACCCCAGTGTTTGAACCTCAAGGGTTTTGCCGGAACCCGAAATCCGACATTTGGCGCGCCAGGTAGGGGTGCGCTGAAGCCTCTCTTCCATCAGCAAATCCTCCAGCACTCTGGAGCGCCGATGTCCGGCGACCTGAGGGCCGACGCCGACCACTGGGCAACTTGGCCAGCCTGGGTGGTGTCATCCACCCAAGAAGTCCTCAACCCCGTGCTCCAGGCGGCACACGCACCGCCAAACGCTGCAGGGCATGGGCGGCGCGGTCCAACTCCGTCCACCCTTACTCCGTGGTGCGCGCGGGCCGCCGCAAGGGCCTCAAGCTACGCTGCGGCGACGGCACCGCAGACCCGACGAGAACAAGCGAACATGAGGGCCGCGCTCACAGTGGCGCGGGAGCTGCTGCGATGCCGACTAATGTAAAGTGGCCGAGATGCGTTGCTGGAGCGTGTTGCCGAGTTGTTGGACGCCGTGGCCAGGGGTACGCCGCCTTTTTGCTCCTTGCATATGCCTCAAGCTGCGGCTGGGTCGCATGGTGGGCCTCGTCACGCCCGCGTCCTCCCGGGCGCACCAGGAGGTTTCATCGGCATCGATGCGACCAGCGACACCGGACACCCAATCGCACTTGTGCCTCTCCCGATGGGCGCAGGCATGACCATTTCCACCCACGGTCCCGGCGGGATGCCGCCCCTACCATCCTCAGAGCGGCACGCTGGGCCGGGTGTCAGGACCCCGATCCTAAGTCACACCGATCTAGCATGTAACACATCATATCACTTTGCGGCCTCAAGCACGGTATTCCCATGGGTGCCACCTTACCTGGCCCGGGACCGTTTGTGCATTTTGGCTCACGTATATGATAGTGTTGCTAGCATCCATATGACAAAGAACCCGGGCCGACATGACTAGTCGTAAACCCAAAGTGGCACTAACTTATAGGGACATGCATACATGACCCAGCAACGAACGTGTCGGTCATCAGCGAGTGAATCCGGGCTGTAGCAGCTGGGCTAACAGGACTTCGGAGAATCCGGGCTGTAGCAAAGCTAACAGGACTCCAGACATCACGTGACATTTCCCCAAAGGCGTACACAGGAACAAAGAAGGACACATGCCGGCCAGCCTAAGTGTTCCGGAGCTGAGCAAGCTACCATGGCTCAAAGGAAGCACTAGGAGACATTTCCCAGTAAGAGAGACTACAAAGGATAAATAACTAGGTTGTCGGATCCCACACATACCAAGCATTTCAAATCATACACACAATATGCTCGATATGTGCAAATACAACATGGCATCACAACAAAACTCTACAACTCAAAGTATTTATTCATTAAGCTCGGAGGAGCCAAGTATCACAAACATGGGTCTCATGACCCAACATACAGAGCATACAACCAACAAGCAGAAGCATAAACATGTCTGAGTATAGACAACTACAAATGAAAAAGGTTGAGAAGCCTAGCTATCTACAAGACCCTCGCAAGGGCACAAGATCGTAGCTGAGTTAACAAGCTAAACATCGAAGTCCACGCGGAAGTACTAGTGAGACTGAAGTCTCTCTACAAAAACATAAATTAAGCAAACGTGAGTACAAATGTACCCAGCAAGACTTACATCAGAACTATCTACATATGCATCAATATCAACAAGGGGGTGGTGGAGTTTAATAGCAGCAAGCCAGCTTTGACTCAGTGGCTATCCTGAACTACGATTACAAGTAAATCTTTTGAGGTGGCGCACACGAGTTCACAAATTCACAATATCAATACCCCACTATGGATCCGCTCCCGTCTCCCTGTGAGAACGACACCCATAGCACTCACTCTTATCTTGCACATTTTATAGTATCCACTTTCACTTGTCTATGAACTGTATAGGCAACCCAGAGGTCCTTTACCGCGGACGAGGCTATTCAAATAGATCATGTTAACCCTGCAGGGGTGTACTTCTTCACAGAGGATCTCACCACTTATCGTTGTTTACACGACATGTACTCGGCAACCTTCAAGCGGAAGCCCAGCGAGGGTGTCGGCCACGACCTGACTAACCACACAAGTCCCTAGTCTAGGTTTATCGTCTATTCAGGTTCCATCCGCAGGGAGTCCGGCCAAGGTTTCCACATACAACCCCGAACACTTTGTGCAGGGTTCCCGAGGCACCAAATGGGCGTCCCGGCACACCGTGCCACGTGCGTACCGCATCACAGCCCACCCCTCGGGTCAGTGCTGCGCACAGCCTCCAACATACTACAAACACCAGAAAATACTTGCAACTCCCAGACAGAGGATAGGGGCGGTTTATAAGTCAAGAGGGTCCATTGGTTTCGGGCCCAACGCGTGGTAGTAGCTGTTCATGGATCACAGACACAGAACTCAGTTCCTGAGGACGGTTTCAATGAGACAACCCACCATGTACTCCTACATGGCCTCTCACCGCTACCTTTACCAAATCGTGTTCACACACTTAGCTCTCAACAGTAGGACATGTTCACCACAGTCCAATTCATCCCTGATGAATCGGACCTGACTCAACTCTAAGCAGTAGCAAGCATGACAAACAAGCATGAATGAGTAGGCACAACTAGGCTCAAAAAACTCCTACTCATGCTAGTGGGTTTCATCTATTTACTGTGGCAATGGCAGGTCATGCAGAGGAAAGGGGTTCAACTACCGTAGCATGTAACAGTTGAATCGTTGTTGTCCTAATGCAGTAAAAGAGAGAAGAAGCGAGAAAGTGGGATTGTATCAAAATGAACAAGGGGGTTTGGCTTGCCTGGCACTTCGGTAGATAGTATAGCTCTTCATCGGTGACATCGAACTCATCGTCGAAACTACGTCCACTGAGAGGGGACAAATACCGGCAAACACAGAAAGAATGCAATCAATGCAGTGCAACAATATGACGCATGAACATGACATGGCAATATTCTGTGGTTTGAGCTAATGCAACTACCAACAATTTAATGAAGTTGGTTTGAATCCAAGATTCAAATTCAAACTCCATATGTGAAATTCAAATGCCATTTAATTGATTTGACCAGATCAGCAGGTATTAGTTGTTCAAACATGCATGAAAATGGTACATATGGAAAGATTGGATTTTTTGATCATTTTTCATATATAAATTATTTCATTCTGAGCTACGGTTGAATTTCTATGATTTTTAGAAGTTTAGGACATTTTCTAAAATTTCTTGAATTAAATTAAATCCAGAAAATAGCTTATTGCATCGGCATGACATTACTGTGACATCAGTAGGTCAACACGCCAGGTCAAGGTCCCACTGGTCGGTCTCACAGTGATGGCTAGGCTCACAGACATGTGGGCTCGGTCAAGGGCCACGTCAGCACGGTCAATGCTGATGCGCGGGTCCACTAATTTTATTAATTAACCTAATTATTTTGGTTAACCGGTAACCTAACAAAGTGGGTCCCATTGTCAATGCCTAATGTTAAACCAATTGGGTTAGTTAGCGCCTAATCTAATGACGGACACGTCGGCTAACCGACGACTAGCCGTCGGCGTTAAGCAGGGCACGGTGGAGGTCCTCGTCCGACCGTTTCTAGTGACGAGAGGTCGTGCAGATGGGTTCTGCGGGACCGTCGTGACGAGGAGCGTCGGACAGAGGCAACGGAGAGTGCTGGGGTGGCCTTAGTTGACCCCGGCGAGCTCGGCTGCAGCGACCGGAGCACGGTGGCGTGCGGGTTTGGCACTACGGGGTGCGGGAGAGCGAGTTGAGGGGCTCTACGGCCTCCTGGCGTCACCGGGAGCAAGGTGACGCATGCGGTTGCAAGCTGCGATGGCTCTGGCCACGACAGTGAGGATCCACGACGGCACGACCGCTCGGGTCCAGTGTTTAGCGTGGCTACGGTACGCGAACGACGAAATAGAGATGGGGGAACGACGGCGGTGCTCACAGAGGTTCCGGCGAAGGCGTCAGCAAGCTCGGGGGAAGTCTGACGTGGGCGGAACGGCGACGGTGATCTCGGGCGGCTGGTGATGGCTCCATGGGGCGTTCGGCGTCTCGTAGCTTGACGAAGAGGTAGCAGGCTACGTGGCGGAGCTCGCAAGCATGACGGGTAGTCGAGGCGACGGCGGGGAGCGCGTGGGCAGGAAACGGCGGCGACAGCGACGTTCGTTTCGGGGGAGAGAGCGGAAGAGGCGGGGATGAGCACGGGGGAGAGGTGAGAGGGACCGGGGTGTTGCGTGGCGACGTCTAGGGCGTCCAGGCGTTGAGGGAGACAGGCAGGCAGGCAGGAGGTGGCGCAACGCGCGCGTGAGCGCGGCGACCACGCGCCCCTAGCCTCCTGGCGAGAGGTTGCAGTGACTGGCATGGCCAGTCGGCCGGGCTGGCTTGCTGGGCCAGAACAGATGGGCCGCCAGGTAAGTGGCCTAGGTAGTTCTCTCTCTCTTTATCTTCTGTTTGCATTTTTTGTAATTTGTTTTGATTTAGTTTTAGACACTAAATCATTTTGTTGCTTCTGATAATTATTGTAGGGACTAGTTGGATTATTCCAAAGCCCTTCACCGAAGATCAGAACTATTGGACATATATTAATTAATTAACAAATATATATCCAATGCAAATAGTTATTGATTTAATTCAAAGGCCCAAAATAAATATCTCTGAGATTCCAAAAATATTGTTTTGAGTTTTAACTCTTGCCAATATTTTCAGAGACTAAGAGGAACATTTTCTTGGACTTCTTTGAAAAGATTTTAATGTTGATTATTTCTGAAGTGATTTCTTAGGATTTCAACTAACCTCAATTCAACTTTCAGAATTTAGACATGATGTATGCTGCTCTCAAATGCAACTAATATAATTATTTACAGACAAGTATTCTAGGGCTGTGACAACTCAACCTCACTAAACAAGAATCTCATCCCGAGATTCAAGACGTGAGGTAAGAATATAAAGGGGACACAGACTAACACAATCTTCACGATCCAGGTTGCACTTCATAAGAACGTTGATTCGATCATCGTCTTTGTCTCGGCGTCTTGCTCTGAGAACTCCATCCAACATGACAATGGGAGGAAAGGAAAAACCCTAGAAGAATTGATCTTCTCAAAGATCGAGCAAATCAGGATCAACTCACGGAGTGAGACATGAGAACAACTCTTGAGTTGATATACCAAACACACACCAGGAGCAATGTAAGAATTAGATGACAACGGTTCAAATTGGTAGGCAACCATTGCATGCTTAAAGCAGATGGTGGGCGGGGTCAAGGTAGCGAGGAGCTAATTGCCCTGATTCCATAATGAGGCACCTCAGGGAAGGTGACTCGTAGAATTATTCCCTTATGTGGAAAAAAGAATTACTTTTGATCCATAAATCATTGAAACTCTTCATACCAGCCTGAGGCAATTTACAATTGATCGTTTGAAGGAATTCAGAATAATGGTATACTCAGTTTGGGAAGGAAACTAGAGTTATAAGACAACTCGGCAAACGGAAGGCGCATTCCAATACATACCGAGGGTATAACCCAGTGGCTGACCGTGCTTTCAAGAACTTGAGTATCTCCATATTCATCAAGGTTTTACCAACATCTGTGCCAAGATCATGGTGACACCTCATACTACCATGATGAATAATGATGGAGGATGCAGGTGCAAAGGAAGGCAACACTTTCTCAGATTTCAGCTTAGCGATGCCAAGGAAAAATACCTGAATGATCAACCGAGAGACATTTAGCACTCCGCTTCTAATGTTCTCCTTGATGTACTAGATACCACGACCATACTTAAAAGTACTAACATGGCCATCAAGTGTAGGTCGGACTTCGGGAGCACAAAAATCCATAAGGAACAACTTGTGGAATAGGTCAAACAAAATCCTCACGGAGAAGATGGTCAAATTGCTTAATCAAGAAGATACAATAATAGATCTTCCGGCTAGGTGTGTCGGCCAACATCAACCTTGTCGGGACCTAAATCATAGATCTTGGAAAAGTTCCAACCACCATATCTGCCCGAGATTCAGATCTGGTTGGTAACGAAATATTTCAGATAGCATATCTGGAAAAGAAAGTTTGCAACACAAATCGAAGAGATGACGTTGCGAGATTCTCGGGAATGAACTGCGATAGCAAGCTCCAAAACACGAGCTAGTTCTACTACATACATGTTATCATATTGTCCAAGACAAGAATGACCACATAGTAGTCTTATAATAAAACACTACCGAGTTCAGGTGGGGAACCATAATTAATGATATGGAAGTCTCCACGCGGAAGTCTAAAGGATTAATACTTTAGAACAGACTCCTTTATCTTGGACAAATCAATTAGTGGCTTGGCGTGTTAGGGATACATATAGCATAAAGGTTGCAAGTCTCCAAACAATAGAATACTTCGCACATATGCATGACTGGCTTGGGATGGTTTCGGAGGAAGAAAAAACAAGCTTTCTCGAATTCACGGTGGCAACTTTCATCGAATGCACGTGAATTAGAGGAAGTCAGTTCGTACACCAAACATATACTTCATGCACGGGACATGAAGGTAATGCTTACAAAAGTTTCCAACACTAACCGAATCGGCCTCATCGAGATGCATGTCAGTCCCACCGAAAATCACTAACGGTCACTAGGTTTACTAAATCGGTCCGACCGAGTTTAACGATTCGGTCCCACCGAGTTTGGTAAATTGTGTGTAACGGTTAGATTTTGTGTGCAGGCTATATATACCCCTCCACCTCCTCTTCATTCGTGGAGAGAGCCATCAGAACGAACCTACACTTCCAACTTACCATTTCTGAGAGAGAACCACCTACTCATGTGTTGAGGCCAAGATATTCCATTCCTACCATATGAATCTTGATCTCTAGCCTTCCCCAAGTTGCTTTCCACTCAAACCCTCTTTCCACCAGATCCAAATCCTATGAGAGAGAGTTGAGTGTTGGGGAGACTATCATTTGAAGTACAAGAGCAAGGAGTTCATCATCAACGCACCATTTGTTACTTCTTGGAGAGTGGTGTCTCCTAGATTGGCTAGGTGTCACTTGGGAGCCTCCGACAAGATTGTGGAGTTGAACCAAGGAGTTTTTAAGGGCACGGAGATCGCCTACTGTGAAGATCTACCGCTAGTGAGGCAAGTCCTTCGTGGGCGGCGACCATGGTGGGATAGACAAGGTTGCTTCTTCGTGGACCCTTCGTGGGTGGAGCCCTCCATGGACTCACAAGCCGTTACCCTTCGTGGGTTGAAGTCTCCATCAACGTGGATGTACGATAGCACCACCTATCGGAACCACGCCAAAAACATTCGTGTCTCCAATTGCGTTTGAATCCTCCAAACCCTTCCCTTTACTTTCTTGCAAGTTGCATGCTTTAATTTCCGCTGCCTATACACTCTTTGCATGCTTGCTTGAATTGTGTGATGATTGCTTGACTTGTCCTAAAATAGCTAAAATCTGCCAAACTCTAAAATTGGGAAAAGGTTAAGTTTTTATTGGTCAAGTAGTCTAATCACCCCCACTCTAGAAATACTTCAAGGTCCTACAAGTGGTATCAGAGCGTTGGTCTCCATTTGCTTTGATTTCCATAGCTTTTGGTGGTCATAGCCTTGGTTTCACAACCTAGGAGAGTATGGCGTCTAGCGAGGGAAATTATCACCATAGAGGTCCTTACTTTGATGGTACTAATTTTGCTAGTTGGAAGCATAAGATGAAAATGCATATTCTTGGACATAACCCCGCCTGCTTGGGCAATTATTTGTATTGGCTTGCAAGGTGAATTCTTCGATGGGAGAGAACCGAACCGTGAAGCTAATGCGGAAGAATTTAAGATGCTGCAATACAACGCTCAAGCATGTGACATCATCTTCAACGGATTGTGCCCCGAAGAATTCAACAAAATCAGCCGTCTTAAGAATGCAAAGGAAATTTGGGATACTTTGATTGATATGCATGAAGGTACCGAGTCCGGCTAAGGAATCCAAGTTGGATGTGCTCCAAAGTCAGCTTGACAAGTTCAAAATGAAGGATGGTGAAGGTGTCGCTGAAATGTACTCTAGGCTTGCTCTTATCACAAATGAGATTGCCGGCTTAGGGAGTGAAGAGATGACCGACTAATTTATCATCAAGAAAATCCTAAGAGCATTGGATGGAAAGTATGACACCGTGTGCACATTGATCCAAATGATGCCAAACTACAAAGAACTCAAGCCAACGGAAGTCATTGGAAGGATTGTTGCTCATGAGAGGTCACTCAAGGATAAGGAGGAACTTCACAACAAGTCAAGTGGTGCTTACAAAGCCTCAAGTGAAGCCTCCACATCATCAAGTGAGAAACCAACCTTCAATGAAGAATTGAGCTTAATGGTGAAGAACTTCAACAAATTCTACAAAAGTAGAAGCAAAGAAAGAAGCTCCAAGTCAAGGTCTTACAATGACAAGAGATCTTCTAGTCAAGAGCGCAATTGCTACAATTGTGGGAGACCCGGACACTACTCCAATGAGTCTATGGCACCCTACAAAAGAAGAGAAGATTCTCCAAGAAGAAGGAGCAAAAGAGAAGAATCACCACCAAGAGAGAGGAGTAGAGATGATCGTTACGAATGAAGACCCTCACGGGGAAGTAAGGATCCGGAAAGAAAGGACAAGTCATCAAGGAGCTACACAAAACGAAGACATCAAGCTCATGTTGGTGAATGGGTTTCCGGCTCCGACTCCAACAATCACTCCGAGAGAAACTATCACTCCGACTCCGAATATACTCAAGATGAAGGTGTTGCCGGTCTAGCACTTGTGTCAACCAACTCCTACGACATATTCAACTCACCAAATGAAGGTGTTGGAAGATGCTTCATGGCCAAAGGTCCAAAGGTAACACATCCCGAGTATGTTGATTTTAATAGTGATGAAGATGACTTGCTTGTGGATGATGATTTACTTGTTGACAACTCTAGTGATGAATACTATGATGAAACATAAATTAATCATGCTAATCAAACGAATGACAATGATAAGGAGAAAATTGAGCTTCTAACTAAAGAACTAAATACTCTTAAGTTGGCTCATGAAACTATCTTCGAAGATCATCGAGAACTTTTAAGGGCTCATGAGAAGTTACGCTTTGAAAAGCTCAATCTAGAGCAAGAGCATGAGTTCTTAAAGGCAATCAATGATGATCTCCGCAAGAAAAGTTCTTCTTACATTGCCAGCGTTTACTCTTATCTACTTACATGCCTCAAGTCAAGTCTAGTAGCAAGTACAAGAAAGATACTTCCTCTATTAGTAACAATAATAATGTCAAATCCAATGTTGTTGCTTCTAGTAGTTCTCTTGATTCCACTAATGATTCTCTTAGCCAAGTTACACTTGAGAAATAAAATAGTTTATTGAAGGGAATTATAGAGAAAGGTTTTTACAAGAGCCTTGCCGGGAGTAAGCAATTCGAGGAAATTGTACACAAGCAAGGAAGGCACCGGAAGAATCAAGGTGTTGGTTTTGAACGAAAGTTCAACGCCAATGGAGTTGATTGGGAAGAAGATCAATACCCCAAGACAAAGCTTGTTCCTCAACGAGAGAAGTATGATCCTACTTCCTTCAAGGGGACACAAGCTTAAGATGATCTTCCACCACAAGACCACAAGAACAAAGGCAAGGACAAGCTTCAAGAAGAGATTGATGCATTTGAAGAAGCACCTAAAGCCTCGTTCAAGTGGGTCCCCAAGACTACGTCAAGTTCTACTTCATCAAGTACAACTACAACTCCAAGGATTCCCATCAAGATGATGTGGATCCCAAGAAGAAGAACTAGAGAGTTCTTGAGGGTGACTCCGCCAACATTCTTCACTCATATCATTTTGGCAAGAACAAGTGCAATCAACTTTCACATCTTGCACTAGTTCAAGGAGTCACAAACCCTCATGTTGGTAAGGCAAGGGACAAGGTAACCTAATGTTTTCATGGACATCATCTTATGTGTGCATCACTCTATGTCTATGGATATTCTTGTTTGTTCCTTGTGGGACTAACCCATGCAGGCAAGTTGAAAGTGCAACTCACTCCAAAGGATTGCTCCAAATGATCTACATCAACATTGAGCATCTACATCTTCAACACCTACATGAAGTAATCATCGACAAAACCCAAGGTTAGTTCATCCCTCTAAGGGGGGATCTCACATCTAGGGGGAGCTTAACTCAAAGAATTGAATCAAAGCAACTCTAATGGTGTGAACACATTAATGCATTATGTAAAAGTAGTAACCCCACCTGAGCTTAAACGATGAGTATGACCTATGATCAAATGTTCTCATTTGACTCCTAAGTCAATATACTCATATATAGATGACCTAGTCATTGCCAATTGCTTGATAGATGCTAAAATTGGTTGTGCATGCTTTGCCACATATTTCAATAGCCATCTTATTGTGTGAGCATGTTGGTGCATATTTTACTCATTCAAGGACATCCACTTGTTGTTTTGTTTGTTTGGATTCTTTTCTTTGTGCCAAGTGGATGGACAATAATGCCTAAGAACCTTCTTTCGCTATCTATGCTTTTCTCGTCTCAAACTCTATTCATGCTACATCACAAAATTTGATCAAGTCAGATTCGAACCACTCTGTGTGAGGAGCACTCGGAGTCCCCGATTCGTCATAGACTTAAACTTCCAAAACCTCTTAGTGATTCTCGGTCTGACCGATCCTTCCAATTCGGTCCTACTGAGATCATCAAGTTCATCTGAGTTTTCAATCTTGGTGCAACCGATTTGAACTTTTCGGTCTCACCGATTTTCTGTAACTAAACACAATTATGCATCTCGGTGCCACCGAGTTGTTCCACTCGGTCACACCGACAGGGTTGAGCTATATATATATAGCCACGGGCAAAATTTTGGAAATTTCTCCGAAACCCTTCGCCCGCGCAATAGCTCGCTCTGCCATCGTGGTCTTCGGATCGTCTCCTCGTCGCCAGCAGCCTCCTGTCGCTGGTCTCCTGTGGCGACCGGATTTTCTGGGTAATAAATTCCAGAAAATGGCCGTTCTGCTCACCAGCCCCAGGATTACTGTTAGCTGATGAGGCACCAACTTGATACAGAAATTCCAAGCAAAATACAAAACATGTGGTACAAGACCATTGTGGTCTGTGAGTACAACAAATGGTTTCCAGTGGTTGATGGCGGAAGTGGTTTGTGGATCATCAGCGTCTATGGGACTCCATTTACCACAGGAACAGCTGACCAGGTTAACTCCTATCTTCGCGAGGCTGCTATCACCGTTGCGTAGGTTTCCAGGCTGTCATCGCAACGCTCCTCTCCACGCAAGAAATCTGGCCAAGACAATAGCCAGGGACAGGCCAGTGAGTACTTTGAATGTACTCGCAAACATTATGAACACAGGTATAATATAACAACCGATAATCATGCTTGAAAATAATCTATGATCACAACGTCAGTCATAAAAATAAAATTCTTGATGCATGCAAGCAGGTTATTAATATGTAACAATGAATAGGTAATGACAGAGTAGGAATAAAATGCACCATTCGGATGTCTGAAGCGACGTCTCAAATTGATGGTAAATAACAAGCATGCCTCAGTCGGGCGTCTGAGCGACACCACATAAAGGGCTTAAAAGTAAATAAATAACAAGCATGCCACAGTCGGGCGTCTCAGCGACACGTCATAAAGGGCTTATAAGGTAAATAAATAACAAGCATGCCACAGTAGGGCGTCTCAGTGACACCACATAAATGGCTTATAAAGTAAAAATAAATAACAAGCATGCCACAGTCGGGCGTCTCAGCGACACCTCATAAAGGGCTTATAAGGTAAATAAATAACAAGCATGCCACAGTCGAGCGTCTCAGCGACACCACATAAAGGGCTTATAAAGAAAATAAATAACAAGCAATGCCACAGTCGGGCGTCTTACCGACACCATATAAAGGGCTTATAAATAATCACAATGAATATCCAGGAGGTAGAACCATCCCAGGGATACTCGATAATTCAAATAATATAATGAGTTAGTCCATAACAAAATAATAATCATAATCATTACAAGTCTCAAGTTGCGATCCCAGTTTTGGTTTAACAATTTCTCCTCCGAAGACCGACACTAAGACCGACACCTGACCCATCCAGACTGTAATCCTTAACCATGGACACGGCTATTCGAATAGGTTTAATCTCTGCAGAGGGTTTACTCTTTACCCACGAGTAACGGATTCCTATAGTCCATCGGGACTAATTCCGTCTACGGCCTTTTAGTTGAAAACACACCCAACTTGCACACACCAGGTTAACTTACCAGTGTCTGGAATCACCCACGACACATGTTAAGCAAAACTCTAAGTGGGGAGGCAACATCCTCGCATAGCATGGGATCAAATTTATATATTGCACGCTCTAAGGGGTGGCCTCCCCTCTCGGTCCCAACCGGAAACACCCATGCCCCCGGACCAGGTGGCCTGCCTACCAGCTACAACCGGTATCTTCCACCATGGCCTCTCTGTACGATGTGTGCTAGAAAGGGGTTGACAAACTTACTGAACCGTACCCTACTTTTTGTAGAGCCAAGTGGTAGTACGAAACAAGTATGGGGGTTACTGGAACAAGACTCGATCTATGGTCGACTCATCATACCCCTCATGCCATGCCGGACACACTCGTCTCGACGAGGAACTAGGGACGAGTTCGGGTCTACCCAGGACAGATACTTTCCCGTCTTCCTTCCGGTAGGCACGAAAGGCATACGAGGATGATCATTATCACAAGCATGTCCATTTCCAACAGCAAGGAAATTTCAAATAAACATTTATGCAAACAATCACATCACCACATAAAATAACGAGTTCCACGTATTGAGGTGGTGCCATAATCGTGTCAAACAATGCATGCAAAATATTATGCCAGGGTTCAGAATGCTTGCCTTCAATGTGTGGAAAGGCAGGGTGCACTCCAAAAGTTTTGAAAGCCTCCTTCTTTCTCTCCCAAAGTCCTATTTTAAATAAATTTGAATTAACACACAAATTTAAAACAGCACAAAAAGTTGTCTTGAATTTTTTTCAAATAAATCTTAAAATAAACTAGATCAAATTTGAGAGAGGTAGGAAAAGGAATCAATTCATTTGGAGTTATCATTAAAAAGTTATAGGCAGTCAAACTTGTGGTCAAATCTGGTTTTTGAATAAAACAAAAAAGAAAAAGAAACGGTACACGTCGAAGACGTATTCTGGAAACACGTTTCCACTTACTCCAGCGTGGACGGCGCGTGAGTCACTGACAGTGGGCCCGGGGGACCCACTGGTCAGGTTTGACAAGTCGACCTCCCTCCTTTTCCCCTGCCCCGAGCGGAGGCGGGACTCCGGCGATGCTCGCCGGCGAACGGTGGCACCGTTCGGGAAACGGAGGCCATCCGCGGGCTCAGGGGATCGAGACGGTCACTCCTGTGGTTGCTACGGTCTCTGGGGTGGACTAAGCTGCCGGCGGCGAAGCCAAGAATGACGGTGGCCGTCGGGCAAAGTGATTTTTCTCCCGCGGCGAGTCCCGATCAAAATCGAGCAGGGGGATGGATTCACTAGGGGGAGAAGGAGTTCCTGGTGAAGAGAGTGGAGAGGGGGAGGCTCTGGTGGCACCGGAATGGCCGGGGCAGTGGCGGCGGCTACAGTTGCCGGAGGTGGGGAAGAAGACCTCCCCGGGTCGATTGGCTGCCACGGAAGAACTAGGGGAGCATGCTGTGGCTGCCTAGTGAATGGAACATGCTCGGGGGCCTCTTTTTTTTATAGCGCAACGAGGTCGGTTTGCGGCGGCCGTGGATAAGTTCGTCGGCGAACCGCCTCCCTGTAGCGGCAGGGCATCGTGGCGATGACGAGAGCTAGAGGATGCGCGAGAGGATGAGGCTGAGCTGTTCCAGGGGCAGGTGGCGAGCAGCTGAGGCTTGGGCGGCACCGACCTGGCAGAGATGCGCTGCGGACGCCGGCGTGCCGCCAAGGGGCTCTGTCGGCAGTGCTGCAGGGCACCAAGGCTGCTTGGCGTGATGCGGTGAGAGGGAGAGTGCGTGCGCGGCTCTATGGTGCGGGTAAAACCATGGGCGCGACATGGCGACTCGGGCGCGGCACGTGCAAAATGCGTGCTCTGCTCGCGCCCAGAGCACGCACGGAACGTGCTCGACAAAATGCTAATGGATGCTGGGTGGCTCTAAACTACAAGAGGGTTAGCAGGGTGGGGTTGTAGGTCAGGGCAAATCCATGGGACATGCTGGTCTGGTCAGGGGATCAGGTTCACTATGTAAACAAAAACTCATGCCCAATCTGTCCATGCTCTCAAGGTGTTTGACAAAATGCCACAAGCACCTAGGCATTTATTGGAGTGGCCAAATCTTCCATGGTGGGGTCTCTTTAGATGAAAGAGAGGGTGGTGAGGTTAGTTTGCCAAAAGGAGAAACTTGCTAGTGCAAGTTTTGCAAAACTTCAATTCTGGACAGGAGGTAAATGGCATCATTACATGGACCATAAATGATCCAATGGGTGCATGCTCCTGGACTTAGGGGTTTAGTAGGGAGGACTACAAGTAGGAAAAGGAATCATGGATAGAGGAGCAACTAAAATGGTGGTTGTTGTACAAATCCTCAAGTTGGATCAGAATGGAAAAGAGGTTGATCCACTCAGATTTTTCAAAGAACAAAGCTGGGTTTTTTGCATAAAGTTGAATCATATGCTGCTACTAACATCCCATAAAGTTGAATCATATGCTGCTACTAACATCCCATAATTTTGATCAGAAATATTTAAATGAGTTGTAGTGCAAATCTGCCCACTGGACCAGATTTGAAAAGATGGTGTGGAGCTCAAAATTACCAAAGGATAGAAGGTATTTTTGCATAAAAGTGGTTTGGTGACATCACATGACATCTCCAAATTTTGGTGGAATTTTTGAAAGAAATTATAAAAGGGTTGCAGTGCAAAAAGGACCATAAAACCATGGGAAACCAATTTTCAAGAAAATAAAGATTATGGAGATTATTATATAATTAATTCCTCTGATGAAAAGTAAAGATTTTTCTTGAGAGGATAAACAAGTCCAATAACATATTTGAGAAGTTTTCACTGAAGGAAATAACTCCATTATAAAAAGGAAGGAAATGTTTCCAAAAAATCAAAAGGGAGCCCAGAAAATAAAAGTTTTAATTTCCTGGCAAAATTTTAATTAACAAAACAAGGTTAAAATTTTGGGGTGTCACAACACTACCCCCCTTAAGAAAAATCTCGTCCTCGAGATTTGCTAAAAGCTGTTTTAGTGAAGATATACGCATTAAAACAACAACGGCTACAGTGAGAGGGCGATAAGTGGTGCAAAACCACAGTGTGGAACACTGGCGCAGCATGGAAAAATCCACGGTTTTGGGGAAAAAGAGCGATTTCTACGCTGGATATAAATTTAGAATAAATTCTAAATTTAAAAAATACGCTGGTCGTACCCGAGAGCACAGTGCTCCCTCTGGCTGACAGGTGGACCCAGGGTCCACTGTCAGTCTCTTCTTCTTCCTCTGGCTCTTTCTTCTTCCTCTCTCCCGCGCGCTTTCCCGCGCTTTCTCCACCGGCGACGTCTAGCTCGTAGGGCATCTAGGCCGTACCGCGGTAGTGCGCGGCGTGCTAGCTGCCGGTGCAGCGTGCACTCACTCATGGGCCAAGGCGCTGTCGGCCTTTGCTCAGGATTCGCCTCGAACACCGCGATCGCGGCCACGGGCGGCGCTGGTGGACCTCGCCCACCGTACACCGAGCTCGAGCTATAAAACGGCCAAGGTGTTCTTCTCTTCTTCCTCCCACCTGACCTCGCTTCTCCTCCTCCTCCTATCTCCTCTGTCTCCGTTTGCCGGAGCTCGAGGCGAGGCTCTAATGGCGGAGGTGTTGCCGGACTGGTACGTGATCCTGTTGTGCGGAGGGATGGCAGCGGTGTTGGCTCTCCGCGGTGGCGGTGATCACGAGGAGTAGGTGGGGTGTGTCGGGTGCTAACTGTTGTCGGGAGGCGCTCAGTTAGATGTAACACAGTTGCAAGGTTTTGCAAGCAGTGTATGTGTTTGAAAGATCATGGTTGTGAGTCTGCTGTCATGGTGCTGCGTAAAATAAAATAATCTACGTCGTGAGAAGGTTTAGATGCAGCAACTCAGGGAAAAGAAATCTCACTCCAGGATTTCTCGCGAGAGAAAACAGTAATACACTAGAGTCAAACCGCAATGTAACTACTCACATTAATAGAAACTAAAAGATTTGCTCGCCATGGCTAAACTCGGGGTACCGCGCATAAGTTACAACTCATAAATAAATGTTGCAATAATAAACACAGCAGTGGCGGCTATATTAAAAACGGTAACTGGACGGGGTCCCGAGAAAAAGTCTCTGGTACTGGGATACACTCCTCTTCTATCGGGGAAAGTGGATTGACTAGCCGATGAATGTGTCTCTCCTGGTCGGGCTTCAGTGATCTGCCATTGGCGATCTGAGGATTTAAATCCGCGAGTCTCTGGAGATAACCCATCACACGTTGGGTTAAATGCTCTTGAGCGATGACATACTGGACAAGGTTGCCCAGGACTGGGTCTCTCTCAATTCATCCACCGGGAAAAGATGTTACTCCCCCGGGTGCTGCACGGCTCGGAAAGTAATAGTACCCTCGTTCGCTGGCATAGGGTACCGCGAATCGAGGGCGAGCAAGCGTTTCGTATGCAACAGCTTCTACGGCCATATGTGGGGTTGTCATAGAGTTCCCCACGAAGGAGACCTCCGTTGGGTCTTGGTTTGGGCTTACGGGAGGGATGTGCACTGCTGCCCAGTATCTCGAGGTGGAAGGGGTGATTCTCGATTTGAACAACTCGTACTGGGGTGGCTGGGTAGTGCCCATGGTACTGCAGGTAAAATCCTACAATATCTTTACAAAACTACCCGGGGCTGCATCTGGAGTTCTCAGACAAATACTAGGGCTCGGCATGGCAAGAAATGGTTGTGAGGAGGGTGCACAAGTGAGGGGTGCTTGGCAAGGTCACTCGGTGGCCTTTTTATAGCATTGGAACTGGTTCATTTTACCATGGTGAAAGGTAATGAATTTGCCAGCTCAGCTCCAAGGGTTGGGGTCAAAGCCACAGATACATATCTCACCAAAGCGACGTATCACTTTGGGGTTTGTCGAGGTGGTTTTTGGTAACTGTGCCTGGGTTAGAAATTTATACCGCATGCTGACACCTCCATGCAAGGCTACCATTTAAAACCGAGGCACCACAACGCACTGCGTTTATTTACATGGTCACATGATTACAAAGCGGGGATACACTGGGACTCGACACTACTTGAGTGACTTATTCTACCTCGTTTACATCCAAGCGGGCGTGCCTTGTGGATGTCGATGTTTCTCCACGGTTCTCACCGTCGGAATTAGCTGGAGAGGGTTGAGGGGCTGCAGGCTTGGGGTAGCGATGGTGATCATCTCGGGGATTGTTGGCCACAACCCCGTTGGAGTGTGCTCCCAAGAGGCGTATTAAACACTTGGGGTCATCAAAGCGCCTTTGGTCGATGGCTGGGGCAGATCTCGTGGACTCGATCGGGTGTCCGAACAGCACGACCGGGTTGTCGGCGCCGGGCTCGTTTTTCTTCTCTCGCCGGGCTCGGCGAACCAGCTCTCCACGAGCTGCGATCAGATCAACGGTGATTTGATCGAGGAGTTCCTCTAGTGCACCTACATAGCGCACTAGGTGCAACAACGCAGGATCCGTCTCGTGATCTCCGTTGGCAACCTGGGGTGGTCTGCCATACCCTTCTAAATGCAGGGTAGTAGTGGAACGAGCGACGATTAACTCTTGGCGGCAGATGCCGGAGATGAACTATAGCCTCTCGAGCAGCTAGTTGGATGGCTTGTGGCTCAAAGGAAGTTGTTCTTCTGGTGAACTCAGAGGCGCCAGCGCTAGACCCCTACCGTAAATGTGTACAGTGGCCCAGAATTGACGGCTCTCACCGCTCATGGGTCCTTGGTACACAACATATTCTAGGGGCTCTTCTAACGCATAGGCACGACGGTTGAGGCTTGCGAGTATGGTCACAAAGCCTCCAAGGTTGGTTGCTGTGCTCTCATTGTGCATGACGGGGCCAGGCATTATGGCTCGGTTTGGGGTAGAGGCTGTGTTGTGTTGGGTTGAGGCGAGCGTGCCCTTTTTATAGAAAAAGGGGACGAAGTCTTCCTTCGCACGCTTGCGAATAAGACATCTTGGATGCTTGTCACTAGTGCGCGATAGACAGGCTAGGTTGATAGGTTGGGCACCGACTGCCAAAAGTGTCGGGGTCACTGTGTGGCTATCTTGCACGTGAAGCTTGGCTGGGGTTCGGTTATGGTCTGGTGGGTTGTCTTACCTAGGTTTATTGACCCGGCTAAGATAGGATTAGCCATTGGTCAGCCTGGCTCTGATACCAAGTCTATGGCGACCGGATTTTCGGGTAATAAATTCCAGAAAATGGCCGTTGTGCTCACCAGCCCCAGGATTACTGTTAGCTGATGAGGCACCAACTTGATACAGATATTCCAAGCAAAATACAAAATATGTGGTACAAGACCATTATGGTCTGTGAGTACAACAAATGGTTTCCAGTGGTTGATGGCGGAAGTGGTTTGTGGATCATCAGCGTCTATGGGACTCCATTTCCCACAGGAACAGTTGACCAGATTAACTCCTATGTTCGCGAGTGTCGGGGAGGCTGATCGGACCCACGAACACCTACGGGACCGGCGGACCGAGTCCCTTTTGGTTCGGAGGGGGGCGGAGATCGCACGAAGAGCGGATCGAAGCGAAGCACACGAGCAGTTTACCCAGCTTCGGAGCTCTCCGGAGAGATAATACTCCTACTGCTGCTTGTCTGATTTATATTGTGTTCTTGCTAGGGAGCGATGAGAGCTACAAGACCTAGCGTGAGTGTTCTCTGGTTACGTTGGAATCGAACCTATCGACTAACCAACCCCCTTTCTACGTTGCGCATGGGCCTCCTTTTTATATGCACAAAGGGGCTCCGACAGGTGGCAACGTAGATGAGGGTACAAATCGAAAAATAGTAGTTGGTACACCTACTTGAACAAAGGTACAAGTGTACTCTACCTAACCCTGACGGCAAGGGACAAAAGCATTAAATGCTCGTCCCTGTCGCCTAAACAGTGCAACAGGGACCGTTAGGAGCGCCACCGCTTGCCACGATGGCAAGCTTGTCAGCGCCGCTTATCGATGCTCCCCGCTGGTTGCACAGCTTCTTGACACGCGCGCATGGAATGGTCCCATGGCGACACGTTAGTGGATGAGCTGGAGCGGAGATGAAGAGAGGTTGCCTGCGGCGGCAAGTGCCTTGCCGCGGCTGAATCCTTGTCGCGTCCGGAGGCTTGTCGCTCTCCGAGCCTTCCCGGCAAGATCCACATCGGCAAGCACCCGACCGCAGTTATGTGATCAGGGTGGTCCTCAATATCAAAGATGATAGGCGTGCTGGACCACTTCAGAGGCTTGCGTGACTCTACGGATGGTTCCGCTGCATTCACCTCCCGCATCCACTGCTTGAGTTGGCGGTGGGAAGTATGCAGGGAAGCAGCTCCGTCAACGCAGAGGACCTCCGTGGCTTTCTGAAACTCCTGCTCATCGGCGTCGTCATCTTCCATATCTTCATCGTCATCGTCATCTTCATCCTTGTCGCGCCGCTGGAGGCCTGTCTCCTTGCCGCTGCTTGGCCTTGCCGCGGTGTCCTCCCCGGCCGGGACGTTTCTTGCTGGCTCCTCCAGCACCTTCTTGGGCCTTCTCCTTGTCGCGTCTCTCGTATTCAGCTTTCTGCTGTTCAACAAGCTGCTCTACCTTCTTGCAGCTCTGGAGGTCATGGCCCTTGGTGCGGTGGATCTTGCAGTACTGCTTGCCGGAGCCGTCCTGCTTGTCGGCGGCCGCCACAGGCTGGTGGTTGGTGCCAGCGGCAACCTCCTTGCCAGAGCTACCAGCCTTGGCGTTCTTGTCGCCACCTCCGTTGCCGGACTGCTCGACGACTAGCACATCTCTGCCTTTATTTTTCCTGTTGCCCCGCCGCCGGCTCTTCTTGCCGGGCGGTCTCCTCCTTGTCGAGATCCTCCCGCTTCGGTATTCTCTCCGGGAGTCTCCTCCCTCCTCAAAGACGTGCGCACTTGTCGGCCAGCGTAGAGAAGCCATCGACGTCTCTACGATCTTGGACATCGCCATCTCCTCCGCATCTCAGCGGTTCCGCGACGCTCGATGGAACGCTGATCACCGGCAGTGTGGACATCTGGGATGTTGTCTTTGTACACGGCTGAATCTCTTGATATACTTGCGCGAGGGCTCTCCTTCCTTCCGGGCGAAAGCGAGATGAAGGTCACTTTCTTAGCCATGGGGTTTGTGGGCGCTGTAAAGGCGCCGACAAACTGATGGCATAGGTCTGCCCAAGAAGATATGGAGTTGTCCGGCAAGTGCATGAGCCAGGACCTGACGTTGGGCTTGAGCACCAGCGGGAAGTAGTTGGCAAGGATCTTGTCGTCTCGCTCCCCGGCAGCCTGCACCGCGATGGTGTAGATGTTGAGGAACTCCGACAGATGCGTCTTGCCGCCGCATTTCTCCGGTACGTCTGGCTTGAAGTTTTTCTTGCTGGGCCACTGGACTTGCCGCAGCTCACGAGTGAACGCAGGGCAACCTACCGCGTACGGCAAGTCACCTGGTTCCTCTGGCGCATGCATGTCAACAGAGGGCCCAGCACGCTTTTCGGATTGACGTCGCGCTTCTCTTCGGCGCTCGATGCGAGTTCGAGCGTCCTCTTGCTGTCGATCGTGTAGCACTTGGCGCTGATCGCGATGAGCTCGTGGATCCGATGATGCAGTGGAGTCGCTGTCGAGGTGGATCCAGCGAGTCGGCGACCTTGGCCTTCGGGGCGGAGAGTGCATGTTGGTTGCACCCCCACCGGTCTCGTCGCCACTGGCTCGCGTTTAGCGTTCCTGCCGCGGCAGTGACGCACTCGGTTGCCGCGGAGCATCGCCGTTGGGGAAGCCGATGAGACTCTGTGTGGTGGCCCTCCACTCGTCGACCTTGTCGGCCGTTGGAGGGTAATCGAGGAGCAGTTGAGCTCTCGCCGCAGCTTCGCTGGAGTTGTGGGTGGCGATGGTGAACGGTGCGAGGAGCGGGATATGCTCGGACTTCTAACTATGTTAGAAGGAGTAGCATCCTGTCGAGCGACCGTACCTCGCTTCGTGCCAAAGATGTTGGCATGCACGCTGGTCTTGAGGGTCTCGAGATCCTCCAGCTCGGTCTTGATCCAACGAGCGTATGGTATTGTGAATACCATGACGCTGTTGGTGCCGCGGCTCCTGAGATGGGCGCGAGACATGAACGGACGCCAAGGTTTGTGCGGCCCTGTCCTTGGACTTGGCAGCATCACGAACTCCTTCGCCGGCGCCCGTTCTTCCGCCAGTTCTGCTTCCACCACCCGTTTGCCCCTGGTGATGGTGGGTTCGATGCGGACGGCTCACGCTGCCGCCGAAGCCTTCTTCTTCGGTGGCATGTTGATGAAGATGTTGAAGATGATGAAGATGTTGCTCGTGTGAACGCCGGATCAGGTTCACACAGCCTCGACGCCCCCTACCTGGTGCGCCAAAGATGTCGGGGAGGCTGATCGGACCCACGAACACCTATGGGACCGGCGGACCGAGTCCCTTTTGGTTCGGAGGGGGGCGGAGATCGCATGAAGAGCGGATCGAGGCGAAGCACACGAGCAGTTTACCCAGCTTCGGAGCTCTCCGGAGAGATAATACTCCTACTACTGCTTGTCTGATTTATATTGTGTTCTTGCTAGGGAGCGATGAGAGCTACAAGACCTAGCGTGAGTTTTCTCTGGTTACGTTGGAATCGAACCTACCGACTAACCAACCCCCTTTCTACGTTGCGCATGGGCCTCCTTTTATATGCACAAAGGGGCTCCGACAGGTGGCAACGTAGATGAGGGTACAAATGGAAAAATAGTAGTTGGTACACCTACTTGAACAGTGTACAGTGTACTCTACCTAACCCTGACGGCAAGGGACAAAAGCATTAAATGCTCGTCCCTGTCGCCTAAACAGTGCAACAGGGACCGTTAGGAGCGCCACCGCTTGCCACGATGGCAAGCTTGTCAGCGCCGCTTATCGATGCTCCCGCTGGTTGCAGCTTCTTGACACGCTGCGCATGGAATGGTCCCATGGCGACACGGGAGTGGATGAGCTGGAGCGGAGATGAAGAGAGGTTGCCTGCGGCGGCAAGTGCCTTGCCGCGGCTGAATCCTTGTCGCGTCCGGAGGCTTGTCGCTCTCCGAGCCTTCCCGGCAAGATCCACATCGGCAAGCACCCGACCGCAGTTATGTGATCAGGGTGGTCCTCAATATCAAAGATGATAGGCGTGCTAGACCACTTCAGAGGCTTGCGTGACTCTACGGATGGTTCCGCTGCATTGACCTCCCGCATCCACTGCTTGAGTTGGCGGTGGGAAGTATGCAGGGAAGCACCTCCGTCAACGCAGAGGACCTCCGTGGCTTTCTGAAACTCCTGCTCATCGGCGTCGTCATCTTCCATATCTTCATCGTCGTCGTCATCTTCATCCTTGTCGCGGCCGCGGGGAGGTCTGTCTCCTTGCCGCTGCTTGGCCTTGCCGCGGCGCCCTCCCCGGCCGGGACGTTTCTTGCTGGCTCCTCCAGCACCTTCTTGGGCCTTCTCCTTGTCGCGTCTCTCGTATTCAGCTTTCTGCTGTTCGACAAGCTGCTCTACCTTCTTGCAGCTCTGGAGGTCATGGCCCTTGGTGCGGTGGATCTTGCAGTACTGCTTGCCGGAGCCGTCCTGCTTGTCGGCGGCCGCCACAGGCTGGTGGTTGGTGCCAGCGGCAACCCCCTTGCCAGAGCTACCAGCCTTGGCGTTCTTGTCGCCACCTCCGTTGCCGGACTGCTCGACGACTAGCAAATCTCTGCCTTTCTTTTTCCTGTTGCCCCGCCGCCGGCTCTTCTTTGCCGGGGCGGTCTCCTCCTTGTCGAGATCCTCCTGCTTCGGTATTCTCTCCGGAGTCTCCTCCCCTCCTCAAAGACGTCTTGCGCACTTGTCGGCCAGGCGTATAGCTTCGACGTCTACGATCTTGGACATCGCCATCTCCTCCGCATCCTGCGGTTCCGCACGCCGATGGAACGCGCTGATCACCAGCGGTGTGGACATCTGGGATGTTGTCTTTGTACTGCAGCTGAATCTCTGGATATACTTGCGCAGGGGCTCTCCTTCCTTCTGGGCGAGCAGATGAAGGTCACTTTCTTGGCCATGGGGTTTGTGGCCGCCTGTAAAGGCGCCGACAAACTGATGGCATAGGTCTGCCCAAGAAGATATGGAGTTGTCCGGCAAGTGCATGAGCCAGGACCTGACGTTGGGCTTGAGCACCAGCGGGAAGTAGTTGGCAAGGATCTTGTCGTCTCGCCCCCCGGCAGCCTGCACCGCGATGGTGTAGATGTTGAGGAACTCCGACAGATGCGTCTTGCCGTCGTACTTCTCCGCACGTGCGGCGAAGTTTTCTTGCTGGGCCATCGACTTGCCGCAGCTCACGAAAGTGAACGCAGGGCAACCTACCACGTCTGACGGCAAGTCACCTGGTTCCTCCGGGCGCATGCATGTCAACAGAGGGCCCGGCGCGCTTGTCGGATTGACGTCGCGCTTCTCTTCGGCGCTCGATGCGAGTTCGAGCGTCCTCTTGCTGTCGATCGTGTAGCACTTGGCGCTGATCGCGATGAGCTCGTGGATCCGATGATGCAGTGGAGTCGCTGTCGAGGTGGATCCGGCGAGTCGGCGACCTTGGCCTTCGGGGTGGAGAGTGCATGGTGGTTGCACCCCCACCGGTCTCGTCGCCACTGGCTCGCGTTTAGCGTTCCTGCCGCGGCAGTGACGCACTCGGTTGCCGCGGAGCGTCGCCGTTAGAAGCCGATGAGACTACAGATGGTGGCCCTCCACTCGTCGACCTTGTCGGCCGTTGGAGGGTAATGTCGAGGAGCGCTTGAGCTCGCCAGAGCTTCTGCTGGAGTTGTGGGTGGCGATGGTGAGCGGTGCGAGGAGCGGGATATGCTCGGACTTCTAACTATGTTAGAAGGAGCAGCATCCCGTCGAGCGACCGTACAGCTCGTGCCAGCATGTTGGCATGCACGCTGGTCTTGAGGGTCTCGAGATCCTCCAGCTCGGTCTTGATCCAACGAGCGTATGGTATTGTGAATACCATGACGCTGTTGGTGCCGCGGCTCCTGAGATGGGCGCGAGACATGAACGGACGCCAAGGTTTGTGCGGCCCTGTCCTTGGACTTGGCAGCGTCACGAACTCCTTCGCCGGCGCCCGTTCTTCCGCCAGCGTCTGCTCCACCACCCGTTTGCCCCGGTGATGGTGGGTTCGACGCGGACGGCTCCGCTGCCGCCGAAGCCTTCTTCTTCGGTGGCATGTTGATGAAGATGTTGAAGATGATGAAGATGTTGCTCGTGTGAACGCCGGATCAGGTTCACACAGCCTCGACGCCCCCTACCTGGTGCGCCAAAGATGTCGGGGAGGCTGATCGGACCCACGAACACCTATGGGACCGGCGGACCGAATCCCTTTTGGTTCGGAGGGGGGCGGAGATCGCATGAAGAGCGGATCGAGGCGAAGCACACGAGCGGTTTACCCAGCTTCGGAGCTCTCCGGAGAGATAATACTCCTACTACTGCTTGTCTGATTTATATTGTGTTCTTGCTAGGGAGCGATGAGAGCTACAAGACCTAGCGTGAGTTTTCTCTGGTTACGTTGGAATCGAACCTATCGACTAACCAACCCCCTTTCTACGTTGCGCATGGGCCTCCTTTATATGCACAAAGGGGCTCCGACAGGTGGCAAAGTAGATGAGGGTACAAATGGAAAAACAGTAGTTGGTACACCTACTTGAACAAAGGTATGTTGTACTCTACCTAACCCCGACGGCAAGGGACAAAAGCATTAAATGCCCGTCCACAGCCGCCTAAACAAAGGCAACAGGGACCGTCAGGAGCGCCACCGCTTGCCACGACGGCAAGCTTGTCAGCGCCGCTTATCGCTGCTCCCCGCTGGCTGCACAGCTTCTTGACACGCGCGCATAGAATGGTCTCATGGCGACACGTTAGTGGATGAGCTGGAGCGGAGATGAAGAGAGGTTGCCTGCCGCGGCAAGTGCCTTGCCGCAGCTGAATCCTTGTCGCGTCCGGAGGCTTGTCGCTCTCCGAGCCTTCCCGGCAAGCTCCTCTTGCCGGGGTCTGGTCTTCTGCGTGCCTTGAGTGGCCTTCCCGGCAAGCTCCTCTTGCCGGGGCCTTGTCTTCTTGGTTAAATACTTTGTTCTTGAATGGCTCCAAAGGAACCACGGAGGATCTTGGCTGTGACCAGGCAAGACTTGCCGCTGGTGTCTGCAATCGCCTGCACGAAGTTCGGGATACTAGGGTACCCCTACTCTAGTACACCGGCAGAGCCCCCGGCCTGGTCCACACACGGTGCGAGCAGCTGTTGGGCCAGGCCCAAAACAAAGGCACGGTCACACGCGCCTTGATCATGCCATAACTTGCTCTAGACCCACCACGTCCCCCACGAACAGACGCCACCGAACGTGGCATCGTGGGAGAGATTGTGGGGGTTTCTTTATTAGAAAAGCGAGCGTCCGCCTCTCCCTCCTTATAAACAGGGGAAACAGGGGCAGGTCGCCCACCTCGCCATTGCTGTCTTGTCTTGAAAACCACCGCCGCTCCCCCCCTCTCCTCTAGTGCGAAGAGAGCAGCGCTCCACCCCCTTTCGCCACAGCGCCATCAACGCCGTCGGTCTCCTCCACCGCCTCCGCCATGGCTCCGAAAGCCGACAAGGGGAAGGGCATGAAGTCGGCCGAGGCGCGGCGTCTCGCCAAGGCAGAAAGGAGCGGGCCATCTTCTTCCCCAGCTCGGCGCAAAAGGAGCTGAGAGAGGTACTACCTCTTACAGTCGATGGAGACGCAGCGTGCGCATCCGCCGCAAGAAGGTACTACCCGCCACCGCTTGAACTAGCCCCAACTGGGTATCCTTTCTTTGCACTTTTCTTCTATTGCGGGCTCTGCCCCCCTTTTCTGAATTCTTCTGCGATATTATGAACACCTACGGGTTCCGCCTCCTTGATTTCACCGCCAACGCCGTTCTGACCATGGCAGTTTTCGCACACCTTTGCGAAAACTTTGTCGGGATCCACCCAAACGTAGCCCTCTTCCGCCACTTCTTCATGCCCCGCGTTGAGAGAGGGGAGCCGCTTGCCGGAGGGATTGCTTGGGTCTCCAGGGTCGGCAAGAAGGAGGCCTGTCTGGAAAGGAGAGCTCCGCAGCAAATGGGAGGAGTGGAGAGCCAATTGGTGTTGGATCTTTGAGGAGAACCCGCAGCCCTTCACTGCCCTGCGCCAAGCCCCAATAGTGCGCGGCTACGATTGGAGCAACTTGGCGCTGGAAGATGCTAGGTTGAAGATTGTTGTGACCCGGATCTTGCGCCTCAGGCTTGCCGGACTCACGTAAAGCGCAGCTTGGCGCAGATTTCCTTCGCCACGCCGCTTCCCTTGCAGGAGAGGAGGAGACCTGCTTGGGAGTTCCAAAACGCAGCGGACATCATGAGGCTGCGCCCGGGCCTCAACTGGAATTTCACCGTCTTGGAGTTGGATGTGATGCTGCTAGAGCTGTTCAACAATGACCCCGATCACCCCGAGTGGATTAGGTTGCCGAGGAGGGTCGTCCCATTGTGCAACAACTCTTCGCTCGACCGCATCCGTGCAATGATGCCATTGTGCGATTCTCATGGGATCGTTCCAACCTGGCAAGAGCCTTCCGACGACATCGTGCGACAGTTCTTCGATAGCTTGGAAGAAGTGCCAATCCGCCCCGATGAGCAGAAGAGGCTCACCCGCGACACCACCGACGAAGAGATGGTGCGCATCGCCACAAGATTGGAGGAGGTGGCAGCAGCCGCTGCCGCTGGCGTCTTCGGGTACACCGTGGAGGAGGCAGATGCAGCCGAGGCGGCAAGCCTTGCCGAGCGGAGGAAGTTCGCCGGCGAGGAAGAGCTTGCCGAACCCAAGGCCGAGTCGAGCGAACCAGCCGAGGGCGCTTCTTCCCCACCATCCAGCAGCTTGCCGCAAACGGAGCCCCCGGCTCCGCCAAAGAAGCGTCTCCGCAAGGCCGGAGACGAGACGGGGCGACAGACGGGCCCACAGCCGCAGCGCCGCGCGACGCGCTCTACCGCGGCAAGCGATGTTGCCGCGGGAGCACCCCACACTGCTGCGACAACTGGGGCGGGATCCTCCCAGGCCACCGCCGACACCTCCGCCAAGCGGCCAAGAGCCCACTCCTCCGCCTCGTCGCTTTGGAGGCGAGCCGGAGTTTGTAGTCTCCGCACTAAGCTCCGACGAGGAAGAATATTATGCTTCAATTTTTTGATTGTATTTCTACAATTTTGTTGCTTCATCTTGAATCTGATTTTCTTCGATTACGAACTCTTTCCTTTTCGTGACGCTTAGCCCGTAGAGCGTCGAAGAGAGCCAAGACCCGGTGGTCGCTGGTTGAGGATGATCCACCCGTGGCAACAGGAGGCGCGTCTGAGACCCCCTTGCCGGACCCGGCAACCCCTTCTCGAGCAGCCCCCCACAGCCCCGGAGTAAGTATGCAGTTTTCTTCTTCTTTATTAGGTGTGCATGGGTGCTCCTTCTTCATTGATATCTGACTGTTGGTTTGTGTAGGAGCAGAGCAGCCTCATCAGGAGGGCCCGGAAGCCGCCCCCGAAATTCTATCTGCTTCGACTACGCTGCCAAGGGAGGATTCTCCGGCAAGGGAGCGTCCTCCGGCAAGGGAGACTACTCCGGCAAGGGACAGCACCAGTGATCCTCCAGTGGTCGAGACCATGGTTGCAGATCCCATTGCAGGTAATCCTTTTGCGCGAAAATTTCCCTTGGGCTTGTTTTCTTCTGTTTTTCTTTGAATATTTGCTTGACTTTCTTTCTCCGTCCGCCACAGAGCCGATGGAGACCGAGGTCGCCGGCGAGGAGGACGCGCGCGGCAACACTGACGAAGCCGCCGCCGTGGAAGAAGAAGCCGGCGCTGACGAGCCTGCCGGCGAAGAGGCCACCGAGGCTGCCGCCGCAGAAGCTGGCGAGGGGTCTGGCGATCGCACTGACGGCCCTGAGGCCGCAGAAGCGCCAGGCGCTACACCGACCGCCGATCCCTCCGCCGCTGCCGCAGCATCAGGCTCCAAGGAGCCTCAGCCCGACGCCTACTTGAAGGCCGGCGACGGCGTCTTCATCAAGCTCCCGTGGGAGTCGAGCTCCAGGGCGCCGGTCGAAGGAGAGACCTTCGACGGAGAGCTGCTCGCCTCCCATTGGCTGGACGCTGGTGGGCCAGCAAGCAGCGGCGGCGAAGTCTGGGGAGGAGCAGCTGAAGAAGAAGTTGTTGTCGCTCTATCGCGCCCGACAAGCCAAGTTGGAGTCGAGGAAGCACTTGTCGCGAGGCGGGAGCGGAACATGGAGAAGCGCCTGCAGGAGCTCCGGGACGCAACGATGGCTCTCCGGTCCTTGGCGGAGGAGCGGAGCAACTCACCGAGGAGCGCACGGCCTTCATCCTCGAGAAGGCCGCGGTGAGGAGGAGCAGCGGCTTGCCGCCGAGAAGCTGTCCAGCAGGAAAGCGAGCTGGCGCGATGGAAGGTCAACTGGACAGCCACGAGGAAGATCTTGTCGCCGCGATGAGTCACTTGGCGGGGCTCTTAAGGAAGCGAAGGATCTTTGCCGCAGCCGAGGCCGCCAAGAAAGCGTTGGAGGCGAAGGTGGCGCAGCTGGAGGCCAGTCTCGAGAAGAAGCGGCGAGGAGCTTGCCGCACTCAAGAACGGCCTTGAGAAGGACGCCTACACTCTTGGCGAGCTGCAGGGCCGTCTCGCCGAGAGGAGCAAGGAGCTCGACGCCGCCAAGGATTCCAAGGCAGATCTTGAGCTGAAGTTGACCACTCTGATGAAGACGCTGGACAGCGCCAAGGAGCGGGAGGTGAGCCTGTTGGAGAAGATCAAGGACAACGAGGAGCTGCTGGCGAATCTTTGTTGCCACCAGGCGCCTTGAGGGAGAGTGTGGAGCACTGGACCGAAGGTCTCGTGGATACCGCCGCCGCCATCCACAACGAGCTGATGGAGCTGGGGATGGTGGACCTCGGATACTCCTCCGACGAGCACCTCCAACCCAGCGCCAAGCTTAGCTTATTCTTCAAAGGCGTGGTGACGGGTCTCCAGCGACTCCGGGAAGAGATCCCAAAGCAGCTGGCCGAGGAATCGCGCGGATCTATGCGAGAGCCCTCCGGAAGGTGTTGATGAAGGTGGCCTTCCGCAATCCAGTCCTCAACCTCAGCAGGCGTCCTCGGATCCTTGCCGCCAGATGCCGATGTGGAGGCGCTCAAAGCCCTTGTCGCACCCATTTGTGGACAAGGTGGGCAAGATCAAGCGGGTTGATGGCGACCCGCGTGAACTAGGCCGCCAATTTTATCTTTCCCTTGTCGCTGCTGATCATGTTTAGAACAATTTATTAGATCTGCGACAAGTTATTTTGTAATATAACTCTATCTTAGGCGATGATTGCAATGTTATTTCCTTTACTTGATTCCTTCCTTTGTAATGCGTTTTTGCCCCTCGCTTTTAGGGAACTCGTCGGTGCGAGCACCTTTGCCATGTTGAGTCTTGAGACGTCGGCGAGCTGCTTTGGCGATGCCGCCTCCGACAAAGCAACCTTGTCGCGACTAGCTGCAGCTCACTTAAGTTGTTGAAGCGGACTCGAAACAAAGTAAGGCGCGACTAGCATGAAGTTGGTTCCTCCGTGCATAGGTTTTCCATACAAAAGTACTATCGTTCGAGGAAGATAACTTAAAAATTTAAAACTGATTGCTCAAACTTTGGCAACTTAGCTTTTACATCGTTTGCTTCCCGATAAAGCGAAACTTTCTCGAGCAACGCTTGGTCCATAGTATTATCTTCTCCATCCCCCACGGTTAACATGTATGTGCGAGGGAACCTTCCTTTCTTTGAGAAAAGAGAAAGAAGAAAATAAAGTTATGGAGCCCAGTGACTCGATATTGCTTACAGGGTGTGGGTGCTGCACAAAGTGTTAGCCAAAACATGCAATAAAATAATGAAAGCATGAATTTGACTAGTTATGCGCAACACATGAGCTTCTTGATGCAGAGGTCTGCGCGGCTTTGTACAAAGGATTACATGCAACAATAGCAAGACTTGTACAAAAGGTGGTTGCGGAACAGGTTCCGACAACCGCGCTTCTGAGTAAAACTTACGAAGATGTTCAATGTTCGAGGAGTTGCTCACCGAATGCCATCTTGGTCTCAATGCGGACAGCGCCAGGCCTAGTGACTCGTTTCACCCAATAAGGGCCTTCCCACTTGGCGTCAACTTGTTTGAATTCTTGGCGGACTGAGCGGCGAAGAACAAGGTCACCTTCCTCGAGGCTTCGGCACTAACTGCGGCTATGGTAGCGGCGCAAAGCTTGCTGATAACGAGCAGCTCGTCTGGCGGCACGAAGGCGATCTTCCTCAAGGAGCGGTAGCGTCATCTTGTCGCAGCTGCTCTTGCTCAAACTCATCATAAGCGAGTACTCGAGGTGACCCGTGATCTGAGTTCCGTGGGAGAACTGCCTCTGCTCCATAGACTAGAGCAAAAGGTGTGCGGCGATGGCTCGATTTGGCGTCGTCACGATCGTCAAAGAACCACCGGCATCTCCTCAATCAAGTTTCTTCCGCACTTGTGCAGCCTGTCGAAAGTTCTGGTCTTGAGCCCGCGCAGCACTTCAGCATTTGCCCTCTCTGCTTGACCGTTGCTTCTCGGATTAGCAACAGAAGCAAAGCAGACCTTGGCGCCAAGATCTTGGACGTACTGCATGAAGGTGCGACTCGTAAATTGTGTGCCATTGTCGGTGATGATCCTGTTAGGGATTCCGAAACGGCAAACAATCGACTGAAGAACTTGATCTGCTGACCGCGTCTTGTCACCTTCCTCACTGCTTCCACTTCCGGCCACTTTGTGAACTTGTCGATGGCGGCGTACAAGTACTCAAAGCCCCGACAGCTTCGGGGAAGGGGTCGAGGATGTCGAGCCCCGGACCCGAAAATGGCGAGGATAAAGGATCGTCTGGAGAGCTTGAGCTGGCTGATGTATCTGTTTGGAATGGGCCATGCACGCTTCACACTTGATTACTTGTGCGATTTGCATCACGGAGGCGGTCGGCCAAAAGAAACCTTGCTTGGAACGCTTTGCGGCAAGTGCTCTGGCGCCAATGTGGTGACCACATATGCCTCCATGTATCTCTGCCAACAGCTTTTGTCCGTCTTCGGTGAATACACTTCAATTTCACACCGTTGAGTCTCATACATGCGGTGTCTTTGTCGACAAACTGGTACATACTTATTTGCCGGGCTACTCTTTCCACTTCTTCTTGCTCTTGGGAAGTTCTCTGTCTGAAGGAAATGGACAATCTGTTGCGCCCATCTTTGGAGCTTGCGGCTCGACAACAAGGACTAAAGGCACATCTGCTGCTGCGGGAACATCGACTTCCACGGCAAGAACCTGCGGCTCGGTAGGAGCTTGACGTTCCCGACAAGCTTCTTGGAGCAAAACTTGTCGGGAGCGTGCGCTTCAACGAAACAAACCACAGGGCTTGTCGGGCAGACCCCCTCAGCTCTGTTGGTGTCGATCTTGGGGACCTTCTTGGCTGCGGCTTCGGAAGCTCTGCGGGAAAATAGTCACCAGAAATCAACTTCCTCTTCTTGTTACATCCGAGTTGATGGTGTTACGGTTGGTTGAGTCAGCTTGAGCAAAAAAATCCCTGGTTCCACAGGCAACTTAAGTGCAGCGCACTTTGACAGGCCATCAACAATATCATTCTGAGCTCTTGGAACATGTTCCATTTGTAGGCTTCTAGCTTTATCACTTCATCAACGTAGGCTTCCATCAACGGACTCTGATAGTCTTTGTTCACTTGGCGGACGACAAGTTGTGAGTCACCCCTGACAATGAGCTTCTTGATCCCAAGGTCCACTGCGATCCACGAGACCGGCAAGCAAACCTTCATACTCTGCGGTATTGTTGCTTGCTCCTTGGGAAAAGTGCATCTGGACTACGTACTTGAGGTGCTCTCCGGTGGAGTGCGACAAGCAGCACGCCGACACCGGGCGCCTTTGTAGCGAGAAGGCACCATCAAAGTACATCAGCCATTCTTTGCTTGCTTCCTTGACGGGAATGCTCGTCTCTGGAATTTCCTCATCTGGTGTTGGCGTCCATTCCGCTATGAACTCTGCCAATGCTCTGCTTTGGATAGTTGAAGTGCTTTCAAACTTGAGGCCAAAGCTTGACAGTTCCAGTGCCCACTCGACAATCCTGCACTTTTAAACCACGGATTTTGCGGTATCCTCTTGACGGAAAGCGAGTGACAACTGTGATCTCACGTGCCTGAAAGTAATGGCGCAGCTTTCTCGAGGCCATGAGAAGGCCGAAAAGCAATTTCTGCACACGAGAGTACCTTGATCTAGCCCCCTGCAGAAGGGAACTGATAAAGTAAACTGGGCGCTGCACCATCCCTTTCTGCATCTGCTCATGCGTCTGCGCAGATCCGTCCTTGTCGGGACCAGAGCTTGCCGGGCGAAGCCCCACCTTTGTCGCTGGATGTGTCTGCCGTGGTTGCCCGGCTCATTGTCCGCCTCCCTCTCCGCTACTAACGCAGCACTAACCACTTGATTGGTTGACGCTATATATAGCGGCAACTTCTCTTGTGGCTTAGGTGCGACAAGTATTGGAGTGGAGGACAGGTACCTCTTTAAGTCCTGCAGCGCAGCCTCCGCTTCGGGAGTCCATTTCATTGGACCTGCCTTTTTCAAAATCTTGAAAAACGGCAGGGCGCGTTCAGCAGACCTAGAGATAAACCTCTTTGAGAAAGCAGCCCACGCAACCGGCAAGTCTTCGTGACATCCTTGACGCGCTTGGGTGCTTCAATCTGCTCAATGGCCTTGATCTTGTCGGGATTGGCTTCAATTCCCCGCTGAGACACGAGGAACCCGAGAAGCTTGCCGGAAGGGACTCCAAACACGCACTTCTCGGGGTTGAGCTTGAGGTTGATCTTGCGCAGATTCGCAAAGGTCTCATCCAAATCTTGAACCAGAGTTGCTTTGTCCTTGCTCTTGACCACTATGTCATCCATGGAGGCTTCTACATTTATGTGCATTTGCGGCTCAAAAGCATCATGAACTACCCTTGCAAGCGTTGAACCAGCATTCTTTAACCCGAAGGGCATCCGTACAAAAGCAGTATGTGCCACATGGGGTGATGAATGCGGTCTTCTCCTCATCTTCTGCTGCCATGAAGATCTGATGATATCCTGAGTATGCATCAAGAAATGAAAGCAAATCACATCCAGCCGTGGAGTCAACAATCTGGTCGATGCGCGGCAAGGGAAATGGATCTTTGGGACAAGCTTTATTGACATCTGTAAAGTCGATACAAAGCCTCCATTTCCCGTTAGCCTTGCGCACAACTACAGGATTGGCCAACCACGTAGGATGGAGCACTCCTCTGACAAGGCCTGCTGCTTCCAGTTTCTTGATCTCTTCTGCGATGAATTCTTGGCGCTCCACTGCTTGTTTCCTGACTTACTGCTCGACGGGCCGTGCATGAGGACAAACGTTACGACGATGCTCAATTACTTTCCTGGGAACACCGGGGATGTCAGACGGTTGCCATGCAAACACGTCGACGTTCGCCCGCAGGAAAGCAACGAGCGCGCCTTCCTATTTAGGGTCGAGAGAGGCACTGATGGTGAAGGTACCACCAGTGCCGTCCTCCTTGGCGGACACCTTCTTGATCTTTGGTGGAGCTGCCATCGTCTTCTTGCACTTGCCGGTGGAGCTCAATGGTACGTCCTCGACGGTAGCGCAGCACTCCGAAGAGGTGCACTTGCCGGAGTGGGCATCAGAGGACTTGGTCTTCTTCCCGGTAGATCTTGTCGGCACAGATAAGAGCATCCTTCTTGTCGGCACAGATAAGAGCATCCCGGTAGATCTTCAGCGGCAAGTGTTTTGCTTTCTGTTGCATTCTTTGCTTCGATGAGATCTTGTCGGCCAGGTAAGAGCATCCTTCTTGTCGCCATGGACAGAGATGATGCTTATCGGGCCTGGCATCTTGAGTAAGTTGTATGCATAATGAGAGGCTGCCATGAACTTGGCGAGTGCTGGACGGCCAAGTATCCCATTGTAAGGCAATGGGAAATCAGCAACGTCGAATGTGACCCTCTCAGCCCTAAAGTTCAGCTCGCTGCCAAATGTTACCGGCAACGTGATCTTCCCCTTCCGCTTGCTCCTTCCCGGATTGATTCCTTGGAATGTGCCAGTCTCTTGAGCTCATTTGTCGAGGATCTGAAGCTTCTGGAGCACCGTGGAGGAGATCAGACTTAAGCCGGCCCCGCCGTCAACTAGCATCTTGGTGACCTTGAGGTTGCGGATAGTTGGTGAGACCAACATCGGCAAGCACCCGACCGCAGTTATGTGATCAGGGTGGTCCTCAATATCAAAGATGATAGGCGTGCTGGACCACTTCAGAGGCTTGCGTGACTCTACGGATGGTTCCGCTGCATTCACCTCCCGCATCCACTGCTTGAGTTGGCGGTGGGAAGTATGCAGGGAAGCACCTCCGTCAACGCAGAGGACCTCCGTGGCTTTCTGAAACTCCTGCTCATCGGCGTCATCATCTTCCATATCTTCATCGTCATCGTCATCTTCATCCTTGTCGCGGCCGCGGGGAGGTCTGTCTCCTTGCCGCTGCTTGGCCTTGCCGCGGCGCCCTCCCCGGCCGGGACGTTTCTTGCTGGCTCCTCCAGCACCTTCTTGGGCCTTCTCCTTGTCGCGTCTCGTATTCAGCTTTCTGGCTGTTCGACAAGCTGCTCTACCTTCTTGCAGCTCTGGAGGTCATGGCCCTTGGTGCGGTGGATCTTGCGATCTTGCTTGCAGAGCCGTCACCTTTGTCGGCGGCCGCCACAGACTGGTGGTTGGTGCCAGCGGCAACCTCCTTGCCAGAGCTACCAGCCTTGGCGTTCTTGTCGCCACCTCCGTTGCCGGACTGCTCGACGACTAGCACGTCTCTGCCTTTCTTTTTCCTGTTGCCCCGCCGCCGGCTCTTCTTTGCCGGGGCGGTCTCCTCACTGTCAGATCCTCCTGCTTCGGTATTCTCTCCGGGGAGTCTCCTCCCCTCCTCGGCCGTCTTGCACTTGTCGGCCAGCCAGCGTATAGCTTCTTGAAGTCTCTGATCTTGGACATCGCCATCTCCTCCGCATCCTGCGGTTCCGCGACGCTCGATGGAGCGCTGATCACCTGTGGCAGTGTGGACATCTGGGATGTTGTCTTTGTACACGGCTGAATCTCTGGATATACTTGCGGGGCTCTCCTTCCTTACAGGCGGCGAGATGAAGGTCACTTTCTTGGCCATGGGGTTTGTGGCACGCTGTAAAGCGCCGACAAACTGATGGCATAGGTCTGCCCAAGAAGATATGGAGTTGTCCGGCAAGTGCATGAGCCAGGACTGACGGCGTTGGGCTTGAGCACCGGTGAAGTAGTTGGCAAGGATCTTGTCGTCTCGCCCCCCGGCAGCCTGCACCGCGATGGTGTAGATGTTGAGGAACTCCGACAGATGCGTCTTGCCGTCGTACTTCTCCAGTACGTCTAGCTTGAAGTTTTTCTTGCTGGGCCACTGGACTTGCCGCAACTCACGAGTGAACGCAGGGCAACCTACCGCGTACGGCAAGTCACCTGGTTCCTCTGGCGCATGCATGTCAACAGAGGGCCCGACGCGCTTGTCGGATTGACGTCGTGCTTCTCTTCGGCGCTCGATGCGAGTTCGAGTGTCCTCTTGCTGTCGATCGTGTAGCACTTGGCGCTGATCGCGATGAGCTCGTGGATCCGATGATGCAGTAGAGTCATTTGTCGAGGTGGATCCGGCGAAGTCGGCGACCTTGGCCTTCGGGTGGAGAGTGCATGGTGGTTGCACCCCACGGTCTCGTCGCCAGCAGCTCGCGTTTAGCGTTCCTGCCGCGGCGATGGCGCACTTTCGGTTGCCGCGGGCGTCGCCGTTAGGGAAGCCGATGAGACTACGTATGGTGGCCTCCACTCGTCGACCTTGTCGGCCGTTGGAGGTAATCGAGAGCGATTGAGCTCTCGCCGAGCTTCTGCTGGAGTTGTGGGTGGCGATGGTGAGCGGTGCGAGGAGGCGGGATATGCTCGGACTTCTAACTATGTTAGAAGGAGCAGCATCCCGTCGAGCGACCGTACCTCGCTTCGTGCCAGCATGTTGGCGTGCACGCTGGTCTTGAGGGTCTCGAGATCCTCCAGCTCGGTCTTGATCCAACGAGCGTATGGTATTGTGAATACCATGACGCTGTTGGTCCCGCGGCTCCTGAGATGGGCGCGGGACATGAAAGGATGCCAAGGTTTGCGCGGCCCTGTCCTTGGACTTGGCAGCGTCACGAACTCCTTCGCCGGCGCCCGTTCTTCCGCCAGCGTCTGCTCCACCACCCGTTTGCCCTGGTGATGGTGGGTTCGACGCGGACGGCTCCGCTGCCGCCGAAGCCTTCTTCTTCGGTGGCATGTTGATGAAGATGTTGAAGATGATGAAGATGTTGCTCGTGTGAACGCAGGATCAGGTTCACACAGCCTCGACGCGCCCTACCTGGTGCGCCAAAGATGTCGGGGAGGCTGATCGGACCCACGAACACCTATGGGATCGGCGGACCGAGTCCCTTTTGGTTCGGAGGGGGGCGGAGATCGCACGAAGAGCGGATCGAGGCGAAGCACACGAGCAGTTTACCCAGCTTCGGAGCTCTCCGGAGAGATAATACTCCTACTACTGCTTGTCTGATTTATATTGTGTTCTTGCTAGGGAGCGATGAGAGCTACAAGACCTAGCGTGAGTTTTCTCTGGTTACGTTGGAATCGAACCTATCGACTAACCAACCCCCTTTCTACGTTGCGCATGGGCCTCCTTTTATATGCACAAAGGGGCTCCGACAGGTGGCAAAGTAGATGAGGGTACAAATGGAAAAACAGTAGTTGGTACACCTACTTGAGCGATTGTACGATGTACTCTACCTAACCACGGCAAGGGACAAAAGCATTAAATGCCCGTCCCTGTCGCCTAAACAGTGCAACAGGGACCGTCAGGAGCGCCACCGCTTGCCACGATGGCAAGCTTGTCAGCGCCGCTTATCGCTGCTCCCCGCTGGCTGCACAGCTTCTTGACACGCGCGCATAGAATGGTCCCATGGCGACACGTTAGTGGATGAGCTGGAGCGGAGATGAAGAGAGGTTGCCTGCCGCGGCAAGTGCCTTGCCGCAGCTGAATCCTTGTCGCGTCCGGAGGCTTGTCGCTCTCCGAGCCTTCCCGGCAAGCTCCTGTTGCCGGGGTCTGGTCTTCTGCGTGCCTTGAGTGGCCTTCCCGGCAAGCTCCTCTTGCCGGGGCCTTGTCTTCTTGGTTAAATACTTTGTTCTTGAATGGCTCCAAAGGAACCACGGAGGATCTTGGTGGTGACCAGGCAAGCCTTGCCGCGGGGTGCTGCAACTGCCCGTGCACGAGTTCGGGATACTAGGGTACCCCTACTCTAGTACACCGACAGCAAGGCTGCTATCACTGTTGCGTAGGTTTCCGGGCTGTCATCGCAATGCTCCTATCCACGCAAGAAATCTGGCCAAGACAATAGCCAGGGAGAAGCCAGTGAGTACTTTGAATGTACTCGCAAACATTATGAACACAGGTATAATATAACAACCGATAATCATGCTTGAAAATATTCTATGATCCTGGCAGCAGGTCATAAAATAAAATTCTTGATGCATGCAAGCAGGTTATTAATATGTAACAATGAATAGGTAATGACAGAGTAGGAATAAAATGCACCATTCAGATGTCTGAAGCGACGTCTCGAATTGATGGTAAATAACAAGCATGCCTCAGACGGGCATCTGAGCGACACCACATAAAGGACTTATAAAGTAAATAAATAACAAGCATGCCACAGTCGGGCGTCTCAGCGACACCTCATAAAGGGCTTATAAGGTAAATAAATAACAAGCATGCCACAGTCGGGCGTCTCAGTGACACCACATAAAGGGCTTATAAAGTAAAAATAAATAACAAGCATGCCACAGTCGGGCGTCTCAGCGACACCTCATAAAGGGCTTATAAGGTAAATAAATAACAAGCATGCCACAGTCGGGCGTCTCAGCGACACCACATAAAGGGCTTATAAAGAAAATAAATAACAAGCAATGCCACCGTCGGGCGTCTTAGCGACACCACATAAAGGGCTTATAAAGAAAATAAATAACAAGCAATGCCACAGTCGGGCGTCTTAGCGACACCACATAAAGGGCTTATAAATAATCACAGTGAATATCCAGGAGGTAGAACCATCCCAGGGATACTCGATAATTCAAATAATATAACGAGTTAGTCCATAACAAAATAATAATCATAATCATTACAAGTCTCAAGTTGCGATCCCAGTTATGGTTTAACACTTTCTCCTCCGAAGACCGACACTAAGACCGACACCTGACCCATCCCAGACTGTAATCCTTAACCATGGACACGGCTATTCGAATAGGTTTAATCTCTGCAGAGGGTTTACTCTTTACCCACGAGTAACGGATTCCTATAGTCCATCGGGACTAATTCCGCTCTGACCTTTTAGTTGAAAACACACCCAACTGCACACACCGACAACTTACCGGTGCAGGAATCACCCACGACACTTGTTAAGCAAAACTCTAAGTGGGGAGGCTACAGCCTCGCATAGCATGGGATCAAATTTATATATCGCGCGCTCTAAGGGGTGGCCTCCCCTCTCGGTCTCAACCGGAAACACCCATGCCCCCGGACCAGGTGGCCTGCCTACCAACTACAACTGGTATCTTCCACCATGGCCTCTCTGTATGATGTGTGCTATAAAGGGGTTCACGACTTACTGAACCGTACCCTACTTGTTGTAGAGCCAAGTGGTAGTACGAAACAAGTATGGGGGTTACTAGAACAAGACTCGATCTATGGTCGACTCATGATGTTTAAGTATTCGCTGCATGATTAGCTTAACGAATATATCTCATCCAACAGATAGAATCACCACTCATCATACCCCTCATGCCATGCCGGACACACTCGTCTCGACGAGGAACTAGGGACGAGTTCGGGTCTACCCAGGACATAGACTTTCCCGTCTTCCTTCCGGTAGGCACGAAAGGCATACGAGGATGATCATTATCACAAGCATGTCCATTTCCAACAGCAAGGAAATTTCAAATAAGCATTTATGCAAACGATCACATCACCACATAAAATAACGAGTTCCACGTATTGAGGTGGTGCCATAATCGTGTCAAAAAATGCATGCAAAATATTATGCCAGGGTTCAGAATGCTTGCCTTCAATGTGTGGAAAGGCAGGGTGCACTCCAAAACTTTTGAAAGCCTCCTTCTTTCTCTCCCAAAGTCCTATTTTAAATAAATTTGAATTAACACACAAATTTAAAACAGCACAAAAAGTTGTCTTGAAATTATCTCAAATAAATCTTAAAACAAACTAGATCAAATTTGAGAGAGGTAGGAAAAGGAATCAATTCATTTGGAGTTATCATTAAAAAGTTATAGGCAGTCAAAGTTGTGGTCAAATCTGGTTTTTGTATAAAAGAAAAAAGAAAAAGAAAGGGTACACGTCGAAGACGTATTCTGGAAACACGTTTCCACTTACGCGAGTCACTGACAGTGGGCCCGGGGGACCCACTGGTCAGGTTTGACTAGTCGACCTCCCTCCTTTTCCCCTGCCCCGAGCGGAGGCGGGACTCCGGCGATGCTCGCCGGCGAACGGCGGCATCGTTCGGGAAACGGAGGCCATCCGCGGGCTCAGGGGATCGAGACGGTCACTCCGGTGGTCGCTATGGTCTCTGGGGTGGACTGAGCTGCCGGGCGGCGAAGCCGCCAGCGAGACGGTGGCCGTCGGGCAAGTGATTTTTCTCATGGCGAGTCCCGATCAAAATCGAAATCGGCGGGGATGGATTCACTAGGGGGAGAGGGAGTTCCTGGTGAAGAGAGTGGATAGGGGGAGGCTCTGGTGGCGCCAGAATGGCCGGGGCAGTGGCGGCGGCTGCAGTTGCCGGAGGTGGGGAAGAAAACCTCCCCAGGTCGATTGGCTGCAACGGAAGAACTAGGGGAGCATGATGAGGCTGCCTAGTGAACGGAACATGCTCGGGGGCCTCTTTTTTTTATAGCGCAACGAGGTCGGTTTGCGGCGGCCGTGGATAAGTTCGCCGGCGAACCGCCTCCCTGTAGCGGCAGGGCGTTGTGGCGACGACGAGAGCTAGAGGACGCGCGAGAGGATGAGGCTCAGCTGTTCCAAGGGCAGGTGGCGAGAAGCTGAGGCTTGGGCGGCACCGACCTGGCAGAGATGCGCTGTGAACGCCGGCGTGCCGCCAAGGGGCTCTATCGGCAGTGCTTCAGGGCACCAGGGCTGCTTGGCATGATGCGGTGAGACGGAGAGTGCGTGGCGCGGCTCTGCGGTGCGGGCAAAACCAGGGGCGCGACATGGCGACTAAGGCGGCAACGCGTGCAAAAGCAGCGTGCTCTGCTGGGTGCCCGAGCACGCCGCACGGAACATGCTCGACAAAATGCTAATGCATGCTAGGGGGCTCTAAACTACAAGAGGGTTAGCAGGGTGGGGTTGTTGGTTAGGGCAAATCCATGGGACATGCTGGTCTAGTCAGGGGATCAAGTTCACTATGTAAACAAAAACCCATGCCCAATCTGTCCATGCTCTCAAGGTGTTTGACAAAATGCCACAGGCACCTAGGCATTTCTTGGACTGGCCAAATCTTCCAGGGTGGGGTCTCTTTATATGAAAGAGATGGTGGTGAGGTTTGTTTGCCAAAAGGAGAAACTTGCTAGTGCAAGTTTTGCAAAACTTCAATTCTGGACAGGAGGTAAATGACATCATTACATGGACCATAAATGATCCAATGGGTGCATGCTCCTGGACTTAGGGGTTTAGCAGGGAGAACTACAAGTAGGAAAAGGAATCATGGATAGAGGAGCAACTAAAATGGTGGTTGCTGTACAAATCCTCAAGTTGGATCAGAATGGAAAAGAGGTTGATCCACTCAAATTTTTCAAAGAACAAAGCTGGGTTTTTGCATAAAGTTGAATCATATGCTGCTACTAACATCCCATAATTTTGGTGGAAGCTAGGAATAAATATTTAAATGAGTTGTAGTGCAAATCTACCCACTGGACCAGATTTGAAAAGATGGTGTGGAGCTCAAAATTACCAAAGGACAGAAGGTATTTTTGCATAAAAGTGGTTTGGTGACATCACATGACATCTCCAAATTTTGGTGGAATTTTTGAAAGAAATTATAAAAGGGTTGCAGTGCAAAAAGGACCATAAAACCATGGAAACCATTTTTCAAGAAAATAAAGATTATGGAGATTATTATATAATTAATTCCTCTGATGAAAAGAAAAGATTTTTCTTGAGAGGATAAACAAGTCCAATAACATATTTGAGAAGTTTTCACTGAAGGAAATAACTCCATGATAAAAAGGAAGGAAATGTTTCAAAAAATCAAAAGGGAGCCCAGAAAATAAAAGTTTTAATTTCCTGGCAAAATTTTAATTAACAAAACAAGGTTAAAATTTTGGGGTGTCACATCTCCGCCGCCGTCAACGGATTTCGTCCCCGCCGTTGCCGCCGTAGCAAGTCCACCGCCAAGTTATGGTATGGACTTAATCTTTGTGCTATCCACGTCTGATTCCTGGCACATTGTTTTCATATTGATTCTTGCCACGATTGAAACTCTTCTATCCAGCCAAAGTTGCTCATAGATTAGATGTGATTCAAATGTTTAGGGTTAGGTTTCCGCCGAAACCATCTCGGACCCACCGAGTTGAAAAACTCGGTCTCACCGATTTGGCTTATGCCATTGCACTAGTGACTCTCGGTCTGACCGAGAATTACTAATCGGTGCAACCGATTTGAGATTCTGTGAAACCCTAGCAGTCTCGGTAACACCGAATTGAAACTCGGTCCAACCGAGATCATCAGTTTAGGTTCCAAAACTGCTTCGGTATCACCGAGTTTGAAAATCGGTGGATCCGAAATGCTTTCTGTGGAAAACTAAGACTGAACTTTTGAGTCATTCTTTTGCAAAAACCTCTGCATTTTGTGATGCTCATCTTTTCTATCTCATCTATAACTCTTCACAGGGTCAGTAGTCAGCTTTTGCAGTATGTCTGATCAAAGTGACAGCCAGAACAGGTCAGAAGAGCAGATGGACTTGAGTGAGGGCACTAGTCCCTCAACTTCAGATGAAGGGAGCAGAAGTACTCCTAGCAATTTGCCTAAGGCTGCAACTAGGCAAAGGAGGAAAAGAACTTCAGATTCAGAGGATGAAGATTAGAAAGCTGAGGAAGATGAGGCTACTTCCAAGAAAGAGGTGCTCAAGAAGGAATATGGCTCAGCAAAGCAAAGAATACAAAGCCAGGCATGAAGACCAAAAGGCCTGCAGGAAGACAACCAATGTCCAAGGCCAGAGCATCAACTCAACCACCTAAAAGGCCTGATCCCAAAGAGCCAGCTGCTGAAGGAAAGAAGAGGAAGGAAAGGGTCAAGATGACCATGGCCAAAATTGATGGTCAACCTTCCATGATGGAAGAGGAAGAGCTTGCTGCACCAGCACCAAAGGCAGCTAAGCTTATGGGAGATGCAATCAGATCAGGGGGTGCAACATCCAAGCCCAAGGAATCACCCAAAGCTGCCTCCAAGGCCAAGCAAGTTCCAAAGAGGAATACTAGGAGTATTCCACTTTGAGAAGAACAAGGCCCCAAAGGCCCAATGTTCTTTGAAGATTCAGAAGATGAAGGACAGGTTCTAAGAAAGCTCAAGCCCAAGATACTAGACCACAATGATGCCCATCCTGTGGCTGAGGACATGAGAATCAGGAAGGATTCAGGGCTGAGACGGTGGAGAATTTAAGATCCATATGCTTCAAGAAGAAGAACTGCTGTTGACTACAGGTTCCACACAAAGGAACAACAGGACTTCTATGAAACAATTTTGTTGGACAAGAAGCCCATAGTCTGTGACATGAGGTGGGTTGACTGGAAATTCATCAAGGAAAATGAACAGCACTATCCTGGAGTGCAAGACAGCTTTGTTGCTTGTGGAGTTGCAGATTTTGTTGGACAGAAGTTCACCAACTGGAATGATGAGCTTATCATGCAGTTCTACTCCACAGCACACTTTTACCCAGATGGAGGAATAGTTTGGATGTCTGAAGGTACAAGGTACCAGTCCACTATTGAAGAATGGGCAAGTCTGATAAATGCCCCCATGGAGAATGAGGATGACCTAGACATTTATGCAAAGAAGAAGTTGGGTCACAATTCAATGACTCACATGTACAAGGAAATTCCAGACAAGGCATTAGAGACTCACAAGTTTGGATCAGCTCACTTTCTGCTGTCAGGGTTGCCAACCATAAATTGGATTCTGAGGCACACTTTGTTGCCCAAGTCTGGTGACCATAACATGATCAGAGGGCATGCCATCAACATGTTGCATGTGTTTGATGTGCCACAGAAGTTCAAAGTCATGAGCCTGATCATTGAAACAATCAAAATGACTACAGCAGATTAGAAGAGGAGTTGTGGATATGCACCTCAGATTCAAGAACTGATAAACTCAAAGATGGGCACAGGAAAATATCAGTTGGATAAGGAACACTTTCCACTTTATCCAGACTTTGAGGACAATGAGGTTGTCATGAATAAAGATGATCCACAATCAGTTCTAGCTCAGGAGAAGAAGGAGAAGGCAAAGAGGGAGAAGGCTGCCAAGATGCCAACTCAAGAGGAGGCATCTGAATATTTCTTGAAAACCAAACAGGAGCAGCTTGGTTACTTGATAGCATCATCTCTGAGGATTGAGAAGGGGTTGGCCACCCTAACTCAAAACCAGGGGAGCCTGGAAAGAATCAGGGAACAAAAATTCTATGATCTAGATGTCAAGGTAACTGAGATTCAGTCAGTTGTGGAGCAGCTACAGGATGACATGCAGGAGAGGAAGGGCAAGACTACCACCAATGTGTTTGCCAGAGTGCCCAGAGCCCAGAGGTCAGTTGCAGTGCCAGTGACAGACACTAGAGCAACAACTTCAGCACCAGCCACTACCCCTACAGTTCCAGTGCAACCAGCTCCAGCAACAACTCCTCCAGCTCCATCCACTTCAACTGAAGCCTTCATCCAAGGTGACATCTCTACACCACCACCAGAAGATCAAGCCTGAGAGTCGATCTAGCACTATGCATTTTCTATGAACTTTTTGGTAACTTGTTGCGCAAGGGGGATAAAAATGTATAGATCATAGGCTTCGAGAGAGAGAGTGTTGCTTTTGTTCTTTCTTGCTTTATTTGGTGGTTTTTCAATCTTTGTTTGCTTTTGGTTGAGATACTATGCTTGTGAGACATTGATGATCATGTGTTTGATCATAAGCTACACTTATGCATGCTTGATATTATCCTATCTATCTTATGTGATCACTCACTATGCTTGGTGATGAGTGCATGTATTCATTGTTTATTATTTTGAGCGCTCCACCAAGATGTATGTGACATGGAAGAGTAACCCATGAGCCTAATTCATTGTGCATTTGCAGTCCAAAGCAAATCTAAAACTATGCACAAATTTAGGGGGAGCTCTTGCTTATCACATACTTCTCAAAGCGACGATGTTATTCAAATTTTATTATCATTTGTCGAAGCTTTGATCTATATGTTGTCATCAATTACCAAAAAGGGGAAGATTGAAAATGCAACTATCCCTAGGTGGTTTTGGTAATTCATAACAACATATAGCTCATTGAGCTAATACTATTCCAAGACTATTGTTTCAGGAAAGCTCAATGAATGGCATGGCATGGATGATGAAAGTGGATCCCTCAAAATACTAAGGACAAAGGATTGGCTCAAGCTCAAAAGCTCAAGACTGTTCATTTTACATTTTAGTGATCCAAGATCACATTGAGTCTATAGGAAAAGCCAATACTATCAAGAAGGGATGAGGTGTTGCTTAATGAGCCTCTTGCTTCATGTGCTTAGTGATATGCTCCAAAACTCTCAACTACTTTCCCACATCCACAAATGACCTAAACCTAAAGCCAAAATCGGTCACACCGATTCTTTCTATCCGGCACCACCGATTCCAAAAGTCATAGCCACTGCCACAAACCCTAAGCAAATCGGTCTTACTCTCTGTTTCCCTTGCAATCACGGTCACTAGGTTTACTAAATCGGTCCGACCGAGTTTAACGATTCGGTCCCACCGAGTTTGGTAAATTGTGTGTAACGGTTAGATTTTGTGTGGAGGCTATATATACCCCTCCACCTCCTCTTCATTCATGGAGAGAGCCATCAGAACGAACCTACACTTCCAACTTACCATTTCTGAGAGAGAACCACCTGCTCATGTGTTGAGGCCAAGATATTCCATTCCTACCATATGAACCTTGATCTCTAGCCTTCCCCAAGTTGCTTTCCACTCAAATCCTCTTTCCACCAGATCCAAATCCTATGAGAGAGAGTTGAGTGTTGGGGAGACTATCATTTGAAGCACAAGAGCAAGGAGTTCATCATCAACGCACCATTTGTTACTTCTTGGAGAGTGGTGTCTCCTAGATTGGCTAGGTGTCACTTGGGAGCCTCCGACAATATTGTGGAGTTGAACCAAGGAGTTTGTAAGGGCAAGGAGATCGCCCACTTCGTGAAGATCTACCGCTAGTGAGGCAAGTCCTTCGTGGGCGATGGCCATGGTGGGATAGACAAGGTTGCTTCTTCGTGGACCCTTCATGGGTGGAGCCCTCCGTGGACTCGCGCAGCCGTTACCCTTCATGGGTTGAAGTCTCCATCAACGTGGATGCACGATAGCACCACCTATCGGAACCATGCCAAAAACATCCGTGTCTCCAATTGCGTTTGAATCCTCCAAACCCTTCCCTTTACTTTCTTGCAAGTTGCATGCTTTAATTTCCGCTGCCTATACACTCTTTGCATGCTTACTTGAATTGTGTGATGATTGCTGGACTTGTCCTAAAATAGCTAAAATCTGCCAAACTCTAAAATTGGGAAAAGGTTAAGTTTTTATTGGTCAAGTAGTCTAATCACCCCCCCTCTAGACATACTTCAAGGTCCTACATTGTACATGCCCCGTAGTCTCCAGTGCCGCCTCGGGCCTCGGGGGCTCCATGCGATCCTAGTGGAAGCACCATGCTCCCATTTGGTCGACAACATGTCGGGACCCGATCCTAAGTCACACCGACCTAGCATGTAACACATCATATCACTTTGCGGCCTCACGCAGTATTCCCAGGTGTCGCCTTACCATGGCCCGGGACCGTTTATGTCTTTTGGCTCACGCGTATATGATAGTGTCGCTAGCATCCATATGACAAAGAACCGGGCCGACATGGCTAGTCGTGAACCCAAAGCGGCGCTTAACCTATGGGGACAGGCATACATGAATCACATCGAGCATGTCGGTCATCAACGTATATATTCGGGCTGTAGCAGCTAACAGGACTCCGGTATCCCGGGCTGTACCGAGCTAGGCAGGACTCGAATACCACCGTGTGACATTTCCCGAGGGGACAGACATAGGAACGAAATGAAACACATGCCGGCCAGTCAAGTGTCCAAGCAGTAGTCTTTGGGCTAGCAGGACTCGGTGAACCGGGCTGTAGCGGACTACTATCGCTCGTAAGCACGAGAAAACATTTCCCCATATGAGAGGCTGCCAAGGATAAACAACTAGTATGTCGGATCCCACACATACCAAGCATTTCAGACATACACACATTATGCTCGATATGCGTAGATACAACATGGCATCACAACATAACTCTCGACTCAAATATTTATCAATAGGCTCCGAGGAGCGAGATATTACAAACATGGGTCTCATGACCCAACACTCGAAACATACAAGTCAAAGCACAAGCGGAAGCTAATCATGTCTGAGTACAGACAACTATAAATGAAAAAGGCTGAGAAGCCTGACTATCTACCAGATCCTGCCGAGGGCACAAGATCGTAGCTGAGGTAACAAGCTAAACGTCGAAGTCCACGTGGAACTACTAGCGAGACTGACGTCTCTCTGCAAAACATAAAATAAGCAAACGTGAGTACAATTGTACTCAGCAAGACTTACATCAGAACTAACTACATATGCATCATTATCAAAAGGGGGTGGTGGAGTTTGACCGCAGCAAGCCAGCTTTGACTCGGTGGCTATCCTGATCTACAACTGCAAGTAACTCTTTTGAGGTGGCGCACACGAGTCCACATATTCACCATATAAATACACCACTATGGACCCGCTCCCGTCTTCCTACGAGAACGCCATCCATAGCACTCACGCTTATCTTGCGCATTTTAGGGTATCCACTTTCACTTGTCTATGAACTGATATAGGCAACCCGAAGTCCTTCTCCGTGGACACGGCTATTCAATAGATCATATTAAACCTGCAGGGTGTACTTCTTCACACACGCTCTCACCACTTACCGCCGTTTACGACATGTACTCGGCAACCTTCAAGCGGAAGCCCAACGTGGGTGTCGGCCACGGCCTACCTAAACACACAAGTCCCAAGTCCGGGTTTATCGCCTATTCGGGTTCCATCCGCAGGAGTCCGGCCGAGGTTTCCCATACAGCTCCGAACGATGTGTCCAGGGTTCCCGAGATACCAAACGGCACTCGGTACACCGGGCCACGGTGCCTACCGCAACACAACCCACCCCTAAGGTCAGCGTTAATGCGTGCCCCCAAAGATGCTACAAACACCGAAACTACTTGCAACTCCCGGACCGAGGACAAGGGTGGTCAAGAAGCCGAGAGGGTCAATTAAGGATCCCAATGCGTGGTAGTAATCTGTTTCATGGATCACAAACACAGAACTCAGTTCACGAGGACGGCTGCAATGAGACAACCCACCATGTACTCCTACATGGCCTTTCACCGCTACCTTTACCAAATCGTGTTCACACACTTAGCTCACACACAATAGGACATGTTCACACAACCATTCCAATTCATTCCCGATGAATCAGACCTGACTCAACTCTAAGCAAGAGCAGGCATGACAAACAAGCAAAATGAGTAGGCACAATAGGGCTCAAACAACTCCTACTCATGCTAGTGGGTTTCATCTAATTACTTTGTGGAATGACAGTCATGCAAGAGGATAAAGGGGTTCAGCTACCGCAGCAAGTAACACATGAGTCGTTGTTGTCCTAATGCAATAAAATAGAGCAGGAGCGAGAGAGTGGGATTATATCGAATGAACAAGGGGTTTTGCTTGCACAGCACTTCAAGATAATATAGTTCCTCATCGGTGTCATCGAACAATCGTCGGGCGTCGTCTATCGAGAGAGGCAATTACGGCAAACAAACAAGAGAGAACACAATCAATGCAATGCACATTCACATGAATGACATGTCATGTTAAGGTACTGAATTCACCTAATGCAATATCTAGCCAAGTTAATTGAAGTGGAATTCAAACAAGGTTAAACTCCAACTCCAAATGTTATTTCATAATTTGCCCTAATCATGATTCATCCTATTCAGTGAGGTTAACTTGTTCAATCATGCATGAAAGTGCCATAAACAGATTCTTCATATTTTTCTGATCATTTTTCATATATAAATTATTTCAATCCGAAAGTTACGGTTGAATTTCTATGATTTATTAAAGTTTAGGGCATTTTCTGAAATTTCCTGAATTAAATTAAATCCAGAAAATCAAATAATTGTGTCAGCATGACGTCAGCACCGCGTCAGCAGTCAACCTGGGTCAAACCTGACGTGTGGGGCCACACGTCAGTGACTAACTAAACTAACCTAGTCAATCAGCACTAACCTAGGTTAAGTTAAATTAGTTTAAACCTAAACTAGATTAGTTAGCCGGGCGGGGCCCGCATGTCAGTGTAACAGGGCAGGGACAGAGGCTGACTAGTGGGTCCGGGTCAACGATGACGTGGCAAAGTCAAAGCTGAGAGGCGGGCCCCCTGAGATTAGTACTAATCTAACAAAGAAATTAACCTAATTAATTCAGGCACTGGGGCCCACATGTCAAAGAGAGGGGGGGGGGGTTAATTAGTGCTAACAGGGTGGCCACGTCGGCACATGACGGACTTAGTCCGGAGGCGACCAACCGAGCGGGCGGTGGCTCGCGGAGTTGCGCTTAGGGTCATGGTGAGGCGCCAGAGGGCACCAGGAGGGAGCCGTGCCCGTCTTGATCTGGGGAGACCAACGGGAGGTGCGGGGGTGGCCGGAGCTCGCCGGAAGTGAGCTCGCGGCGGCGCCGGAGGTCGGGTGAGTGCGGGGTTGGCGCTGTGGTGCACGGGGGGGCAAGTTAGCGTGTGCGTTATGCTCCTGGTGGCTTCCTGAGCGCGGTGACGCGCTCCGGATCGGGTTCAAGCGGCTGTCGGGGCGGCGGCGACATGGCCGGCGGCAGGGAAGCTCGGCCACGGCGGGGCTACGGCCTAGAGGGGGAGAACGAGTCGGGGAAGAGGGGGAAACGACTCGGGGGCTCACCGTGAGTGCGACGATGGCATCGGCGAGCTCGGGGAGGCACCGGAGCCGATTTAATTGCTGATGAGGTCCATGGGTCCGAGAAGGGGGAAAGTGGCGGGGCGGCGCCTCGGGGTGCTCCGGTGTCGGGAGGCTCGGTGAGGAGGGGAGAGAGGGCTCGGCGGAGCTCGGGGGCATGCCGGGGAGGAGAGGGGGTGGCGGTGGCCGCGGGTACGGCGAACGGCGGCGGCGGTGGCGTTCGGTGGTGAGAGGGAGAGAGAGCAGAGGAGGGGGAGGGGTCGGGAGAGAGTGAGAGAGAGCCAGGGGGCTGCGTGGCTCTCCGTGGCGTCGTCTAGGAGGGCCCGGGGAAGCAGGAGGTGGCCGGGGAAGCAGGAGGTGGCCCGGGCGCGGCGGTGCGCGCGTCGGGCACGCGCCCGTCCTCCTGGCAGAGGAGGAAGGCGACAGGAAGGAGGCGGTGGTGGGCTGGGCCGCTGGAGTTGGCCAGGTGGGCTGAGAGGTGAGCACCAGGTAGTCCCTCTCTCTCTCTTTTTATTTGTGTTTTTTCTATTTTGTTCTGTTTTGTTTTAGTTTAGTAAAATACTAAACCATTTTATAAAATACTGAAAATAGTTATGTGGCTAGAACTAAAATATACCAAACCACATAAAATGTTCCAAAATTTTTGGACATATATTATTTATATATCAAATATATATCCAATGCAAGTAGTTATTGAATTAATTCAAAGGCCCAAAATAAAATGTTTCAGTCACTCCAAAAATATTGGTTTGAATTTTATTCTTGCCAATATATTTTTTAAAGCTGAAAAGGAACATTTCCTTGGAACATTTGAAGCAATTTTTAATGTTGATCATTTATTTTAAATGATTCCTGAGGCTCTCCAATTCCCCAATTCAATTTTAAAGGAAATTTAGACATGATGCATGGATGCAAGAAAATCAAGCTAGGGCTGATCTGGGGCTGTGACAGCTCACCCCCACTAAACAAGAATCTCGCCCCGAGATTCAAGACGTGAGGTAAGAGGAAAAGGGGAGTCACAAACTATCACAATCTTCATGACCCAATCGCCTTCTCGAAGATGTTGATTTACTCCATCATCTTGGTCTTGACGTCTTTGCTTTCGAGATCTTTACCCGACACGACAACAGAAAGAAGGGGGAAACCCTACATGATTCGATCTTCACGAAGATCAAGTAAACATGATCGACCCACGGACTGAGACGGTGACACATCTCGAGTTGAGGCACAAAATACATCGAGAGGGATGGAAGAACAGTAACGGGGTTTGATTGGTGGCAACAAGTCCACGTTCTAGAAAGATGGTGGATGGTGTCAAGGTGGCGAGGAAATATTTACCATGATTCAATAACGGGGCACCTCGAGAAAGGTGACGCAAGAACTATTCCCTTAAGTGGCAAAAAGAATTACTTTTGATTAATAGATCATTGGAACTCTTTATACCAGCCTAAGGCAATCACAAGCGATCATTTGGTGGAATGCAAGGAATGGTACACCCGGACTAGAATGGATGATGTGGACTATCTTGTTGAAGACAACGCAATGGATGATTTTGCTTATCATCGAAGGTGGAGGGGACCCATGGTAATTCCACTTTTGAGGATGATCTTGAACAGAAATTACTATGAAGGCAGCTCATAACGAAATGCCACAAGGACGGTGCAAGCTGGGAACGAAATGCAACTGTTCGAATGTTCCAACCATCATATCCGCCTGAGATTCAGATCTGGTTGGTGTTAGGATATTTCAGACTCAAAGACGTCTGAAAAAGGAAAGGTTGCAACACAATTTGACGAGATGGCGCTATAGATTCTCGGATATGAACTACGATAGCAAGCTCCAAAACATGAGCTGGTTCTGCTACAAACCTCGTGAACACATTATCCTGCATAAGCATGACCACATGGTAGTCTTATAATAAAAACACTACCGAAGTTCAGGTTGGGAACCATCATCGAGGATATCGGAGTTTAACATAAGTCATATGATTAGCTCTTATGAAGAAACTTCTTCTCCTTGTACAAATCAGTTAGTGGCTTGGTGTGCTAGGAATACATACGGAATGAAGATGATCAGTCTATCAAACCATAGAATACTTCGCACATGCATGACTGACTTGGAATGATTCCAGAGGAAGCAAGACAAACCTTTCTCAAATTCATGGCGGCAACTTACACCTAAACACATAAATTCGAGGAAGTCTCTTCAACCATCCAAGCATAAGCTTCATGAACGGCACACGAAGGAATGCTTACACAATTTTCCAACACTAGGTTGATGTTCAACCACGACTCATGGGGAGACGAAATGCTCTTGATGGGCTCAACAGCAACTCATCGGAATTTCCACATCACGGACTTCCACCATCATGTGAACACGGTGATAGCATTGGTCGCACCAAAAGATATAATGGTGTATGCTCGAGGGATCAACCACGAGTAAGACAACATTATGAGCACCGTTAGTACCGATTTGATTTGACGATAGCCCATACTCAAATCAAAGAATTGGTAGGACGATAGATCCAACAACTGATCACGAGGAACAATCGATGAAGATATCATCTTTCTTCAACACACACTACACAAGAATATCCCTTTGGATCGAACTAAGTTAGGCAAGCTTTTATCTTCCAACTCTCCAAGTTGTTGTTTGGCTTGACCAACTAGCTCAGGGGTATCCAACACAGATTCTTGGAGAAGGGGTGGTTCACAAGAACCCAACTTGATCACGAGCCCAACATAACAGTCTGGAAACAACACGGTAACACTTCCAAGAAGATATTTGGAAAATCACGAACCACCGGTATGTTACTAAGCTCGAGAGCAATCTTGCTTTTCAGGGCAAGACGATATTATCAAATGAGTGAGGACTTGACAGGATCCTAACTCGTCAATCGAAGTGTGCACCAGAAATAAGGACTAGGTAGCACGATCTATCTTAGAATGATGATTTAAATAACCAACACGCCAAGAATGGGAGTATTGTCCATTTACTACCAAGCAACAAGTTGCTCGGGGTATTGATTTCACACATCACAATTCACTTGTCGGCATTCCGGTTACAAAGCAACACGGAACCGAGGAATGAATGATGATGGTGAGAAGTATCACTACGTCAAGAATTCATAAGAGGTTGTGAAAGTTCCATGACACTCTTGACATAAAGATGGTAACACTCAAGGTAGAACAGAACAAAAGCTGAATTGGCGTTTTGATCTGCGGGATACAACTACTTTGACCCAATCATTGGTATGGATGAGGTACTGGAGTTTGTTTCTCCTAGTCATTCCGGAATAGAATGGCTTGACGGACCACAAGGACAAAATGCATCGATGAACACAAATGCACACATACCCTTGGCTATCAATTGATAGATGAAGGTCGAATACAATCAAGAGAGCAACTCGAGAGGAACATATAACTTCCTGAGTTGTGGATGCACAGATTAGTATGTCGAACGAAGCTCAACATTTCTTCCGGATAATCCATGCAGAAAAGTAGAACTGGCAGAGTCACAATTATGAACGGAGAACTCCTCAAGAGCACTCTAGTTGTGATCTTTTGGTTCGACAAACTTCTGCCATAAGTGGTTCATGGTATTTGGAAGAAGGATATACCACAGACTTCGAGGGCTATCGCAAAGGTTACTAATATCCTAAAGGCACTAGCAAATACTAACAACATGAAGTAGGATTAATCTCGGTTCGTAAGCCCGTGAGTAGAATACCTACTACTAAACGGCATCACGGGATGCTTTCAAGAATACCGCCGTAATCATCACACTAGGGATACAAAAGCATTGCTAAATTGCTAGGTGACTCCTAAAACACCTAGGTTCATAATAATAGCTCCAACATATATGCCGAGGCAGCGGAGTACCTCAACATACTAATTAGTGTGCTTATTCCGACCAAAAGGACATCGGAAACGGAAAGAAAGGATTTGCAAATGCATCAAGCTATTTAGAGACCTGGGATGACTCGAGACAGATAACGGTGTAAAGGCTCAAAATGATTTGAGACATCCTGCAAGAATGGTGGCATAACCACTCAACAACATCATAACAAGATTCTGAGATCAACAGCTATCATACGGGGAGTAGTAAGAACTGAATCGGGATTAAAACCAACAATCCTATAAGTCTATGGATTAGTAACACGTCATCCTAATGGATAGGTGAGAAGCCTAGTTCTTAAACCCCGTGAGAAGAGAAGAGGATGACTCAGATCGTAAGGCCATGAGGTATAAGGAGTAAAAGAGCCTTACGTTCCCTTCCACAAACAATTCCCTTATATAACTAAAGCATTTCTAGACAAACTTCACCAGTTTGGCTTGGTAATCCTCTGATGCAACAGGCTCGATACCAACGCTGTCGAGACCCCGATCCTAAGTCACACCGACCTAGCATGTAACACATCATATCACTTTGCGGCCTCACGCACGGTATTCCACGGGTGTCGCCTTACCATGGCCCGGGACCGCTTATGCGTCTTTTGGCTCACGATATGATAGTGTCGCTAGCATCCATATGACAAAGAACCCGGCCGACATGGCTAGTCGTGAACCCAAAGCGGCGCTTAACCTATGGGGACAGGCATACATGAATCACATCGAGCATGTCGGTCATCAACGATATATTCGGGCTGTAGCACTGGCTAACAGGACTCCGTATCCCGGTCAGAAAGGTGCTAGGCAGACTCCGAATACCACCGCGTGACATTTCCCGAGGGGATGTATATAGGAACGAAATGAAACACATGCCGCCAGTCAAGTGTCCAAGCGGTAGTGCTTTGGGCTAGCAGGACTCGTGAACCGGGCTGTAGCGGACTACTATCGCCGTAGCACGAGACTACATTTCCCCATATGAGAGGCTGCCAAGGATAAACAACTAGTTTGTCGGATCCCACACATACCAAGCATTTCAGACATACACACATTATGCTCGATATGCGTAGATACAACATGGCATCACAACATAACTCTCCGACTCAAATATTTATCAATAGGCTCCGAGGAGCGAGATATTACAAACATGGGTCTCATGACCCAACACTCAGAGCATACAAGTCAAAGCACATGCGGAAGCTAATCATGTCTGAGTACAGACAACTATAAACGAAAAAGGCCGAGAAGCCCGACTGTCTACCAGATCTGCCGAGGGCACAAGATCGTGGCTGAGGTAACAAGCTAAACGTCAAGTCCACGTGGAACTACTAGCGAGAGTGACGTCTCTCTGCAAAACATAAAATAAGCAAACGTGAGTACAATTGTACTCAAGAAGACTTACATCGTAACTAACTACATATGCATCATTATCAAAAGGGGTGGTGGAGTTTGACCGCAGCAAGCCAGCTTTGACTCGGTGGCTATCCTGATCTACAACTGCAAGTAACTCTTTTGAGGTGTATGCACACGAGTCCACATATTCACCATATAAATACACCACTATGGACCCGCCCCGCCTTCCCACGAGAACGCCATCCATAGCACTCACGCTTATCTTGCGCATTTTAGGGTATCCACTTTCACTTGTCTATGAACTGATATAGGCAACCCAGAAGTCCTTCTCCGTGGACACGGCTATTCGAATAGATCATATTAAACCTGCAGGGTGTACTTCTTCACACACGCTCACCACTTACCGCCGTTTACACGACATGTACTCGGCAACCTTCAAGCGGAAGCCCAACGTGGGTGTCGGCCACGGCCTACCTAAACACACAAGTCCCAAGTCCAGGTTTATCGCCTATTCGGGTTCCATCCGCAGGGAGTCCGGCCGAGGTTTCCCATACAGCCCCGAACGATGTGTGCAGGGTTCCCGAGATACCAAACGGGCACTCGGTACACCGGGCCACGGTGCCTACCGCAACACAACCCACCCCTAAGGTCAGCTATGTTGCGGCCCCAAGATGCTACAAACACCGTGAAACTACTTGCAACTCCCGGACCGAGGACAAGGGTGGTCAAGAAGCCGAGAGGGTCAATTAAGGATCCCAATGCGTGGTAGTAACTGTTTCATGGATCACAAACACGTAACTCAGTTCACGAGGACGGCTGCAATGAGACAACCCACCATGTACTCCTACATGGCCTTTCACCGCTACCTTTACCAAATCGTGTTCACACACTTAGCTCACACACAATAGGACATGTTCACACAACCATTCCAATTCATTCCCGATGAATCAGACCTGACTCAACTCTAAGCAGTAGCAGGCATGACAAACAAGCAAAATGAGTAGGCACAATAGGGCTCAAACAACTCCTACTCATGCTAGTGGGTTTCATCTAATTACTGTGGAATGACAGGTCATGCAGAGGATAAAGGGGTTCAGCTACCGCAGCAAGTAACACATGAGTCGTTGTTGTCCTAATGCATTAAAATAGAGCAGGAGCGAGAGAGTGGGATTATATCGGAATGAATAAGGGGGTTTTGCTTGCACCGCACTTGAAGATAATATAGTTCCTCATCGGTGTCATCGAACAATCGTTTAACGCCGCTCATCGAGAGAGGCAATTACCGGCAAACAAACAAGAGAGAACACAATCAATGCAATGCACATTCACATGAATGACATGTCATGTTAAGGTACTGAATTCACCTAATGCAATATCTAGCCAAGTTAATTGAAGTGGAATTCAAACAAGGTTAAACTCCAACTCCAAATGTTATTTCATAATTTGCCCTAATCATGATTCATCCTATTCAGTGAGGTTAACTTGTTCAATCATGCATGAAAGTGCCATAAACAGATTCTTCATATTTTTCTGATCATTTTTCATATATAAATTATTTCAATCCGAGTTACGGTTGAATTTCTATGATTTATTAAAGTTTAGGGCATTTTCTGAAATTTCCTGAATTAAATTAAATCTAGAAAATCAAATAATTGTGTCAGCATGACGTCAGCACCGCGTCAGCAGTCAACCTGGGTCAAACCTGACGTGTGGGGCAACACGTCAGTGACTAACTAAACTAACCTAGTCAATCAGCACTAACCTAGGTTAAGTTAAATTAGTTTAAACCTAAACTAGATTAGTTAGCAGGCGGGGCCCGCATGTCGATGTAACAGGCGGGGCAGGAGGCTGACTAGTGGGTCCGGGTCAACGATGACGTGGCAAAGTCAAAGCTGAGAGGCGGGCCCCTGAGATTAGTACTAATCTAACAAAGAAATTAACCCTAATTAATTCAGAACCTTTGGGGCCCACATGTCAAAGAGAGGGGGGTTAATTAGTGCTAACTGTGGTGGCCACGCCGGCACTTGCCGGAATTAGGCCGGCGGCGACCCACCGAGCGGCGGTGGCTCGCCGGAGTTGCGCTTAGGGCAGCGGCTGAGGCGCTGAGGCACCAGAGGGAGCCTGCACGTCTTGCATCTGGGGAGACCAACGGGAGGTGCGGGGTGGCCGGAGCTCGCCGGAAGTGAGCTGTGGCGGCCGTGAGGTCGGGTGAGTGCGGGTTGGCGCCTGGTGCACGGGGGGCAAGTTAGCATGTGCGTTATGCTCTGGTGGCTTCTGGCCGTGTGACGCGCTCCGGATCGGGTTCAAGCGGCTGTAGGGGCGGCGCGACATGGCCGGGCGGCGGGAAGCTCGGCCACGGCGGGGCTACGGCCTAGAGGGGGAGACCGAGTCGGGGAAGAGGGGTAAACGACTCGGGGGCTCACCGTGAGTGCGACGATGGCATCGGCGAGCTCGGGGAGGCACCGGAGCCGACGACCTGCTGATGAGGTCCGGCGGGTCCGAGAAGGGGGAAAGTGGCGGGGCGGCGCCTCGGGGTGCTCCGGTGTCGGGAGGCTCGGTGAGGAGGGGAGAGAGGGCTCGGCGGAGCTCGGGGACATGCCGGGGAGGAGAGGGGGTGGCGGTGGCCGCGAGTATGGCGAACGGCCCGGCCGGTGGCGTTCAGTGGTGAGAGAGAGGGAGCAGAGGAGGGGGAAGGGGTCGGGAGAGAGTGAGAGAGAGCCAGGGGGCTGCGTGGCTCTCCGTGGCGTCGTCTAGGAGGGCCGGGGAAGCAGGAGGTGGCCGGGGAAGCAGGAGGTGGCCGGGCGCGGCGCTGTGGCACGCGCCTGGCCCTCCTCTGGCAGAGGAGGAAGGCTGACAGGAAGGAGGCGGTGGTGGGCTGGGCACTGGAGTTGGCAGGTGGGCTGAGAGGTGAGCACCGTGTAGTCCTCTCTCTCTCTTTTTATTTGTGTTTTTTCTATTTTGTTCTGTTTTGTTTTAGTTTAGTAAAATACTAAACCATTTTATAAAATACTGAAAATAGTTATGTGGCTAGAACTAAAATATACCAAACCACATAAAATGTTCCAAATTATTGGACATATATTATTTATATATCAAATATATATCCAATGCAAGTAGTTATTGAATTAATTCAAAGGCCCAAAATAAAATGTTTCAGTCACTCCAAAAATATTGGTTTGAATTTTATTCTTGCCAATATTTTTTTTAAAGCTGAAAAGGAACATTTCCTTGGAACATTTGAAGCAATTTTTAATGTTGATCATTTATTTTAAATGATTCCTGAGGCTCTCCAATTCCCCAATTCAATTTTAAAGGAAATTTAGACATGATGCATGGATGCAAGAAAATCAAGCTAGGGCTGATCTGGGGCTGTGACACACTGTCCCTCAATGACTATGCTCACGGCCTGTGAAAGCACATAGCTCCGCGCTAGTGAGAAGACACGAAGACAAGAAGACTAGCTAGGTGCCGGACACGGCTATTTGATTCTGTCTCCTCTTTCTTTTTAAAGCTCGAATTTGTAGCCTTTCGATCTTGGATTTAAAGTTGTGTTTCGATTTTGTGGGGAGATTCTGTCGGATGTGGGGTTCCGGCAAAACCCTTAAGGTTCAAACTCTGGGGTGCGCGCAAAGTTCTTTCCCTCCTACCAATCTATGCCCTAGCTTGCTAAGATCTCGCAGACGAACTCGACGAACTCACAACACGGAAAGACACGAGATTTATACTGGTTCGGGCCACCGTTGTGGTGTAATACCCTACTCCAGTGTGTGGTGGTGGATTGCCTCTTGGGCTGATGAAGAACTGTACAAGGGGAAGAACAGCCTCATGAGGTTGAGGTGTTCTTGTGCTCTATGGACTTGTGGATGAAAACTCAATCCATCCCCCCCTTCTGTGGTGGCTAGCTCTACTTATATAAGCCCTGGTCCTCTCCCCAAATATTGAGCGGGAAGGGAGCCAACAACGGCGGGCAAATTTGAAAGGGGTCAGCTAGTACAAGCTATCTTGACAAAAGCGGTATTCGCCTGCAAAAGGCTCTGGTGGTGATGCCGTCTTGGGCTCCATGGTGACCTCCGTCTTTCCGTCCTGCTGGTCTTGGTCTCGTTGCACTAATTTGGAAACCTTTGCCTAATGGCTCGGTACTCCGCGCCTGCGCCAGCCTCCTTAGCACCAAAGAGGAAACAAGGACGCTGCGCGCGCTGGCGCCCGCCTGGCGCCGGTCGTCATGGCACACGTCATGAGAGCCCCGTGAGGTTTACCTCGCCTTGATATCTCCGCTCCTCGCGAGGTAGCCTAGTGAGGTCGCTCCCGAGGAGGTCTCGCGCCGTCCACCTCGCGAGGCTTGGCCCCTCGCGAGGGTCCTGAATGCCTTGTTGATGAAGATGGGTCGTACGGGCCCTCTAGTATAGCCATGCTGTGGGCCGCAGGCAGACAAGTCTGGGGACCCCTGTTCCCAGACGCCGACAGTAGCCCCCGGGCCCAAGGTACGCTCGGGCTTGGCTTTGCGGCGAAGCCAAGGGTCAAGTACAGAGCATCGTAGGCCCCCAAAGCCTGCAGCCTCGGGCGACGCGTGGCGGTTGATTTGACGTGGGCGTCTCCACTTCCCCACGCGGCCTCGGCAACTGCATGACTTGACAAGTCCCTGCGACATGCAAGGAAAACCATCATTATCTGTGATCGTGGGGGGTGTCAGTTGGCCTTCTTCCGCTATAAATGGGAAGGGGGGCGAAGCCCCCGTCGCCCATCTCTTCCTTGCTCGCTTGTTTCTTCCTCCCCACTCCATTGCTAATAGCGCCACCAATGGCGCCACGAAGGAAGTTCTCTGCCACCGAGAAGGGGAAGGCCCCTCGCGAGGGGCCCGGCTCCCCGGCGCCCAAGCGCGGACGCGGCCGTCCGCGCAAGCACGTCGTGACCCCCGCTGCGGCACGCGGAGGGGGTCGTCCCAGCCTTGGCGGCCCAGTTGACGAAGGGAGGCGTGCCATGGTGGCGCGGCTTCTCCGTCCGCGCTTCCATTCGGCGGAAGTGTCGCCGGAGTTTGTCGTCTGGATGGAAAACCCGGCCGGCAACTGGCTCCAGCTTCCGCGCTTTTTCGTCGACGAACTGCCGGCCTCTGGTCCAGGCGGGTTCTGGTTGCAGGAACATGGTTGCTGCAGTAAGGCCTCTTGGGTTGCAGTCAAGACTTCCGCCGCGGGCAACATAGCCCTGGCCCGCGGCTGGCAGACGTTCGCCCCTGTGCGCGGCCTGGATAGGCGGTGCACCCTCCACTTCAAGTACGATGGTTGATTGACCCTCTATGTGAGGGTTTTTGGGGAAGATGGTCCCCGCGCCGGGTGCTGCCCCGAGGTGAACGACGGTGAGGAGGTGCTCGGCCTTGGTGATGGTCGTGACGAGGATGAGGGCGAGCCTGCCCTCGGTGGTGACCATGTCTCGTCCAGCTACGGCGACTCTTCCTCCGGCGACAGCTCGAGCAGTGGTGGCTACGACCAGCCGCCGCGCCCGCTTTGAGGGCGGCAGCGGGTCATCTCATCACCGCGCCTCCGTGAAGCGCGAGGAAGGGTCTGGCTAGGCTCGGGGTGTTGCTAAGGGCCTGCCTCTGTGGGTTGTTTTGCTCTTGTTTCTGCATCAAAAATGAAACCAGTATGGGCCCAGAGGGGCGTGTATCGAACTGTGGTTCCTTGTTATTGCACTATGCGTCTTGTTCCCGTGCCGTGTTGTTATTTTGCTCAAATATGACTTAACCTGGTGCATTCTGGACGCCCTCTTCCTTACAAGGCATTTGTTTCCTCGTGTCCATCTTGACCTAGTGGTCTGTGTTTGCTCGGGAACTGGAAAATTCGTTAGGAGTTGCGCTAGAAGATTTGCTGTCCACCCAAGGCTTGAGCTGGCGCATTGCATCACGGTACTAGGGGGGCACGGACTAGGAGAGATGCGCCAGTTTTTTGGCTTGAACGAGGGTGGCTCGCGAGAAGGCAGAGAGGAGAAAAATGCTCGCGAGGGCACCTGCCTAGCCCCCTCACGAGGTATGCGAGAGATAGAACACGAGTGAACCAGAGCCGGAAAATGCGGTAAGAGGCGAGGGAATCGAATCAGCAAGGAACACCAAAAGTAAACTTCGATTAAGGAAAAGCGAGCCAACTATGGAAAGAAAATGAAAAGCCTCGTCCGGCACCTACTCTAGTCTTCAAGTCTTCTCACCAGCGCGCAGCTAAGTGCTGCCACTAGGCGTGGGCGGGAGCCCCAGGGCCTGAGGCCGGCGCTCCTGAGACTCCGGGGCATGTACAGCCCCACTCATTATTACGTGAGAGTGTCACGGGCTATGATTCTTCAAAGGCACAGGGCCTTCTTCACAGGCTCTGGGCCTTTCTTCACAGGCTCTGGGGCTTGCTTCATGAGTAGAACTTCCGAAGGTGCTGGATGTTCTAGCCATTTTGGATAGGTAACCCGTCCTCCGTCTCCAGGCGTGCGGCACCAGGCCTGGAGACATGGACGACCCTGAACGGGCCCTCCCACATGGGTGAAAGCTTGTGCAGCCCTTCCCTGGAGAGGACCCGCCTCAGGACGAGGTCGCCTACCTCGAGTGTCCTGGAGCGGATGCTGCGGCAGTGGTATCGCCGCAGTGCTTGCTGGTACCTTGCCGCCCTCGGTGCGGCTTCGCGACGTTGTTCCTCCCCCAGCACGAGGTCCATCCCCCGTGTGGCGTCCTGCAGCATTTCATTGAACGCCAGGACCCGTGCGAAGCGATACTTGACCTCGTGAGGGAGGACCGCTTCAGCTTCGTAGACAAGGAAGAATGGGGTCTCGCCCGTTGGCTTGGTGGCGCTGGTGCGGATGGACCACAGCACGGACTGGAGCTCGTCGTACCAGTCCCTACCATAGGCCTCGAGCTTCTTCTTGAAGGTCCTAGTCTTGAGGCCCCTCAGGACCTCCGCGTTGGCGCGTTTGGCCTGGCCATTGCTCCTGGGGTGCGCCACCGAAGCGTAGAAGATCTGCGTTCCAAGGTTAGCACAATAGCTTTTGAAGAGGTTACTAGTAAACTACGATCCGTTATCTGTGATGATGCGGTTGGGGACCCCGAAGCGGGTCACGAGGCCCTTGATGAACTTGACAACAGAGCCGGCTGGGATGGTGCGGACGGCTTCCACTTCCGCCCACTTGATGAACTTGTCGATGGCGACGTAGAGGTATGGGTAGCCCCCAGGCGCTCGAGGGAACAGGCCCAAGATGTCCAGCGCCCAGACCACGAACGGCCACGTGAGCGGAATGGTTTGGAGGCCCTGAGCCGACTAATGAAATTTTCTTGGCGTGGAACTGGCAGGCTTCGCAGGACTTCACCAGATCAGCCAAGGCTGCCGAGCGATGGGCCAAGAGAACCCAAAGGAGGAATACTTTGCCGACGAGGGTCCGTGACGACGAGTGGTGCCCGCAGTCACCACCGTGTATGTCAGTTAGCAGCTCCTTCCCTTGGTCCCTGGAAATGCAGCGCAAAGAAATGTCGTTTGGCTGCTTCCTGTACATCTCGCCATCCTGGATGCAGTACGCCGTGGCTTGCCGAACCACACGCTCTGCATCCTCCTCCTTTTCTGGCAGCGCCCCTTGCATCAGATACAACTTGAATTCCTTGGTCCAGCATCTCTCCTGAGGTTCAAGCGCCAAGAGCAAGCAAGCTCCTGAGGTCGGGCCACAGGACGGGGCTCCTGAGACAGGAGGCTATGAAAGCTCCTCCCGAGGCTGGGTTGTGCTTGAAAGTGGTGGTGTCGCCGATGGCTTGAAGAGCCGTTCCTCAAAGACACTTGGCTCTTCTGGCTGTCGCTTGGATGCTCTCCTAGCAATGTCGTCGGCTTCCCTGTTGGTGCCCCGGGGTACGTGCTGTAGCTCTAAGCCCGCGAATTGCTTCTCCATCTTGCGCACCTCCGCGAGGTATGCCTCCATATGCTCGTCCTTTGGCTTGTATACCTTGTTCGAGAAGTTAACGAGGAGCTGCGAGTCACCTCTAACGGTAAGGCGCTTCACCCCCAGAGCTGCGGCCTTCAGGCTAGCTATGAGGCCTTCCTATTCTATGATCTTGTTGGAGACCTCCTCGCCATGCTGAAAGCAGAGTTGCATAGTGTAATAGATCTTGTCCTGAGTGTGCGATATTAGTACTGCTCCAGCCCCTGTACCTTGGTGCGTGAAGGCGCCATCGAAGTACATGACCCACCCGTCCGGTGCCTCGCTTCCTGGCAAGGTGGATCGGTCTTCGCCTTCTTCAAGTGTCGAGGCATCCGTCCATTCAGCCACAAAATCTGTGAGCGCGGCCCCCTTGACGACCCTGGTAGTGTTGAACTCCAACTGGAATGCTTGCAGCTCGATGTTCCACTCGGCGACCCTTCCAGTCGAGTTGGGGCTCCTGAGCACCCTCTCCAATGGGTAGGCCGAGACGACCTTGATGGGGTGGCCCTGGAAGTAGTGCCGCAGCTTGCGCGAGGCCACCAAGAGCGCGAGCAGGAGCTTCTGAGGCATGGGGTATCGTGCCCTTGCGTCCCGCAACACCGTGCTGACAAAATACACCGGGTGCTCGACAAGGGCTGGCGCGTTGGTGAGGCTCGGGTCTTGTGGAGATTGGGGCGTCTCATGAGGTGGAGGGGCTCCTGAGGCCTGACTGCTTTCGGGAATCTCGGCGACGTTGTCTTGCCGAGCTTGGTATTCTGGTGCTGAGGCTTTTGCGGTGCCTTCCTGACCCTGCATTACTTCATCTATAGCTTACGCAGCGCCCTTGGCTTGGTGCTCCTCGAACCGCCACCAAGACCTTGCTATTTGGCCAGTCTGGGTGGCGGCAAGGTAGAGCACCAAGGGCTCGAGAGGTCGTGGTGCCACCATCACAGGAGGGCTGGTCAGGTATTTCTTCAGGTCATGGAAGGCTCAGTCGGCCTCTGGTGTCCACTCGAACGGGCCCTTCTTCTTCATGAGCTTGAAGAAGGGTAAGGCGCGCTCTCCCAGCTTGGAGATGAAACGCCCCAAATGGTCACTCGTCCCGCCAGCTTCTGCATCTCTCTGAGGGTCTGTGGCGGGCTCATGTCCTTGATGGCCTTGATCTTCTCTGGGTTCGCCTCGATCCCTCTTTGGGATACAAGGAATCCCAGCAGCTTGCCAGAAGGGACACCAAACACACACTTCTCCGGGTTAAGCCGCAAGTTCACCTGGCGCAGGCTCTCGAAGGTCTCTTCCAAGTCTTGAATTGCGCAGCCCGAAGGGCATGCAGGTGTAGCAGTACACCCCACACGGGGTCAGGAAGGCTGTCTTCTCTACGTCTTCCACTGCCATCTTGATCTGGTGATAACCTAAGAATGCGTCCAGGAAGCACAGCATGTCGCACTCGGCGGTGTAGTCGACGATCTGATCGATGCGTGGGAGCGCCAACAGATCTTGGGGGAGGCCTTATTAAGGTTGGTGAAATCGACGCACATCCGTTCCTTCCCGCCTTTCTTTGGCACTACGACGGGGTTTGCTAGCCATGTGGGATACCGAACCTCGCGAATGGCACTCGCCGCCTCCAGCTTGCGGGTCTCCGTGATGATGAAGGCTTGCTTCTCCGTGGATTGCCGCCTCGCTTGTTGCTTGACAGGGCGCATGTTGGCGCACACCCTTAAGTGATGCTAAATCACCTCTCTTGGAACCCCTACCAGCTGTTTGGTCTCCTATGCGAATATGTCCTTGTTTACACGCAAGAACCTCACCAGCACCTCTTCTTGGACGGAATCGAGGCCGGCACCTATGGTAAAGGTGGCTCCTGAAGGTCCGTCCTCATTGACTGGCACCTACTTGGTTTCTGCCTTGTCTTGGGTGAATAGCTGCTTCATCTTGGTAGGCGCGGCCTCCTTGGCTTGGTGCAGCGCCCGGCCAAGGGCTCTTGCCAGCCTGGCGGTCTTGAAGGCAAGCTTGAGTGCCGTTACGGCCTCCTTGGTGTCCCCCTTGATGGTGAGGACGCCCTTGCTCCCAGGCATCTTCATGAGGTTGTAGGCCGGGTGAGTCGCCGCCATGAACTGGGCGGGAGCTGGGTACCCGACAATGGTGTGGTACGGGAGGCCGATGCGGGCGATGTCAAAGTCGACCAGCTCAATGCGATAGTTGTCGCGCGTGCCTAAGGTGACTGGGAGACGGATCTGTCCCAGAGAGTGGGCAGCGCTGCCACCAACTCCTGAGAAAGGCTTGCTGAGACTGAGCCGCTCGAGCGGCACGTGAAGAAGGCTGAAGGCCTCCACGGAGAGCAAGTTGAGGCCAGCACCGCCATCGATGAGGGTCTTTGTAACAGCCACGTTGCAGATGGTGGGCGTGCAGAGCATTGGGAGCATGCCCGAGCCGACGGTGGAGTCGGGATGGTCTTCTGAGCAGAAGGTGAGGTCGGCCTTTCCTGCAACCCAACCTGGCAGAGCCCCCGGGTGCTTGGAAGCGGCCCCAATCTGACGGAGGAACGGCTTGACGTGGCGATCTGAAGCGGTGCTTGAGAGCCGCCCAGCAGGGCTACGACTGCGTGGTGCGCCGGCACCGCGTAGCGAGTAGTGCAAAGGTCGCGGAGTTCCCCCCAAGACGCCACCATGGATCCAGGGAGGTTGAGCAGCTAGGCACATGGCTCGCCAGCGAGGGACATGGGGTACCAGTTGGCCACGACCTTATCGTCGCCCCCGGCCTCGAGGACGGCCTCCTCGTACGCTAGTAGGAACGGCGATGGGTTTGCCGCGCCGTCGTAGCGCGGCGGCATCTCCGGCCAGAACTTGGGTGGCCAGCGCACCCGTCGCACGGCGGGGGCCAGGGGTCGGAGCCCCTTAGCCCCGTCGTCAACACCGGTCGCAGGAGCGGATGGCGGGGCACCCGCCATTGGGGCGAAGGTCGGCGGCGCGGTGCGTAGGCCGGTGGAGAGAAGCTATGGCGCACCCCTACCTGGCGTGCCAAATGTCGGATGTGGGGTTCCGGCAAAACCCTTAAGGTTTGAACTCTGGGGTGCGCGGGAATTTCTTTCCCTCCTACCGATCTGCGCCCTAGCTCGCTAAGATCTCGCGGACGAACTCGACGAACTCACAACAGGGAAAGACACGAGATTTATACTAGTTTGGGCCACCGTTGTGGTGTAATACCCTACTATAGTGTGTGATGGTGGATTGCCTCTTGGGCTGATGAAGAAGAGTACAAGGGTAAGAACAGACTCCTGAGGTTGAGGTGTTCTTGTGCTCTGTGGACTTGTGGATGAGAACTCGATCCGTCCCCCCCCCCTTCTGTGGTGGCTATCTCTACTTATGTAAGCCCTCGTCCTCTCCCAAAATATTGAGCCGGAAGGGAGCCAACAATGGCGGGCAAATTTGAAAGGGGATAGCTAGTACAAGCTATCCTGACAAAAGCGGTCTTCGCCTGCAAAAGGCTCTGGTGGTGACAACGTCTTGGGCACCATGGTGACCTCCGTCTTGTCGCCCTGCTGGTCTTGGTCTCGTTGCACCGATAAGGAAACCTTTGCCTGATGCGTTGGTACTCCGCGCCTGCGCCTGCCTCCTTAGCACCAAAGAGGAAACAAGGACGCTGCGCGCGCTGGCGCTCGCCTGGTGCCGGTCGTCATGGCTCACGTCATGAGAGCCTCATGAGATTTGCCCCGCCTTGGTATCTCTGCTCCTCGCGAGGTAGCCTAGTGAGGTCGCTCCCGAGGAGGTCTCGTGCCGTCCGCCTCGTGAAGCTTGGCCCCTCACGAGGCTCCTGAATGCCTTGTTGATGAAGATGGGCCGTAAGGTCCCGCTAGCATAGCCACGCCGTGGGCCGCAGGCAGGCAAGTCTGGGGACCCCCGTTCCCAGAACGACGACAACTTCCTTTTTCGCTCGTGTGAACTCAATGTGTTTCTGGATTCGCGCTTTGTTTTTGAGATTTTGCGTCCGTTGTCCCCCCCCCCCCCCTCCGAGCGCCTCGCAAGCGGGGCCTAGCGTGGCGTACGCACACCATGTGCGCATCCAGCCCTCACTGGCCTCGCTCCTTGTGAGGCCCTCTGGGGTTGGCTGGCGGACCCCTCTAAGAACTAAAACTTCGCGAGCTCGCAAGTTGACTCTCCCCAGGAGAAGTTCACAGCTGCCAAGTCAGCCTGAAGCCCGACCGGACCAAAGTAAGTCATGACAGTAAGTTACGGCGGCAATCCCGCAAGGAGACTCGCAAGCACGCAAGAGCGTGTTTTTTAACCTGGCCTAAGGAGTAAGTATGTAGTCTGTTGTACATAAGGGGCTCCCCCTTCTCAAAATGCTCTTACATCGTGAGGGGCCGTACCCAAGCTTTTGCGTGCAGGTTCAAAATAAAGGAGCGCGGGCTCAGTCGGACATGTCGCTCGCCTCGTCTCCCGAATCGCTTCTAGACAGACTGCTAACGCCATCGCTGTCGCTGTCCTCGCCGCCATTAACCACGTCTCCCTCGTCTGCCGCGACCACCACCGTGTCGTCATCGGAAGCAAAGGCCCTAACCAGAGCATCCACGTTGTCATCCACCCAGCGTGCTAGGTTGTCCCTAATGACCTCAGGCACTGGGGCAACGGCGGCGTCAAAATCAAAGTCAGGATTGGTATTCAGGAGATGGCTGAAGACGCGGGAGAATCCACGCCCGAGGAGGCCCCGGCTCTTTTCGTCCACAAACTCACGAGCCCTCTCAGCTCGGCTCTCCAGGTGCGCCACGACGTCGGTGAATAAGGGAAGATGGTCGGCATAGTCCTCGGCGTGAGGGTGGGGAGAGTTCACGTCACAGATGGTGCCAAGCGCCTCATTGGCCCTCGTCCCGAGGCCCCGAAGCATGGGAACATGCTCGTGCAGTAGCGTCTGCCGGTGAAGCGCCTCCTCCCTGCTCTACTGCATGAAGGACTCGGTGCTGGCGACCCGCTCCTGAAGAGAAAACATCTCGGCGCGGGTGGAGGCCAGCTCAGCCTGCACTGAGACCAGGGCGACTGCGGCGGCTTTCTCGAACTGTTCCGCCTCACCCAGCCCTAACCTGAGGGCAGTCGTCTTGCCCACAGCTTCGGCTTCCATGAGCTTCAGCTTCAAGTCGTACCTTCCAACAAGATCTGCGCGAGCCTCAACCACCCGACGGTCGATTTCCTCATGGGCCTTGGCCTCGCGCGCACTGACAACATCCTATGCTTGGGAGACCTGGAGCTCCCTCGTCTCCAACCGCTCAAGCTCGAGACTGCGCTCTGTGGCCTCCAGCAACAGTGCTTCCTCGCGCCTCGAAATCTCCTCCTCGTCGGAGGGTGCACCCTTCATCGACGCCAAGGTGGCTCTATGCACCTCCACCTGCTGCTCCAAGGAGGCGTTCAAGCCCTGGAGCTCCTGCCTGCGCTCCTTGGCAATCGCACGGCGATAGTCTGCCTCCCTGGCCTCCTACAAGGCTCGGGCGCTAGCCTCGCGCGAGGTCGCTAGGGATGCCTCGGCCTTCGCATTGGCGTGCTCACGCTGAAGGCGCCCGAGGTTGATAGCCACCTTCAGTTGATGCCACTCCTCCACCAGCCGGAGACCCTCGGCCTCAAGGCGCGCGTCAACATCCACGAGTTCTCCGCCGAGCCGGCTCATCGCGCCCATTCCCTCCTGAAAGAGCTCGTGGCGGACGACACTCCGCTCGTGCGCAAACTTAAGCATACGACCAGGTCCGTCCTCCACAACGGGGGTTGCCGACGGGATCCGAAGCGGCTCCCCCCTTTCAGCAGGGGCTGGGGGCTGGCGCCTCCTGGGTCGCCGACTGGGCTTCTGCAGGGGCCGGGATGGGTTGAGGCTCGTTGCTCGAAGAAGAAGCCAGGATTGAATCCATCCACCACCGTCCATAACCAGAGAAGGAGCCCTTGGCACGCTTGCCGCACCCCAGGTGAGGCCACGAAGGAGAGACGGCAAAGGCGCGGGCTCGAGGCGCCAGGCTAGCGTGTCTGCCTCTCTGTTTGACCTCGCACCAGGGGTGGCATGCCGGCTTGGGGCGCTCAAGTCCAGCGGGGGATTCGAGGCAGGAGGAGGTTGATCCCGGGAGACTTCGCAGCCTTAGCAGAAGGGACCCTGAGGAGCCACCATCAGGAGGGGAAGCAGCACTCAAGAAATTACAAATATAAGGTACTCACTCGTCTATGACGATATACTTCCTCTGCTTCAACGGCCGGAAGGCATCTGTGCTGTAGCTTGGAGACCCTTTCCTCTTGCGGAGCGCATCGAAGTCCAGACGGAGCATGCCGAAGTGTTGGACGTAGCAAACAGCCCAGTGCGCGACTGGTGAGGCGCCGGAGGAGACGACCTCGGGAGTGCTGGGCTGAGGGGAGCCCTCGGGCTCCGCCTCATGATGACCCGGTGAGACCTCTGAGGCTTCGGCCTCAGGAGCAGCGGATTGCGTCGCCCCCTTAGCTGTCACCCCAGAGCAAGAATCACCGGCTCCCGAGGATGGCACCTCGGGAGCCTCGAGCGGTGTCGACGCCTCAGCACCCACGCCTCTGGCCTCCAGCGGTGCTCGCCCCCCTGCATCCACTCTTGGGGTAAGTTCAGCACTGGCGGCATGGAGGGGGACCAAGGAGACAGGGTTCTCGCGGGGACCTTCATGGCTGACTAGACGCAGCCCCCATTCATCGAAGGGGGGCATCTGCCCCGTGAACTCCACGCTGATCAAGCAGCAGTACAAAAGACAGCCATCCTGCGGCATATCGACTGGTGAGTGGTTGCCCGTCAGGACCTCGAGCGCCGTTCTTCGTGCCTAGGGCGGAAGCCCCGACTCCTGAAGCCTCATTCGATCCTGGCCGCCGGACAAGGCCCACATTGTCTAGGAATGGCACTGGAGTGGGGCAACGCGGCGTCGGAGGAACTCCTTCATCACCATGGGCTCAGTCACGCCAAGATCTTTCAGCCTCTTCAACCGGAGCCAGACGAAGACAAGGCGGGAGTCTGCGAGCTTCTCGTGGCCCCAGCCGGAGCTGGGAAAGGCGGGCGCCAAGGGGAGCGAGAGGAAGGGGCTGAAGTCTTGACGATCCTGAACAGCCACCGTGTCCGAAACTCGCTTGAGGATGGTGGAAGCTCAAAGTCAATCCCCAAGCAAGCCATCACAGCCACGGTCTGGAAGCTCAAGCATCCCGAGCACTGCCGAGGGCTAGTCAGGTGCAGCGAGAAGAAATGGTGCAATAAGGCCACGGAAGGGGGAATGCCCACCATGGCCTCGCAGACGAAAGCAAAAATAGCAAGAAGGGAGACTGATTGGGGATCCAGGTGCAACATATGGATCTGATAGTGGGAGAGCACGGCGTTGAAGAAGGCGGAGAAGGGAGGAACAAGGTCAGCCCACAGGGCGTTGATGAACAATTGGACCTCGGTGGTTGTCCCGTCGACAGAGGCGCGAGATGCGGGCCAGGCCGCCATCTTCCCCCATTCGTTTAAGTCAGCGGCGAGCGTAGGGCGCACCTTGTCCATGGCTTCCTGGTTGAGGACCCACGACCGGCCCACGGAGGGTTCAACGGCTGGGGGTGGCCCTCCTGAAGAATGAGACTTCTTCTTTAGCGTGTCATCGGCAATGGGGGGATAGCTGTGTAAGTCACGGTGGCCGCCTAGCCAGGCGGATATCAAGGGTGCATGGGGAAGCAGAGACGCCCACGTCCCATCAATTTCCACACGTCAGCCAAGGCCGCAGGCTGTTGCGGCACGTGGTGCTTCGCACTTGCCCCTTGGCTTCGCCTCGAAGCCAAGTCTGAGCGCGCCTTGGGCCCCGGGGCTACTGTCGGCGTCCTGGGAATGAGGGTCCCTAGACTTGCCTGCCTGCGGGCCACGACGTGGCTCCACAGGCGGTCGTGTATAGCCTACATTCACCAGCAAACACTCAAGACCCTCGCGAGGGGCCAAGCCTCGCGGGGCGGATGACGCAAGACCTCCACGGGGGCGGCCTCACCAGGCTGGCTCACGAGGTGCGGAGAGATCAAGGCAAGGGGAACCTCGTGAGGTTCCTATGACGCAAGCCATGACGACCGGGGCCAGGCGGGCGCCAGCGCGCACAGCGTCCTTGTTTCCTATTTTGTGCTAAAGAGTCAAGCGCAGGCAAGGAGTTCCGAGGCATTAGGCAAAGGTTTCCATATCGGTGCAACAAGACCAAGACCAGCAGGACGGCAGAACGGAGGTCACCGTGGAGCCCAAGACGGAGTCACCGCCAGAGCCTTTGGCAGGCGAAGACCACCTTTAGTTAGGGTAACTTGTACTAGTTATCCCCCTTCAAATTTGGCTGTTGTGGCATCCCTTCCCACCAGCATTTGGGAAGAGGACCAGGGCCTCTATAAATAGGGCTAGCCACCACAGTGGAAGAGGACGGACGGATCGGAGGCAACTGATCTCGAGCCATTCAGATCATCCTCATCCACACAGGCTCACCAAGCACAAGAGCACCTCTCCTCAGGAGGTTGTTCTTCCCTTTGTAACTGTTCATCCTCAGCCCAAGAGGCAATCCACCACACCACACTGGAGTAGGGTATTACACCACATTGGTGGCCCGAACCGGTATAAACCTTGTGTCCCTAGTTCTGTGAGTTCGATGCGCTAAGCTTTGAGATCGCGATGAGGGCATGAGCTAGCGGGAGGAGAGATCTTCGTGCGCACCCAAGTGTTTGAACCTCAAGGGTTTTTCTGAAACCCAAAATCTGACAAACGAACTCTGGCCGATTCAGGTTGATGCAGCGGCCATTGTTGAGGCAGTGGCAAAGGTCGACGGCGGCAGCGGAGCTTGGGCGCTGAGGAAACGCGAGGTGGAAGACAGAGACGAGGAGGCAAGGGGGAAAGTGAAAGGGACCATTGGCCCTATTTATAACGCCGAAAGCATAAGTGGCATGCACAGGAACCGAGGAGACGAAAAAATGGATATGCGACAGCGCAGACGCCTTGATTTTTGGGAGCTTATTAAATGAGAAGATATATTAAGATTTGGGCCTTGTGTAATATTAATGATAGGTGACGTCACGGCGGGTTGCCACGAGCTTAAAAGATGATGTCACGACGGGTTACAAGGCCTCGCAAGAATAAATGAAGAAGGATTTTTTCTAAGTATTGAAGATTGACATCAACAAGTTCAAATAAACCTGGGGCCTAATGTTGGGGATATAAGTATTGGGTATGACCCGCCCAGGAGGGGTCGGGTTATACCGCTGGTGGTTTGTTATGACAAAGCCCATGAAGATGTTGAAGATGGCGGTTCATGAAGCAGGCTTACTGAAGGCCCAAAACCCAAAGGCAACTTAAGGACCACAGGTGTAAACCGCCATATATGTATAACTTGTATTAAAGCATGTGTAGTTAGTAACCAAGCCAGACACGTTGTGTACGAGCCGGCCGGGACTCCGTGAGCCACTGGGCATCAACCTGTGTATAAAAAGGGACGACCCGGCGGCGGTTCGGAGAAGAGATCGAAAGCTAGGTCAAGCGTATTCGCTCCCTGGTAATCAAAACATAAGCAATACCACCTCAAACTGGATTAGGCCTTTACCTTCACCGCAAGGGGCCGAACTAGTATAAAATCCTTGTGTCGTTTGTCCCATTTAACCCCTTTAAGCTAACCTAGTTGCGATGGCTCCACGACTAAGTCCTTCTGCTATGACATCTGCCGTGATAATTCCACGACAGAAGGGGTACACCAAGGGCTGGTACATTGCCCTTCGCGGCAGGGGTGCGGACCGCCACCTCAGGAGCAGCCGACGACACATGCTCTCCAGCCCCCACTCGTCGAAGCGGGGCATCTGCTTCATGAAGGCCTCCCCGTTCGAGCATTTGTACAAGAGGCACACCTCTGCTGAGAGCGTGGCAGGCGCTGGGTCGCCCGTGAGGAGCTGGAGCACCTCATGCAGTGTCTTGGATGGAAGAGAGGGCACCTGGAGCCTCATAGGGTCATTGGGGTCAGTGAAGGTTCACATCGGGTGAGAGTGGCGCTGGAGCGGGGCGATGCGCCGCCGGATGAACTCCCTCACCGCCATCGACACCATCACCCTGCCTCCTTCAGCTCGGCCAACCTGGACCAGACTCGAGCGAGCCGCCGTTCGACGAGCTTCACATGTCCCCAGCCGGAGCTTGGTTCCGCCGATGCTTGCGGGAGTAGGAGTAGGGGTTGTACGTGGTGGCGTCCACGTACACCCACTGCTTCCGGAATACCTTTACATCTGGGCGGAGCTTGAAGTCGATGCCGGAGCCAGTTGTCGCCACCACAGCCTAGAATGCCACGCATCCTGAGCATTCTCTGTCGTTGACCAGATGGAGCAAGAAGAAATGGCGCAATAGGGCCACTGATGGAGCAACACCCACGATAGCCTCACAGATAAAGGCAAAGGCGACATGGAGGATGATGGACCCGGGGTCCAGATGTAGTGCTTGGGTCTGATTATGCGAGAGCACGGTGTTGAAGAAATCAAAGAAAGGGGGACCAAGCCTGCCACGAGAGCGTGAAGGTGAATGGGGATCTTGGTGGCCTCCATGTCGACCAAGGCCTAGGAGGCAGGCCAGACCGTCGTCGCCTTCCACTCATTGGAATCGGCTGCGAGGGCCGGCCGGACCTTGTCCAGTCCCTCCTGGTTCATCGCCATGGACCGTCCGAGCACGGGTTCCAACCCCCGCGGTGACTCTGCAGGCGTGCGAGCCTTCCCTTTCTTCTTCAACACCGGCGGGAAGCAGAGGACGAGCGCTGCGGGAAATGATGGCTCGGACGCGTTTGCAATAGGCAGTCATCAAGTCTGACAGTTGTCGAGGCTGCGTGGGGAAGTGGAGACGCCCATGTCCCACCAAGAACCACGCGTCGACTCGGTCCGCAGACGAGTGGAGCCCGTGGCGCTTTGCCCTTGCCCTTTGGCTTTGCTCCGAAGCCAAGTCCGAGCGCGCCTTGGGCCCGTGGGCTACTGTCGGCGTTCTGGGAACCAGGGTACCTAGACCTACCTGCCTGCGGCCCGCGGTGTGGCTCCATCGGCGACCTTGTACGTCCCATCTTCGGCATCAACAAGACAAGACCCTCGCGAGGGGCCAAGCCTCACGAGGTGGACGACGCCAAGACCTCCGAAGGGAGCGGCCTCCTCAGGCTAGCTCCCGAGGAGCGGAGATTCCTATGCAAGCACCCACCTCCTGAAGCTGGGGTGACACAAGCCATGACGATGAAGACCAGGCAGGCGGGGTCCCGAGGAATCACCCAAAGGTTTCCATTCCCATGCTACAAGAACAAGACAGCCAGGACGGCACGACGGATGTCATCGCCTAGCCCACCACAGTGTCACGACTAGGAGCTTTGCAGGCAAAGACCATGTTTCGTCAGGGTAAGATGTACTTCTTATCCCCATTCAAACTTGGCCAATGTGGGATCCCTTCCCGCCTTCATTTTGGAGGAAGAGGACCGAGGCCACGATAAATATAGGCTAGGAACTACCATGGAGGGGTATCGGATCCTAAGATCACACCCACGCAATAACAGACCTCCTAAGGTTGTTCTTCCCCTATACTAGTTCACCTTCAGCCCCCCGCGAGGCTAATCCACCCCAAAGCAGGAGTAGGGTCTTACACCGCAAGGTGGCCCAAACCTGGGTAAACTGCTGAGTCTCTTTTCTTCTCGTTCACCGAGCTAGGCCATGAGAGCGATGAGTTGGTAGGCTGGAGAGGTTGAGTTCTTCACACACGCCCATGAGTTTGAACCTTTCTTGGGTCTGCGGAGCCCTGAATCCGATAGTTGGCATGGCTTCGACATGGCCTTGATCGACGACACTATTTGCGGCGTTTGGGTGGCTCATCTCTGGGCTTGCCTCGGTCCTGATTAGGAGTGCCTTCGTGTCCTTTGGGGTGTCTACCATGCAAATGTCGTAGGTGGATGTGGCCTACCAGTGGCCCGTGACGATGGGGGCGACCTCGGCATTGGTCATGGCTACGTCCTCTTCGTATGGGCATTCGGTATTCTCCGAATTATAGTCTAGCATATTGGTTAAATCATCGATACTGGCTACCAAATGGGTGGTGGGTGGGACGGATAATTCCCTATTGTACGCCTCGAAGGGTTGTTGATTGAAGGCAGAGGGCAAGTCCTCCTGGATGGTCATTTTATGAATTTTGTCTAGCGCCTCGTTTACCATCGCGAGGGTCGCCGGGTTCGAGGGCTTCAGGCCGAACATTGTTGTATTGGTGTGGGGGCGATCAATGCCCTGACCGGTCCTTGATTTTCGCTGGCCGTGTTGATCATGGGGTGCGGAGCCGGATCCTTGAGGGGGTATGGGCCGTCACTGGTGGTCGAGGACATGCTTTGGTCTTTGCTTGTGGCTTCCCCGTCGGGGCTTGAGATCAAGCTGCTTTGGCATGGGGGTGACCCCTTACCATTGGTCGCCGCTTTTCGTAAGGGCTCGAGGCTAGGTGGGCATTGTGAAAGGAAGGTTCGGCCGAGATTGATTCTTGGCCTCTGCCTACTAATTCGACCTCGAAGGTCGAGGATAGGTCCTTTGCGGGCATGACGTGTCCAGACGGAGGTGGAATCTTGCCCCTGCTCCAAGCGGAGCTCTCCTTGCTCGGAACTGTCGAGGCTGATCTGCCGATCGGATCTGAAAGGAGCTCCAGAGTGGGCGCGGTGAGGGTGCGGAAGGGGAAAGTGAATTCAGTAAAAATCAGATCGCCCCGTGTGTCCGCAACATATTCCAGACTACCGAAGCGAATTTCGTGTCCGGGGGCGAAGGCGTCGACCTGACATAGATGACCAGTCGGGCCTGCGTGCAAGACGATGCTGCCAAACGCGAAGAGTTGTGCGGGGACGAAGAAGTCCCTGGATCCGATGCCTTCTACTATGATCAAGCGAGCCATCGATCCGTTGGGCGATCCCGCGATGGAACTCTCAATGGAAGCACCAATGTCGGTGTCAAAACTAGTAGACCTCGGGGTAGGGGGTCCCGAGCTGTGGATATAGGATCGATGGGGAACAAGGGATGACGAACACAATGTTTACCCAGGTTCGGGCCATATCGAAGAGGTAAAAACCTACGTCCTACTTGATTGTATTGGATATATATTATGGTTTATAGATTAGATCTACCTCGAGATCAGTATGAGCTAAACCCTAAATAGGTGAGGTGATGAATGTAGCTCTAGCCATAAAGACTAAAAACCCTTGGTTTATATAGACACTGGTAGGGTTAGGGTTACCGAAGACAGATTGCAATAAGGGTTTAAAGAGATCCTCCCACTACTGCAGGATACTGGTAACGCAACACTATGATCAGAGACCCTTTGCCGAAACTGTGTGCGATGCAATAATCGCAAACGGTGGTGTCAAAAACCGTCAAAAAAGGTGCAAAACGTTTGCAATGGCGGAGCCATCAAATACGCTTCAGATTTTAGATGCGTGTGCGATGTAGGACACACGGTTAATCCATTCAAACTGTCTGTGATGAGGCAGAACAATAGAAACGAGCAGCCATAACAATGTGTGTGCGATGCGGGACACACGGTTAATCCATTCGAACAGTTTGCGATGAGGTAGAACAACAGAAACTGGCAGCCATATCAATGTGTGTGCGATATACGGCATCCGGTTAACTCGGACGAACTGTTTTCAATTAGGGAACACAACAGAAATGGTTCAACTTAACAAGATGTGTGTGATATGCGGCATACAGTTCACATGGATGAACTGTTTGTGATGAGCCAAAATAACACAAACGAGTCGTGTAAACAAGATGTGTGTGATACGTGGCAAACAGCTGACTCGGACGAACAGTTTGCAATGAGAAATTACAACTCAGACGGTCAATGCAGTTATTTCGTATGTGATTCTCTGTGCACAAAAAACGTTGAAAAATGCAAACTAGTTGCTCGTGGTGGCGGAGTATCGCACACGATGCATCTGCGAGTACTCGTCTGCGATGATTAATATGTTACACGTATGTTGTAACGCCCCGAGACCGACGCTCCAGACGGCTTCCTTAATTTTTTTCGTTATCGTTGCGTGTATTTATCTGTTTGTTGCATTCATCATCGCATCATGCGCATTGCATCGGCACTTCGTTGGCATTCGTTAGTCGTTGACGTTTCTCCCTTTGCCTTCATCATCTTCCCTCTTGACCACTTTGCCTTTGTTGACCGTTCCAGACCAATCGGGTTTTCGCTACCCTCTTGACCGTGTCCGCCTAACCCTCTTTGCATAGTGCATCGACCCCTCGCGCGCGCCCGAAAACTTCTCCGAACCCGACCCACTGAGTCGTTACCGTTGGGTCCGGATTATCCCCAAACATCTATAAAACGTCTCCGTTTTCTTAATTTGACTTCCTAACCTATATTTTTCTCAGCCGTCCGATTATTATCGGAGAGGCTAGAATACCCCCTACCCAGATCAACTAACTATATATATAAGGGGCAACCCTACATTTTAGGCAGGATGTCCCATCCTTCTCATCGCCGCCGCCACTCCACCAAATCCTCTTCCTCGGGATCCCCTCGGCTGATCTGCCTCGATCCCCTCGCCCAGCCAACCACAGAAGCCTGCAGCCTCCTCCCACCTTGGGATCATCTGCTGGCCAACCCGAGCTGCCCTCGCGCCCGAGCCTCGCCGACCCTGCTGGCCGCACCCTCCGGTGACCCCACCGCCGGCGGCCACGACCAGGACCCCGTCGCCCCTTCCCCTCTTCTTCTCCTCCGTCCCTCCGCCCTCTGGTTCTCTCCCTCGTCTCTCATGCCTCTCCCTCTCTGTACCAGGTACAACCATGGATGGCCGCAGCTCCCTCGCCGCCGTTTGCACCAGGCCCAGCCGGGAGACGGACGGATCCGTCCTCCCGCGTCCATCCCCGCATCCTGCTCGTCCCAGAGCTCCCCAGCGCCATGTCCCCTGCCGCCATGGACGTCCCGACGCAGGAGCTCGCCGTCGACCGCGCCCGACGTCGCCAGCCTCCGGATCCGTCGAGTACCGGCCTCTCTGGCCTCTGCGTCGCGGGATCCTTCGCGTCCCTCGAGTTCATCCAGTGCCGCCTGCATCGAGCGGGACAACCTCGCGTTGACCCCGCTGATCCGGCAAGCGCCGCCGCCTTTGACTGCATCGCCCCGAATCGGTCTCCCCTCCTCGTCGTTGACCGCGCCAAGTCCCACGATCGCACGCGCCTGGGCCGGCCACGCCTCGACTCAGCTGGCTCTGCCTGCTGCTTCCTCCTCCACCCACCAGGCTTGGCCCAATGTGAGCAGCTCCCCCAGCCTCCAGTTTCAGCCCGCATCGTTTTTTTTCAGTTCTGGATGTTTTAGCAATTATCCCAGGATTTACAGAATTGCAGAAAATCCCTTCTTCATGCATATAAAAACTCAACAATCATGCCTCATATTAAAATGACTCGTATATGTAAAATGCTTGGTTTTTCATGTACCTTCATCATATGCTGCATTCATCCATGTTAAAAATGCTAAAAATGTTGTTTGCATTTATTTTGCATAAATGCCATGCTAAATGGTTTATTTCATAACTAAATAACCGTAGCTCCTAATTTAATAAAATTTATATTTAAATGGGGTGGAAAATGCCTAGTTTAACATGGTGCATCTATCTTGCATGTTTAATAACAATAAAATATGCTTTAGGACAGAACATTACCAAATCTAAAATATGGAAATGAGGATTTTCCGGAATTGTTGTTTGTTGTTCCGGCCTCATTTAAACTTGCCTAGATAGGTAGTTTTGTTATGCTTCACCCCTTGCCATGTTTTACAACGTTTAATATTGTTGGTTACATACCCAAGAGAGAACTAAATGAGTCATGTGGTGTTTCGTCAATATGCAAGTCGTTGCATATTGTGCTCCACTTAGTTTGTAGTGCTGTTTGTGAACTTTGCCATGGTATGCTGTAACGCCCTCGATGCGGCTATATCTCCCACGTGTCGAGGCACGACTTAGAGGCATAACCGCATTGAAAGCAATGTCGCAAGTGAGGTAATCTTCACACAACCCATGTAATAAATAGGGGAAAAAGATACATAGTTGGCTTACAGTCGCCACTTCACACAATACATAAATAAACATCCATCATTCAGAGTACACTCAAGGTCCGACTACGGAACCAAAAATAAAAGAAGATACCCCAAATGCTACACAGATCCCCGATCGTCCCAACTGGGCACCACTACTGATCATCAGGAAAAGACACATAGTAACGACCACGTTCCTCGTCGAACTCCCACTTGAGCTCGGTTGAGTCACCTGCACTGGCATCGTCGGCACCTGCAACTGTTTTGGAAGTATCCGTGAGTCACGGGACTCAGCAATCTCACACCCGAGATCAAGACTATTTAAGCTTATAGGAAGGACAGAGTAGTACAGTGGAGCTGCTGCAAGCGACTAGCATATATGGTGGCTACATCGCAAAGAGAGCGAGAAGAGAAGCAAAGCACGGACGTGAAGCTAGTAGCGATCAAGAAGTGATCCTGAACTACTTACGCCCCGACATAACTCCAACACCGTGTTCACTTCCCGGACTCCGCCGAGAAGAGACCATCACGGTTACACATGCGGTTGATGTGTATTTTATTTGAGGTCAACTTCGGGTTTTCTACAACCGGACATTAACAAATTCCCATCTGCCTCATAACCGCGGGCACGACTTCCGAAAGATATTACCCTGCAGGGGTGTCCCAACTTAGCCCATAATAAGCTCTCACGGTCAACGAAGGATATTCCTTCTACCGGGAAAACCCGATCAATCTCGGAATCCCGGACTACAAGACATTTCGACGGCAATAAAACAAGACCAGCAAAGCCGCCCGATTGTGCCGACAAATCCCGATAGGAGGTGCACATATCTCGTTCTCGTGGCACACCGGATGAGCCAGACGTCGGGTTGGCATAAACCCTGATTGCCCAAGGGGCGCCGGACATCGCTCAAGTTGGACCAGCACTCGAAGGAGAACTGGCCCGGGGGTTAAAATAAATATGACCCTCGGGCTCGCGAAAACCCGGGGGAAAAAGGCTTAGGTGGCAAATGGTCAAACCGATGTTGGGCCTTGCTGGACGAGTCTTATCCAAAGCGAACTGTCAAGGGGGTCCCATAAATCACCCAACCGTGTAAGGAACGCGAAATCAAGGAACATAACACCGGTATGACGGAAACTAGGGTGGCAAGAGTGGAACAAAACACCAGGCATAAGGCCGAGCCTTCCACCCTTTACCAAGTATATAGATGTATTAATTATAGCAGATATATATTGTGATATCCCCAACAAGTAAACATGTTCCAATAAGGAACAACATCTCCATGTTCCAACAAGGAACAAATTTCAGCTTCACCTGCAACTAGCAACGCTATAAGAGGGGCTGAGCAAAGCGGTAACATAGCCAATCAACGGTTTGCATAGGAAAGGATGGTTAGGGGATGACATGGCAATATGGGTGGCATGGTATAGCAAGTGGTAGGCATCGCAGCATAGGCATAGCAAAAGAGCGAGCAACTAGCATAGCAAAGATAGAAGTGATTTCGAGGGTATGGTCATCTTGCCTGCAATGTTCTCAGAGTTGTCGAAAGCTTGATCCTCGTAAGCGTTCTCAACAGGTTCCTCGTTCACGTACTCGTCTCCCAGCTCTACTCAAAGCAACAACACAAACAAAGGAACCACAATAAATCACGGTGCAATGCACAATCAACATGATGCAAAACATGGCATGATATGCGGGATGTGATATGCAATGCGTAAAAGGCTCCGAAAGGAAAATGATGAACCAGGCATCAACTTGGCAAACCAAGTATGCCACTGGAAAGATGAGATGATTTCGGTTGAAATCGATATAAAGATCACAGGAATCGGATGCACGGTTTGGAAATGACAAGCAAAACAAGAATGGCACAAATCTGCCATTAACAACATGATGCCACTTAGCAAGCAACAAGAAATTAAGCTACTGCACCCAAACGTATCAACAAAGTATATGGCAGTGATCTACACAAGATTCTTGACAAAAGATGAGCACTGAGCTTCAGCTAAATCACATCATAACAGGTTCAAACAAGCATGGCAAAAGTGCACAAAATATCAGGCTAGACATGGCAAAAACAGCATCTGGTTGCAATGTTCAGAGCAGCAAAAATACATGCTACGGGACCTTAGAATAGCAAAACGTGGCATGGCATGAATCTACTCAAAGCATAGAACAAAAGTCTCTTACTGACCATAAGCCAAAAAGGATCCGAAAATATAGTAACACCCATGTCATTATTGAAAGTTCCGTTAACAGATTCAGCAACATGGCATGTCAAAAACTGATAACAAGTAGGCATGTTTACAAGCTCAATGCACTCATTACAGAGCCTTAAATGATAAACTAAGCATACATACATCAAGAAGACATGGCATAGAAGAAATACATGGCAAGAACAATAACATAGCATACATGGATCAACCACAACAACCTTGGCAAAATTGAATAACATGTAAACAATCTGCCAGGAAACATTTTATAGCAAAAGTAGAGCTTGATTGGCTCAAGCTATGGTACTCCATAATTGCAAACAAGGACATGGATGGATATAGAAAGACATGTTTAACAAAACATCCTTACTGAAGTATCTCAAAATATGCATATATCTCTCGGTAGCATCAAGTTAACATGGCATCAAAATATCAGCAAAACAGAGCTGAAAACAGCAACATCAGGGCACCTACTTTGCACGCTTGTGCTAGTCACCACATAGATCACAAAAAATACATGGCATACATCCCTGGAAAGATGACATGGCATATTACAAAACACATGTAGGACTCAAATTCATAGGGTGCACACATTAATCATAGCAAAAATAACAAAAGTGCAAGTTCTGTTAAGAAACAGAAACTAACATCACATAGCCCTCTTCCAACAGTATTTCACACATCAAGATGAGCTCAAATGGAAACGAGGCAATGAGATGGAATTATATACTCCTCGAGGCGAACATTTTGCCATATTATACGCGCAAAATGGATCTACGATGACAGAGTTACGCTACGTTGAAAATGCCACGAAATAACATAGGATGCAAAAGACTTGAAGAAATGAGGAGGGGAAGAAAGTCAACGGGCGGCTCCCGATCGGATCCGGCCGATCCGGATCGGATCGGCGACGGCGGTGGCGGTGCGGGCTCGCCGGAGCCCGGGCGATGAGAAGAGGCGGGGTCCGGTGGCCGGAGGAGGTGGGTTCTGGCGAGGGGCGGCGCCGGGCCGGGCAGACGCTGGCGCCGGGCGGCGGGGGCGAAAGCGGCGCTGGCGACGGGTGGCGCGCGGGCGGGGAGGCGGCGACGGCGCTGCTAGCGGGGCGGCGGGCGGAGCTGCCGGAGGAGAGGCGCGGCGGGCCGCCGAGCGAGCGAGCTCGGGCGCCTCGGCGAAGCGGGCGGCGGCTACCTCGGAGGGCCTCACTGGGGCTGGTCAAGGGCGGCGGAGGCGGCGGCGGAGCCACGTGGCGCGCTGCCACCGGCTGCGGGGCGGCGGCGATTGTCCGCGGCGGGCGGACGGTCCGACGGGCGCTGGATGAAATTTTTTAGGGTTTCGAGGAAGAAGACCCGGATTTGGACGGAGGAGGTGTTTAAATAGGCATAGAGGGAGCTAGGAGAGTCCAAATGAGGTGTAGTTTTCGCCCACACGATCGTGATCGAACGACGGAGAGCATGGAAGTGACTTAGATGGGTTATTGGGCTGTTTTGGAGGGGTGTTGGGCTGCAACTTAAAAGAGGCCTTTGCGAGAGTGCGGTTAACCGTTGGAGTACCAAACGAGCTCCAAATGACCCGAAACTTGACCGGTGGTCTACAGGTGGTATACCAAGGCCACTAGACAAACCTCGGTCCATTTTGAGAAGGTTTAGTACCCGCACACGGAAAAACGTAAAAGGGGCCGCCGGGGGAGATAGGAGTGTCGGATTGCAAAACGGACAACGGGAAAAATGCTCGGAATCACGAGACGAACACGTATGCAAATGCGATGCACATGATGACATGATGTAAAATGCATGACATGGAAAAAAGCAAAATGAAGAAAAACCCAACCACGGAGGGAATATCATATCACAATGCCGAAAATGGCAAGAGTTGGAGTTACAAATATGGAAAGTTACATCCGGGTTGTTACAACACTCCACCACTACAAGAGGATCTCGTCCCGAGATCTAGGACTGAAAGAACTCCGGATATTCGGAACGGAGGTGATCCTTGCGCTCCCAGGTAGCTTCTCGGTCGGAATGGTGTGACCACTTCACTTTCAGGAATTTGATTGACTTGTTGCGAGTCTTGCGCTCGGTTTCTTCAAGAATAGCAACGGGGTGCTCATGATAAGAGAGATCTTCTTGAAGGTCAACTTCTTCGAAGTTGATAGTGCGTTCAGAGTCTTGAAGCACTTGCGAAGCTGTGACACGTGAAACACATCGCACGCTTGCAAAGTTGGATGGAAGCTCAAGTTGATAGGCGAGATCGCCTCTTTTTCCAATTATCTTGAAAGGACCCACGTATCTAGGGGCAAGCTTCCCTTTGATACCGGCGGCAGTGCCTTTCATTGAGAGACGCGGAGGTAGACATGGTCTCCGATTTCAAAAGCCACATCACGATGCTTATCATCATAATAGCTCTTCCGCGCGATTGCGCGGCTTTGAGATTCTCACGAATGACTTGGCACATTTCTTCCGCTTCGTGATCAAGTCATTGCCAAGAAGTTGGCGTTCACCGTCTCAGACCAATTGAGAGGAGTACGACACTTTCTGCCATAGAGAATTTCGAATGGGGCCTTGCCCGAACTCGCTTGGAAGCTGTTGTTGTAGGAGAACTCGGCATATGGAAGACAATCTTCCCACTTCATACCGAAAGAAATGACACAAGCCATGAGCATATCTTCAAGGATTTGTTTGACTCGCTCGACTTGGCCACTTGTTTGAGGGTGGAAAGGCTGTCTTTGAAACGAATGTTGGTGCCCATGGCCTTCTGAAAAGAATCCCAAAACTTGGAGGTAAAAATGCTGCCACGGTCTGAAGAGATCACTTGTGGAATGCCGTGCAAGGACACAATCCTGGAGGTGTATAGATCTGCCAACTGAGCTGCTGTGATGGATTCTTTGATAGGAAGAAAATGAGCCACTTTAGTAAGCTTGTCAATGACAACGAAGATAGCATCATTTCCACGCTTGGACTTAGGAAAACCAGTCACACGAAGTCCATCTCGATATGATCAAACTTCCATTACGGAATAGCAAGAGGTTGGAGGAGACCAGCTGGTCGTTGGTGTTCTGCTTTCACTCTTCTGCGGACATCACACTCATTCACGAATTGAGCAATTTCTCGCTTCATTCGAGTCCACCAATATGACTGCTTGAGGTCATGGTACATCTTCGTATTTCCAGGATGAATGGATAGAAGCGAATTGTGAGCCTCGTTCATAATGACTTTTCTCAGATCACCCTTAGGAACCACAATCCGTTCCTCAAAGAAAAGAGTATCTTTGTCATCAACGTGGAAGCACTTGTACTTGGAAATGCCCTTGTCGATACCACGTTTCACCTTTTTCACCATGGGATCCAGAAGTTGAGCCTCACGAATCTGATCTTCCAAAGTAGGAGAGACTATGAGGTTGGCAAGAAAGCCTTGAGGAACAACTTGAAGATTCAGCTTGCGGAAAGCTTCACGAGAGATCCTATTTGAAAGGGCTTGAGGATTAGACTGCTGCAGTAAGCCTTCCTGCTCAAAGCATCTGCAATGACATTGGCCTTGCCGGAGTATATTCAATACTTGGGTTGTACTCTTGAATCATTTCGACCCATCGAAGTCTGCTCGAGGTTGAGGTTGGGCTGAGTGAAAATGTACTTGAGACTCTTGTGATCGGTGAAAATGTCCACTTTCCTTCCCAACAAGACATGTCTCCATGTTATCAATGCATGGACAACTGCCGCCAACTCAAGATCGTGAGTGGGGTAGTTCTTTTCGTTGGGCTTCAATCGCGAGAGGTATAAGCCACAACTCTCTTCTCTTGCATTAACACAAAGACCGAGACCTTGAAGAGAAGCATCACAGAAAACTTCGAATGGCTTGGATTCATCAGGAGGAGTCAAGACAGGAGCTGTGACGAGTTTCTCTTTGAGAGTATTGAAAGCAACATCACAATCAGGAGACCAGACATACTTCACATGCTTACGAGGAGGTTGGAAAGAGGCTTTGCAATCTTGGAGAAGTTCTCAACGAATCTTCGCAATAGCTTGCAAGACCAAGAAAATCATGGAGCTGCTTGACATTCCGAGGAGGTTCCCAATTCACAATTGCGGACACCTTCTGGATTAATAGCGATGCCCTTGGCGGAGATGATATGACCAAGATAAAGCACTTCATCAAGCCAAAATTCACATTTGGAGAACTTCACATAGAATTGATACTCTCTGAGTTTGTCTAGCACCAATCGCAAATGTTTGGCATGATCCTTCTTATTCTTGGAGAAGACCAAAATATCATCAAGATAGACCAAGACGAATTCATTGGTATAGGGGTTGAAAATGAAGTTCATCATCCGAGAGAATGTTGGAGGAGCATTGACGAGGCGAAAGACATGACAAGATATTCATAAGAACCAAAGCTTGTTCTCGAATGCGTCTTGGGAATATCTTGTTCACGAATGCGAATCTGATGATAACCCATACGAAGGTCAAGCTTGGAGAACACTTTAGCACCTTTGAGTTGCTCGAAAAGCTCATTGATGTTGGGAAGTGGATACTTGTTCTTGATTGTCTTCTTATTCAATGGACGGTAATCGACGCAAAGACGGTCCGTGCCATCCTTCTTCTGGACAAAAGAACACCACAACCCCAAGGAGATGAACTCGGTCTGATCAAACCCAGACGCTCTTGTTCATCGAGCTGCTTCTTCAATTCCTTCAGCTCATTAGGTCCAAGCTTGTATGGACGCTTGCAAACGGGTTCAGTGCCAGGCTCAAGATCAATAACGAACTCAACTGGCCGATGAGGAGGCATACCCGGAAGCTCTTCTGGAAAGACATCTTGGTACTCACAAACGACTGGAATCTGAGAGATAGCATCCAATTCACCCTTCTCATTGAGAGAAAACAACCGAATGGTTTCATCACGAGCGGCATAGATGATCACATCATTAGAAGAGTGAGTCAATTGAATTTCCCTGGCAGCACAATCAAGCTGAGCTTTGTGCTGAGAAAGCCAGTCCATCCCGAGAATAAGATCAATATCCGACTCACCAAGAACAATTGGTTTAGCCAGAAATCTATAATCGCCCATCTTGATAGAAACATCCGGATCGCAATGATGGGGATCAGTCGAACCCTCCACCTCCACCTCCGCCTCCGGAGGCCTGGCAAGCTATCATGGCAGCCACCAATGCCAATGCTCAGATGATTTTGCAGCTCTTGCAAGAACGTACTCAGGGGCAAGGCAATCAAGGAAATCAAGGTCAAGGCAACAATCAGCCGCACTTTGCTACTCTCAGTCAGTTCCTCGCTAATCAGCCGAAGTCTTTCAGTTTCTGTGTCGAGGCCACAGACGCTGACGATTGGCTTGTGTACATCTGCAAGCATTTTGATTGTAGCAATGTCAGACCCGAGGACTTTGTCAAGTTTGCATCGTTTCAACTCAAGGATCAAGTCACCAGTGGTACCAAAGAATACAAAGATTCCGGAGGAGGTCGTGTCATTACAGGATGAGTTCCGCCGTGATTTCAGAGCTCATCACATTCCGAAAAGTGTTGTTGAGAGCAAGCGTGAGGAGTTCCGCAATCTCAAGCAGGGCAACATGTCTGTCTATCAATACAATATCCAGTTCCAGAACCCGGATTTGGACGGGGGAGGTGTTTAAATAGGCATAGAGGGAGCTAGGAGAGTCCAAATGAGGTGTAGTTTTCGCCCACACGATCGTGATCGAACGACGGAGAGCATGGAAGTGACTTAGATGGGTTATTGGGCTGTTTTGGAGGGGTGTTGGGCTGCAACTTAAAAGAGGCCTTTGCGAGTGCGGTTAACCGTTGGAGTACCAAACGAGCTCCAAATGACCAAACTTGACCGGTGGTCTACGGGTGGTATACCAAGGCCACTAGACAAACCTCGGTCCATTTCGAGAAGGTTTAGTACCCGCACACGCAAAAACGTAAAAGGGGCCGCCGGGGGAGATAGGAGTGTCGGATTGCAAAACGGACAACGGGAAAAATGCTCGGAATCATGAGACGAACACGTATGCAAATGCGATGCACATGATGACATGATGTAAAATGCATGACATGGACAAAAGCAAAATGAAGAAAAACCCAACCACGGAGGGAATATCATATCACAATGCCGAAAATGGCAAGAGTTGGAGTTACAAATATGGAAAGTTACATCCGGGGTGTTACATATGCCTTTTAAAACCGGACATGCATCATACTTGATTGTGCATCATGCCATGTTTATGTGATGGTTGTTTGCCTTGATGTTTCCTTATTTCCGGTTGCGCTTCTCCTTGATAGTGTCGGTTACATTGCGATTGTGAGGGTCCGTTCGACTACGTCCGTTTGTTTTCTTCATGGACTAGTTCTTCTTGCTTGCGGGATTTCAGTCAAGATGACCATACTCTCGAAGTCACTTCTATCTTTGCTTGCTAGTTGTTCGCTCTATTGCTATGCCTCGCTACCTACCACTTGCTATATCATGCCTCCCATGTTGCCATGTCAAGCCTCTAACCCTACTTCCTAGCAAACCGTTATTTGGCTAAGTTACCACTTTTGCTCAGCCCCTCTTATAGCGTTGTTAGTTGCAGGTGAACTGGTGAAGTTGAAGTTTGTTCCAATTCCAACAGAGAGGTGAAGTTGAAGTTTGTTCCATGTTGGAACATGGATATGTTGGGATATCACAATATCTCTTATTTAATTAATGCATCTATATACTTGGTAAAGGTTGGCAGGCTCGGCCTTATGCCTGGTGTTTTGTTCCACTCTTGCCGCCCTAGTTTTCGTCATACCAGCGTTATGTTCCTTGATTTTGCGTTCCTTACACGGTTGGGTGTTATGGGAACCCCTTAACAGTTCGCTTTGAATAAAACTCCTCCAGCAAGGCCCAACATTGGTTTTACATTTGCCTAACAAATTATTACCCTTCCTGTCATGCCCAAGATGCGACCCTATCCTAATGGAACTCGAAGGTCCCACCAAGGATAGAAGCGCATCTTGAAGACGCTTTTGCAAGGTGGATATCATTACATCAACATTACATAATAGATGGGGATACATACAAAAGGCACAAATGCCACAAGAATACATCAACATCATACATGAGAACAACATCCGACTACGGATGAAACATAAACAGAAACTCAAACAATATCCACCCTGCTATCCCAGGTTGCCGACCTGGAACCTATCCCCTGATCGAAAAGCAGAAGAAGAACTCCCAAACAAGTAAACATCGCTCTCGCGTCATGATCATCGCATAATCTGTACCTGCAACTGTTGTTGTAGTAATCTGTGAGCCACGAGGACTCAGCAATCCCATTACCATGGGTATCAAGACTAGATAAGCTTAATGGGTAAGGAATGGATAAGTGGTGAGGTTGCAGCAGCGACTAAGCATGATATGTGGCTAACATACGCAAATAAGAGCGAGAAGAGAAGCAACGGAACGGTCGTGAAGCTAGCAATGATCAAGAGGTGATCCTGAACTCCTACTTACGTCAAACATAACCCAAAACCGTGTTCACTTCCCGGACTCCGCCGAAAAGAGACCATCACGGCTACACACGTGGTTGATGCGTTTTAATTAAGTCAAGTGTTAAGTTATCTACAACCGGACATTAACAAATTCCATCTGCCACAAAACCGCGGGCACGGCTCTCGAAAGTTTATACCCTGCAGGGGTGTCCCAACTTAGCCATGATAAGCTCTCGCGATCAACGAAGGATATTCCTTCTCCTGGGAAGACCCGATCAGTCTCGGAATCTCGTTTACAAGACATTTCGACAATGGTAAAACAAGACTAGCAAGACCGCCCGATGCGCCGACAATCCCGATAGGAGCTGCACATATCTCGTTCCCAGGGCAACACCGGATGAGACATCCTACGAGTAAAACTAGCCCTCAAGTTTCCCCAAGGTGGCCCCTTGATCTACTCGTTTCGGGCCAACACTTAGAGAAGCATTGGCCTGGGGGGGGCTAAAATAAAGATGACCCTCGAGAGAGCGACTCCCAAGGGAAAAGTAGGTGGTGGTGAGGCAAATGGTAAAACCAAGGTTGGGCCTTGCTGGAGGAGTTTTATTCAAAATGAACTATCAAGGGGGTCCCATAAATCACCCAACCGCGTTAGGGACGCAAAATCCGGGAACATAATACCGATATGACAGAAACTAGGGCGGCAAGAGTGGAACAAAACACCAGGCATAAGGCCGAGCCTTCCACCCTTTACCAAGTATATAGATGCATTAATAATATATATAATAGATATTGTGGTATCCCAACATGAACATAATCCAACATGGAGAAATCTTCATCTTCACCTGCAGCTAGGAACGCTATAAGAGGGGATGAGCAAAAGCGGTAACATAGCTAAACAACGGTTTGCTAGGAAGGGTGACAAAGGTTAGAGGTTCATGGCAATTTGGGAGGCTTGAAGCAAAGTGGTAGGTAACGCAGCATAGCGATCGAACGAAGCAACTAGCATAGCAATGATAGTAATGAGATCCAAGGTGACGGTCATGTTGCCTGAAATCCCGCTAGGAAGAAGAACGAGTCCATGAAGAAGATGAAGCCACGAAGATGAACCAAGCGTAGACGAACGAACCCTCACGGTCGCAATGAAACAGGAACTAAGAAACAACACCGGAAAGAAACAAACAACATGGTAAATGCACAAGCATAAACATGGCATGATGCACAAACAAGTATGATGCATGTCCAGTTTAAAGAGGCATGGCATGGCAATATGCAACAAACAATACTACAAGTTAAGTGGAGCTCAATATGCAACGAGTTGCATATTGACGAAACACCACATTCGAGTTATTTAGTTCACTCTCGTTTAGGCACACAACAATATTAAATGTTGTTAAACATGGCAAGAGGTGAAGCATAAGTAAACTATCTATTTAGGCAAGTTTAAATGAGGCCGGAACAACAAACAACAATTCCGGAGAATCCTCATATGCATATTTCGAATTGCTACTATTCTGCCCTAAACACAATTTTAATGTTGTTAAACAGCAAAATAAAGTGCACCAAGTTAATCTATGCATTTTTTTCTACCGCATTTACATATAAAGTTTATTTAAAACCGAGCTACGGTTATTTAGTTATGAAATAAATCATTTTAACATGGCATTTGAGAAAATTTAAACAAACAACATTTTAAACATTTTAAACATGGATGAAAATGGCATATTATGAAACTAGATAAAATTCTAAGCATTTTACATGTATAAAGTATTTATATATGATGCATGGTTAATTCAACATTAGATGCATGAACAAAAGAGGTTTTTCTGTAAAACTGTAAATCCTCGGATAAAAGCTAAAATCACAGATCTGTAAAAAAACAGACCGGGCCGAAAACTGCTGGGGTGCTGGGCTTGGGGTGGCTCACCATGGGCTAAGCCCAGTCGGTGGAGCAGGAGGCCAGGTAGGCCGGATCTTGGCACGGCTGGGCCTTGACCAACAGGCGAAGGGGAGGTGGCCCAGGCGCGGGTCAACGCCTGACGGAGTGCGTTCTCTGCCGACGAGGGCGAGGCAGAAATGTATGGGCAGCGAGGGAGGCAGCGACGCAGCTTGGAACTCCGGCGACGACGAGGCAGATGCGGACGAGGCAAGGGACTTGGCAGTGCTCCATGAAGAAGATGGTGGCGGAGGCCGATCTGGATGAGGGGAGGGGCACGGCCAACGGTGTCGCTGGTCGAGCACCGCCGATGCAGCCTGAATGCAGAGGCAGGGAGCAGAGGCAACGGCGGCAGAGACCGGCGGGAACAGCGAGGGCGGCGGCGGTTCCCTGATCCGACGGCGCTGCTCCGGCGAGGCCATCGACGGGTGGTGGCGCTCGGGGCCGAGGTTCCTGGTCCAAAACAGAGTGAGAGAGACAGAGGTGAGACAGAGGCAGGGCGACGGGAGAAAAGAAGAAGGCAGGGGCGACGGGGCTGGCCTGGTCCAGCGGCGCGTGGCGTCCATGGCGGGTCAATCGAGGTCCTGGAGGTGCCGCTGCTTGCAGCCGATGGCGAGCTGCTCGTGACCCCATCGGGATCGAGCAGAGGAGGCGCTGGTGGATGGAGGGGATGAAACCGAGGGAGATGGCCAGAGGCTGCTGGTGGAGGCCGAGAGGAATTTTGGATTGGGGGCTCGGGCATCTGGAACGAGGAGGAGGGAGAGCGCTGGTTGGGTGAATCGGGCAGGGGAGATCCCGAGGGGGATTCGGTGGAGTAGCGGCGGCGTGGGGATGGATGGGACATGATCCCTAGATCCTAGGGTTGGACCTTTATATATAGCAAGTAGTTTAGGTTAGGGGTACCTACTCCCTCCGATCGAAATCAAACGGCCGAGAATAAATAGGTTAGGGAGGTCCAAATACGAAAACGGAGATGTTTTAGAGATGTTTGGGGATAAACCGAAAGCAACAGTGATAACTGAGCAGGTTGGGTTTGGGTAAGTTTTGGACACGCACACGAGGGGTCAAGAGAGGTCAACGAGGACAAGGGCCTGACAAAATGACAACAGAGCCAAAGAGAGAAAGGGCAGCTGTGAACGGCTACTAGTTTTATGAAAACATGCAGATGCAATGTGCATGATGCTATGAGATGAGATGCATGACATGAACAAAATGCAAAACAAGAGACAAAAACCCAACCACGGAGGAAATAAAATATCAACGGAAAAGGCAAGAGTTGGAGTTACGAATATGGAAAGTTGTATCTGGGGCGTTACACTTCCCTTGGGTCGGCCAACCCGAGGGTCATCTTTATTTTAACCCCCTCGGACCAATGCTTCTCTAAGTGTTGGTCCGAACTAGAGCCACTTGCAGCGCCCCCTCGGGGAAACTTGATGTCTAGTTTTAGTTGTACGTAGTGCTCATCCGGTGTGTCCTGAGAACGAGATACGTGCGACTCCTATCGGGATTGTCGACACATCGGGATGTCTAGCTTGCTGGTCTAGCTTTGCTGGTCTTGTTTTACCATTGTCGAAATGTCTTGTAACGGGATTCCAAGACTGATCGGGTCTTCGTGGGAGAAGGAATATCCTTTGTTGACCGTGAGATCTTGTGATGGGCTAAGTTGGGACACCCCTGCAGGGTATAAACTATCGAGAGTCGTGCCCGCGGTTATGTGGCAGGTGGGAATTTGTTGATGTCCGGTTGTAGAGAACTTGACACTTGACTTAATTAAAATGCATCAACCGCGTGTGTAGCCGTGATGGTCTCTTTTCGGTGGAGTCCGGGAAGTGAACACGGTTTTGGGTTATGTATGAATGTAAGTAGCTTCAGGATCCCTTCTTGATCACTTCTAGCTTCTCGACCGTTGCGTTGCTTCTCTTCTCGCTCTTATTTGCGTATGTTAGCCACCATATTTGCTTAGTGCTTGCTGCAGCTCCACCTCATTACCCCATCCTACCCATAATCTTAAATAGTCTTGATCTCGCGGGTGTGAGATTGCTGAGTCCTCGCGACTCACAGATTCTACCAAAACAGTTGCAGGTGCCGACTATACCAGTGCAGGTGACGCAACCGAGCTCAAGTTGGAGTTCGATGAGGAACTTGGTCGTTACTACGTTTCGTTTCCTAATGATCAGTAGTAGAGCCCAGTTGGGACGATTGGGGACCTAGCATTTGGGGTTATCTTCCTTTTCTTTTGGATTTGACCGTAGTCGCTCTATGTGTGTACTCTGATGTTGTATGATTTATTTAAGTATTGTGTGAAGTGGCGATTGTAAGCCAACCCTCTTTATCCCTTTCTTGTTCATTACATGGGATTGTGTGAAGATGACCCTTCTTGCGACAAAACCACCATGCGGTTATGCCTCCAAGTCATGCCCCGACACGTGTTAGATATAGCCGCATCGTGGGTGTTACATATGTTTCCTTATGTTAACATGTGTGTGAATCTGCAATATGGGCAGTTAATATGCAAAAGCCTTCTGGTCATCGGGCACACGCTTAAACTCAATGAACTGTGTATGATACTAATACTTTCCATGAAAATTTCTGAACTTGGGTAACAACATTTGAGTAACATATATATAGTGGTTACACTATTTGACAAAAGGAGGATCTTCGTAACACGGTTTTGACAACCATATGGTCCATATCTACATACCTAACATAGTAACAACTATCACATTTTAAGAGGCTAAGGGCCAACAACCATATGGTCCATATCTACATACTTAACATATATATTAACAGCTAGCACATTTTAAGAGGCTGAGGGCCAACAACCACAACTATTCACTGGAAGCAGCTTGATCACGGCGACTCGGCATCTCGTCAATGAAATGGAAGAGCCCTCCTGTGCCTTGGTAGATCATGAGTAGAACAGTGTCTCCAATTTTCCAATATGGATGCATTGCCACAAGAAGCGAGAACTTGTTATTTTGAATGGTTCCATTTCTGCGGGAAATGCAGTACCTTGCAATCACTTTAGCGTTATTAGCAGGCACAATTGTAATTCGACCACGCCGAGAAATCGATCCAGCAACTGCTACAGGGGTAATTTACGTTGACATGTAGAATAAAAACAATTGTAACATATTGTGGAAGATATATATAGTTTATGAGCATCAACGTTAAAATAAGACTTTTTACCAACATTTTGTGCACACAATTGGTCTTGTTCAGTGTGTGCACCATAGGCCTAATTAATCCCATCCAAAATCCAGTGTTCATACGGTGTGCTATCTCTGTCCGATTATCAACAAAGTTTATGGCATGCTTCAAGTCCTTCGAGTGAAATTTGGTACGCATAGTAACATACAGATCATTCACTATGCATCCAACATATCCTGCTTAAAAGGTGGAAAGGTATTATTTTTTCAGAACATGGCAGAAGAATGTATAGTGAGCATAAATTGGTCAATAGAATTTGTTGCTGCCTAGGAACGGAGTCAGAATATGATATCGCAATTGGTTGCTTAAATAGTGATCAATTGGTTGCTTAAATAGTAATATGACAGCAAGGAGAAAGTTGAAAGGACACTAACCTTGATCAGACTTTGATCGGCTGATGACGTCGGGGAAGTAAACATCCATGTTAATTAGACTAGGCTATGGTGCACACACCAGAATTTTATTGCCAGCTTTCAGTTCATAACACTTAGACATTTTTCTCCAAAGGTGCGCATTAAAATAGGAGTGATCATATTTATCAAGTTTTATGCTAACCGTAATTGTAAATCCATGTTGCGTTGTCAATATGACATCCTGAGAGTCATCAGCAAAGTACAGCCCAAGATTTCCTTCTACTCCTGTTCTTGCAAAGCAAGGGATGTACAGCTTGAAATGAAAATTAAGATCGTAAATTAGATATATTGAAATAACAGAGCAAGATGCAAATATGGAAGTAACTGATAGAACAGATTGAAATAACAGAGCAAGATGCAAATATGGAAATAACAGAGGAAGATGCAAATATATATAGGACGGCCATTTGGGACACCTAGGTGCCCAGGCTACTTGTTTTTCTACCTTCGGATTGCATTAGGATTTGTGCATTGTAACAGGTGTAGACACTAACGGGTATAACCATTAACCATTTGCAGTATTTAATTTGGAAAGTTATTGCAACGTGCTAATTAATTCCATTTAACTATATGTTAATTAGCGGTTCCTTGCTCTAATTTGGACGTAGGCATTAATTAGGATGCATGCACCAACACTTCCTTTAGAAGATCCATGTACGTGTGAGTATACGAAAAATGGTTTCTATTTCCATGATACTTAGTTCTGTTTACGGTATATACCCACAAATTATGTTAGGATAATACATATTATTTTCTGTATGTAGCCGTATTTTTTTGGGTATTCCTCTATTATCATACATCAGATAGATCACCATCAGGTATGTTTTATGGATAATTTTAACGATATGAATGTAACGTATCATTTGTCGAGGTATTTAGTTTACGTACATAAATTCACTCATAAAAGGGAAATAACACTTATGGGTATATACCAACAAATTTCACATTGAGTATTTACAGATATATCTTGAGTATGCACTGTTTGTTTTTGGCGAAAACTTATGTATCCACTTACAAATATATCGGATACGCTTGTAGGTATCTAGTACCTACAATAAATCATAGGGTATATATACTATAGTATTTAAGGAAAGACATCTAATACCTAGAATAAATCATAGAGTATCCGCAAATAATCATAGGGTATATATATACGTGCCCAAATAAAAATCATAGTATTTAAGGAAAATCATAGGGTATATATACACGTACCCAAATGAAAAAAAACCATAGGGTATATCTTTACGTACCCAAATATGAGTTTTTCGCCATTTTTTAATAATACTATAGTATTTAAGGAAAGAAGTTGTTTATGAGGGAATCAATAACATGCCATTTTCTGGAAACCAATTGACAATCAATGGCAGTGCATGCAAGTACAAAAGGAAAGTGAATTATTTGAAAGGTAGTATTGATTATTTGTAAGCAAAAAATGAATTAGCGGGTCGGACCCGAACTAGGTGCCCAGGCACCTAGGTGCCCCAAACATTTTACCTATATATATATATATATATATATATATATATATATATATATATATATATGAAAGCAAAGTACAAATATATATAATTACAAATATATAATGTAACAATGATTTTTTGCAAATATATAGATAATGTAGTAGCGGACGGTATATGTTCACAAATTTAGGCCATGCCGACCGTGGTAGGTTGAGGTTGAACATACCGAGCGCTCCTTGAAGTCATCCGGAATGGTGAGATAGAACTTCGTTTCCGACTAGCCACGACCACAGTTGCCCGATTTGTGCTCGCATTGTGGACACATGAGTGAACACCTACGAATCAGCTAGAACAAAAATGATTCCACGGTGATTTCTGTTGGTTGATTAACAACGATGGACGGACTGCAATAAGAGATGAGTGAATATTTTGCTAATTAAGTTGATTACCTTCTCCATGAGAAAAATCCCCGGCCCAATCCCATAGAAAACCCCAATCGACCAGAGTCTAGAATGTCGGTGCAGATAGGCGGCGGAAAGCGGTAGGGGCGAAATTCGGTGCCGTTTGGAGTGTGGCCTACGCCCGCTGCCAACAGCCGTCGAGCGTAGGGTGTAGAGTTGTGGAGGAGTCCGCGGCGAGTGAGTCTGAACGAAGTGGTCGAGGGTTTTATTTTCCTTTTGCATGTGTGAGTGAACACACACGGTTCGCAGAGGCGATGCAAATAAATCTTGTGCGATAGTAAATCACCGAGATTGAATGGGAATCCAAATTTCCTTTGTCCTTCATCCATGAGTTTTTTTCTATGATGAACATAAACACTGCTAATAACCGTGTTCAAATTTGACACTTTTCCGGGCTCATTTACAATATTTAGGGGATTATGTGCATTTTGTAGGCATTAATGCACGTAATTCAAATTCGAACAATCGATGCATGAAAGGGTGAGCAAGAACGGTCTGGAAAAACCATACTCGTGGTATTTAGTAATTTCTCAAGCCTTTTACAAGGAATGGGCAGAGATTTCAATGGAATGCGTGGCAATAGTCAACCACAAACGCGTCATCTACTGGGTTATCAACTATAGAACAATGAAAGCTGAGAAGGTTTGATTTATGTCGTCATGCACGCCATTCATAAATTGAACCATCACCGAGGAAGTTCAATGCTTTCGAGAGGGAAATCACCAAGATTGAAGGGGAATCCAAATTTCTGTCCTAGTTTGTCATTCAGTTTTTTTCCAACGATCAACATACCGCCTCAAATGCAACATGTTCAAATTTGACATTTTTCCGAACTCATTTACCATATTAGGGGATTATGTGAATTTTCTAGGCATTAATTATGCACATAATTCAAACTCGAACAATCGGTGCATGAAAAGGTGCACAAGAACGGTCTGGAAAACCATGCTCGTGCTATTTAGTACATTCTCATGCCTTTTACAAGGAATGGGCATATATTCCAAGGAAATGTATGGCAATAGTCAACCATAAACACGTCGTTTACTAGGTTAACAACTATACAAAAATGAAATACATGCTAGGAAAACATGACACCTCGTGTGGTGCCATGGTATGACCTCACTGTGCCCTGGTAAAAATGTCTTCATGCACGCCTTTCATAAAACGAACCATCATCGAGGAAGTTTGATGGTTTTGACCGGGAAATCACCAAGATTGAAGGGGGATCCAAATTTCCTTTGTCCTTTGTCCACGATTTTTTTTCTATGATGAACATACAACCTGCAAATCACCGTGTTCAAATTTGGCACTTTTCCGGGTTCATTTGCCATATTTAGGGGATTATGTGATTTCCTAGGCATTAATGCACATAATTCAAGTTCAAACAATCGGTGCGTGAAAGGGTCCACAAGAATGGCCTAGGACACCATGCTCGTGCCATTTAGTAAATTCTCATGCCTTCTACAAGGAATAATGGCCAGACATTTCAATGAAATGTGAGGCAATAGTTGTCGGATTGTAGGTTCCGGCATAACCCTCGAGGTTCGAACACTGGGGTGCACACGAAGATCTCTCCCCTTCTAGCTCACGCCCTCACCGCGATCTCAAAGCTCAGCGCGTCGAACTCAAAGAACTAGGGACACAAGGTTTATAATGGTTCGGACCACTGATGTGGTGTAATACCCTACTCCATTGTGGTGTGGTGGATTGCCTCTTGGGCTGAGGATGAATAGTTACAAGGGAAGAACAACCTCCTGAGGAGAGGTGATCTTGTGCTTGGTGACCTTGTGTGGATGAGGATGATCTGAATGGCTCGAGATCAGTTGCCTCCGATCAGTCCGTCCTCTCCCACTGTGGTGGCTAGCCTATTTATAGAGGCCCTAGTCCTCTTCCCAAATGCTGGCGGGAAGGGATGCCACAACGACCAAATTTGAAGGGAGACAACTAGTAAATGTTATCCTGACTAAAGGTGGTCTTCACCTGCCAAAGGCTTTGGTGGTGACGCCGTCTTGGGCTCCACAGTGACCTCCGTCCTGCCATCCTGCTGGTCTTGGTCTTGTTGCACCGATATGGAAACCTTTGACTGATGCCTCGAGACTCCTCGCCTGTGCTTGCCTCTTTAGCACCAAATAGGAAACGAGGACACTATGCGTGTTGGCGCCCGCCTGGCCCCGGTCGTCATCGTCATGGCTTGCATCACAGGAACCTCGTGAGCTGCCCCTTGCCTTGATCTCTCCGCACCTCGTGAGCCAGCCTGGTGAAGCCGCCCCGAGGAGGTCTTGCATCGTCCGCCTTGCGAGGCTTGGCCCCTCGCGAGGGTCTTGAGTGTTTGCTGGTGAAGATGGGCCGTACAGGGCCGCTGGTGGATCCACGCCGCGGGCCGCAGGATGGCAAGTCTGGGGACCCCCATTCCTAGGACGCCAACAGTGGCCCTCGGGCCCAAGGCGCGCTCGGACTTGGCTTCGAGGCGAAGCCAAAGGGCAAGTGCGGAGCGCCGCGGGCCCCAACAGCCGGCGGCCTCGTTTGACGCGTGGTGATTGATTGGACGTGGGCGTCTCTGCTTCCCCATGCTGCCTCGACAACTTCCTGATTTGACGACTCCCTACTGCATGTGATCGTGGGGATCGCTGGTTGGCCTTCTCCCGCTATAAATGAGGAGGGGGCGGAGCCCCCATCGCTCGTCTCTTCCTGCTCCGCTCGTTTCTTCTCCCTTGCTCCATTGCTAGTAGCGACACCCATGGCGCCGTTTTGGAGGTTCTTGGACGCAGAGAACGGAAAAACCCCCCGCGACGAGCCCGAGCCACTTCCGCCGAAGAAGAGGCTGGCCCACCACCGCGACGTAGTCGTGAGGCCGGAGGTGTCGAGGCCTTGGTGCGAGCGGCCATATCCCGGGTATCCGCTGCCTCTGTACGCCCAAGCTGAGGGCTCCGTAGGAAGAGGCGGCGAGCGGCGCCGCCCACGCCATGGCCGTGGTCACCGCGCTGTGGTGACGCACGCCATCGTCCCATGAGCCCACGCCGCGGACTCCTCGCACTAGCTCGTGATGTGGGCGGTGATGCCTCCACACACTTGGATTCGCTTTCCGCAGTTCTTATCCGTCGAGATGCCGTCGAGGGGCACCCTCGAGCTTTGGTTGCAGCACGCCCCTTTCTACTGGAGCGGAGGTTGAAGCTGTCTCCCCAGACAAGATCTTCACGACCCTTGGCTGGGGCGAGGTTGCTCGAGTCTGCCGCTCGGAAGGTGCCCTCGCCATCCATTTTGAGTACTATGGCGCTTCCAGCATGTACTTTAAGGTCTTTGACGAGGAAGGCCGCCGCCTGGAGTGCTGTCCAGGAGGGGGTCGTCGGGTTGGCGCAGGGGCCATCGCCGAGCCTGCCGCTGGCTTTGCCAGCAGCTCCTCCAGCAGTAACGGTGGTGCTTGGGAGTCCAGCGACTCTCCAGAGCCCTATGAGTCCCCGGAGACGAGCGACGACAGCTACGTGCCCCCGAGCTCTCGGCGCACCCGGAGCAAGGCCGCGGCGTTCGGCAGCTGCCGTTGCTGATCTGGATGGGGTTGGCGCCGGCCTTCCATGGCCCACTATTGATGATGGCGTCGGCCGCGCTGGCACGTGTAGATAGGTCCCCTAGAAACTCCCTTCTTTCGTTCCCTGCGAGGAATCGAGATGGGCCCCACGGGGGCGTGTAAAGGGTCTGTAATGTCTTTTGTTGATATTATGCTCATTATGAAAATTCGTGAACGCATGTCCTGTTGCGGCTCGGTCTCCCTTTTCCAACCCCACGGCTTCTTGGTGCTCTACACCGACAGGTCCCGGTCCCCAGGCAGGCTGTAGCCGTCGCTGGTATGCCAGGTCGTGATGCCATGGTCAATCCTAGGAGGTGAGCGGCCTGAGGTCCAGTAAGAGCTCCTGAGGCGTGATGCTCAAGAGGTCCCCTTTAGCGCGCAAGCAGCCACCGATAGGTAGGAAAGGGAGGCGACGTTGCCGTAACAAGGCCGCAACAAGTGGGAATCATATGTCGTAGCGCTTGGTCGACCCGGGCGTGAAACTTATCTTGGCAGTCCAGAGGTGGTTCCTTGTGCTGCACCAGACTCGTGCATCGACGGCTGTAGCGTAGCTAGGTTGGGCCCGTGCAAGTCTCCCCCTCTTCTCCGCGCTCTTCTATGTGCTCTACGTCCTCAGGTCCCGGCCCTTGAGCGAGCTGAGCCGCCGCTGGTATGCCAGGTCGCGATGCCGTGGTCAAGGCCAGGGAGTGAGGGCTGGAGAGCCAGTAAGAGCTCCTGAGTCGCAATGCTCAGGAGCCCCCTTTTAACATGCAAGCGAATTGCATGGGAGAAGAGGGAAACCGTGGTACCGCCTGCTGTTGTCCTCAGGAGGTTCCTGTAGGTTAGTGCGAGGAGGGATGCAAATTGCCATTACGATTGCCGGTCTTCCGCTGGTTGCTCCGCAAGAAGATGAAGGCACCGAGGGCCTGGTGAGGCGACGTGTGCGGGGCGTGCCGCGAGTCAGAGCTCGGCTGCTCAGATTTATCGGTGTTGCGGGGACAGACCCAAGCACAAGCGTCGTGCCAGCATGAGTAGCTCCCATTGTGGGATGAGCATGGGGCAGACCGGCGACGTGGGCGGTCATGATGGGTGACAATCAAGCAGGTGATAACCATAGACAGCTTATGCATGGAAAGCAAACTAGCTTAGGTAAATGCAATAACGATACATGCCACTGGGACGAACCCGAGCGGCATGCGGATGGTGCAGCCCGAGGGGCGCCCCCGTCAGAGTAAGCTAAAGACGTAAAAAGGATACATGCCACAGGGATAGGCCCACGCGGCCTGGGAATGATGTAGCCCGGGGGGCGCTCCCGGCTAAATAAACTTGGAAAATTTCACCTGGTTCCGTTGTCGAACGGATGTTGGGGTAGCTGAAGACGCGTGGCGAAGGGGTTTCTCTTCATGAGCCACCGGGGCCCTGAGCCTCCGGAGACTCTGGGGGCTCAGGTGGTTCCTTGAGGGCCGTCTCCATCTCCACCAGGATTGCGTGATGCCTGGCCTCCTGAGCCACTAGGACGCTCCGAAGGGTGGGCTAGAAAGCGGCTGCCATGCTCGGCAGGCCAAATGGCATGCGAACATAGCTGTGAGGTGGGCCCTCGTAATGTCCCACACGTGAAGTCTAGAAGCGCTCCTGGGATGCGGCCCTGTTGAGACCTTGGACGTCGATGCAAACACGCAGTCCGCCATCCTCGCCTGGATGGGGAGCCGCACCAGGTGGGCGGTGGTCGCCGCACATGGCTCTTGCGTCTCGTAGCTCCTGAGTGGTCTTGGCGATGAACTCCTGAGTGCCAGGCGCTCCTCGCCCAGTGTCTTCCTGAGGGAAACGTTTCGCGAAGCACGCCTCCATGTGGTGCCCAAGCACCTCCCTCGTGATGTTTGGCTAGGTCTGAGGCCTTCTCGAAGAGAGCCCCCGAGCCTTGCCCGAGGGAGGGGGCGCCAGAGGCGCAGGCGCCGATCCTGACGTGGCACCACTAGAGGCGCAGCTCCCCTGAGGTCTTGTATGGTGTAGTTGCTTCTTCTTCTTGGGGATGGCCTCAGGAGGGTACTGCGCACCATTGTTGTCGGGGTCTTCGATTGCTGCGGCTTGGAAGGCGCACTCGAGGGAGCACACCGCATCTATTTCTTTGTAGGGGACTATGATGATCCCGCCACATCCTGGCATCTTGAGGACGTTGTAGCCGTGGTGAGTTACCGCCATGAACTTAGCCAGGGCCGGATACCCGAGGATGGCATTGTACGGCAGACGGATGTGAGTAACGTCAGAATCGATGAGCTCGGTGCAGTAGTTGTCACGCTGTTCGAAGGTGACAGGGAGGCGGACCTACCCTATGGGGATGGTGGAGCCGTCAGTCACTCCTGAGAAGGGCTTGGTGGGCTGAAGCTGATCGTATGGCACTGGAAGGCTATCGAATGTCTCGACGGACGAGAAGTTAAGCCCTGCACCGCCATCAATGAGGGTCTTGGTGACTTGTACGTTGTTGATGACGGGTGAGAAGAGCATCGGGAGGGCGCCAGCAGTGGCCGTGCACTTGAGCTGGTCCGCCGAGCTGAAAGTGATGGCACACTTGGACCACCTGAGAGAGCGCGTGGCCTCTGAAAGTGTGTTATATCGACTAGTGGGGGGTGAATAGACAATTTTTATGAATTCTTCACAAAGGAATTTGCGGGTGAGGAAATTCCTAAGCGAAGAACTACTTGCAGCGGAATAAGTACTCAGATGTAAGCATAATAGAACACAAGCATGGTCATCATGATGAAATGAAGGCAAGCACAGAGTACAGAAAGCATAAACACAGGATAACACAGGATGAAGACACACAGACTGAAGAAATTGAACTGAGGAAATTGATAAAGTCTTCAGTAGAAGTCTTCAAACAGATATGAACAAGCACACAACATAGTAAGTGAGGAAATGAACGAGTTGAGGAAATAGAACCAGAAGGCTTGGTGAAGACAATGATTTGGTAGACCAGTTCCAACTGCTGCGGTAGTTGTATGTCTGGTTGGAGCGGCTAGGTACTTAAACCTGAGGACACAAAGTCCCGGATACACAGTCCTCACCGTATTCTCCTTCAGCTAAGGTCACACAGACCTCGCTCAATCACTCATGGTAAGTCTTTAGGTGACTTCCAAACCTTCACAAACTCGGTCACTCAGCGATCCACAATATCCTCTTGGATGCTCAGACGATGATGTCTAACCGTGTGGAAGATGCAGCGTCGGGTGGTAGGTGTGACATATGCCAACGGATGGCTTATCATTGTGGGAGCCAATAAGACGTCGCCGGTGCCTGGAAGCGGGATGAGGCGAAGACATGCACGCCGGCGGATCTTACCCAGCTTCGGGGCTCTCTGTGGAGATAACACCCCTACTGCTGCTCTGCGGGGTCTCCGCATGATCACTAGATGAACAAGTAGCTACAAGAGGCTCCTTGAGCTATTTCAGTGAGAAGAAGAAGAAGGGCACGGCTAGCTCTCCTCTTCCCTCTATGTGGTGTCTAAAACTCTAAGAGATCAACCCTTTGCATGGGTGCCCTAGGGGGTTTATATAGGCCTACCCCCCAGTGGTACAATGGTAATCCGGCAGGGCGCGGTCCCTAGCCGTCAGTGTCTACGCTCGCCGGCTTCTCCACCGGCCGCTGGGGCCCGCCAACTGGTGGTTCCCACCGGCTGCCGGCTTCCTAGTCGACAAGCTGGCCCCATCGCTGGGGGCCTTGTCGAGGGCTGGTTACTGTTGCCTCAATCCTGATGATGAGGGCTTTGTCGAGGTAAGCATTGCTACAGTGCCGCCGCTTTGGCGGCGATCACTATAGCCTTACCTCATCTTGTCTCCTTAATGAGGCGCCTCCTTCGAGGGAGGGAGCAAGCCGGGTACGGGGAGCCGGCCATATCTCAGGCCGACTGGAGGAGGCCTGGCCGCCTTCGTGTATCTCTCTGACTGGAGGGGCCCGCCGCCCGCGGGCCATGCTGACAACCTGTCGCGCATGACATCATGGTCAACATGGCAACAGTGTCGTGCCGGACGGGTGAGGGCCGCCCCGTACGGCGCACTGTGGCCATGCGCACTCCGGGATTTGGGGGTGACAGGCTTCACTGTAGCCACGCCCCGTCTCATCGCCGTTATGCGGGTGCAAAGTTTGAGGGTGCGGTTTTGGCCGCATGCTGGGGGGCCGGCTTCTTGGAGTCAGCCTCCTCGTGGCCGGCTTCATGGAGTCGGCCCTCTGGTGGCCGGCTCCTTGGGAGTCGGCCCTCTGGTGGCCGGCTCCTTGGGAGTCGGCCCTCTTGTGGCCTTCTTCCTGTAGGTTTTAGGGCCCGGCCGCCTCCCGGTAGCCGGCCTGAGAGACAGCCGGCCGATGGAAGGCATCCCCGCGTCTTGGATGTTGGAGGGCTTGATTGGCCCATAATTTTTCAAAAGTGCCGGGGGGAGCCGGCTAGGCTACCCGTGGTCATTTACTTCGACAGTAGTCCCTGAAGCTGGTTGAGCTTCGAGGCTGTAGAGAGGATGAGAAGCTCGATCAGCTTCCTACCCTAAAGAGTCGGCAGCTAGGAGCCGGATTCGAGTAGATGCGCCGTCTTAGGAAGGTCTGGCAGCTTGAAGGCGGGAACCGGATGGCACGCAGGCCGAATCGCGCGCTGACCGCTTGCCACTTGCGCACCACATGGCAACCGTCAGCAGGGATGGTCTGCCAGCGCACGCGCGCGACGGGGCGTCGCCACAGGTTGGGGCCCGCCACTCGTAGTCCTCGGCCCATGTGCAGATCTTCTGCGGCCCGAACGGACCGCTCGCCTTCCCATGGCGGTTTCAGCACGCCATTAGGGCGCAATAATCGCGGGACGTGGGGGAGTGGGCGCAGTTAATCCCACGTCCCCCCACGCCTCGCCTCCTTGGCTCCGCCGCACGAGCCTATAAGTAGGGGGAGGAGGGGGAGCGGCAGACGCTCGCGCGCTCGCCCTCGCTCCACCCTTTCTTATTCTTCGTTCTCCTTTCTAGTTCTGGTATGACCTAGACTGGCTGGTCATTTGTGCATCATGTTTAAATTCCATTTAAATTGAAATGCGGATTTTTGAAACCCTCAAAATCATTTTTGGAAATTGACCCAAGTAAAAATTGCTCCAAAAAGGTCCAAGAAAATGCTCATGTTGCTCTCTGAAAATATTGGACAGAGATTAAAATCAAACCAATATTTTTAAGAGTCCATAAGTAATTATTCTGGGCATTTGGAATTAATGCAGTAATTATTTGCCTTGGATATATATTGTTATATATAAAAAATATTGTCCAAAAATTATGCTATTTGATGAGGAGCTCTGGAATAATACCACTAGCCCCTACAAAAATTGGCATAAGAAAATAAAATGGTTTAGTATTTTTATTAAACCAAACAAATGTCAGAAAAATAGAAAAGAAAACAAAAAGGGGAAAAACCTACCCGGGCCACTTACCTGTGCAGCCGGGCACTGTGTGGCTTGGCCTGGCCCAGCAGGCCGGCCCAGCCCACCACCGCCGTCGTCCTCCTGGCGCCAGTCGGCCTGACGTGTGGCCGGCGCGCGCGCACGGCCGTGCCGCCACGCCACCTGCCTGCCTGTCCTCCCCTCTCGGCCTGGGCGTCCGAAGCGTCGCCACGCCAGCTGCCCCGCACCGCTCTCACTCCCTCTCGCTCTTCCTCCTCCCTGGTTCTCTCTTCCCCGAGCGCACCCGAGCGCCACCGTCGCCGCCGCATGCCATTGCCGCGGCCACCACCTCCCCCTCGCCCTCTCTTCGAGTCCGGAAGCCCCGCCACGTCGTCCACCACCTCTCCATCAAGCCACGCGCCTCGGGAGGCCTGGAGCGCCTCCATCGACGCCGTCTTCATCTCCGGTAGCCGGAGATTCGCCTTCGCCGCCTCGCTGGTTCCAGCCCCTCCCTGAGCTCGCCGACCGCCTCGTCCGAACCGCTGTAAGTTCTACTTCATTTTCCCCTCCTCCCCGTGCTAGTTGCCCCGCCTAGCTAGCTCAGCTGCCGCGCCCGAGACCTCATCGCCGCCGGCCATGGCGCCACCGTGGCCAGAGCCCAAGCCAGCCGTTCCCGCGCGCGTCACCGTGCTCCTGGTGACGCCAGGAGACCGTAGATGCCCTCCGCAGCCCCTGCCGTGCCCCGTAGCTCGCTCCCGCTCGAATCCGAACTCCGGCCGCCGCCCCGAGCTCCGCTCCAACGAGCTTCGGCGCCCCCGCAGCCCCCACCAGCTCCCCTGGTTGCGGACGACGACGGGCTACGCCCCGGTGGTCTTCGCGCGACCAGACGCCGCTTGTAGTGCAAGTTCGCCGATTCGCCGCCGCGCTATTGGTCGCCGCCGGCCAGAACTCCGGCGGGCTGACGTGGTTTTTTTAATTAGGCACTAATCCCCACCTACTGACACTGATAGTGGGCCCGGTGCCCACTAATCCTGATTAGACCAAATAAACCCCCCCCCCCTGTTAACTAACTGAGTCACTGATGTGTGGACCCCACACGTCAGGTTTGACCCCAGTCAGCCACAGTTGACTTGCTGACGTCATGCTTACTCAATGCTGACGCAGTAATACAATTTTCTGGATTTATTCTTATTCAGGAATTTCCAGAAAATGTTCAAAACTTCAAAATTTCATATAAATTCAACCGTAGCTCAGATTGAAATAATTTATATATAAAAAATTATCAAAAAAATGCAATCTATCCATCTGTACTAGTTTCATGCATGAAAAACCAACTTATACCTGCTGTATAAGTGAAACACTAAGCTTATATAAAGAGCTTACTTTGGAAATGCATTTGAATCTTGGGTTCAAATGGGCTTAAACCAAATGAACTCTAGCTGCATTAGCTCAAACAGCATCACATCTTCATGCCATGTTCATGCATCATATTGTTGCATATGCTTGTGTTTTGATTGTTGGCACTGTTCCTTCTTGACAGGTCTTGCTCCGGAGACCGTTCTGGAGTACCTGTCTATGAAGCAGTGCCCCCCCTGTTGATCTACCAGGCAAGCAAACCCCCTTGTTCATTCCGATACAATCCTACTCTCTCGCTCCTGCTCTCAGTTGCATTAGGACAACAACGATTCATCTGCTACTTTGTGCTGCGGTAGTTGAACCCATTCCTCTGCATGACCTGTCATTGCCACAGTAAATAGTTGAAACCCACTAGCATGTGTAGGAGTTGATTGAGCCATGTTGCGTTCCTACCATGCTATGCCTGCTATTGCTTAGAGTTGTGTCAGGTCTGATTCATTGGGAATGAATCGGAGTGTTACGATATGTTCTGATGCTGAGAGTGGAGTGTGTGAACACGATTTGGTAAAGGTAGCGGTGAGAGGGCATGTAGGAGTACATGGTGGGTTGTCTCACTGGAACCGTCCTTAAGCACTGAGTTCTGTGTATGTTGTCCAATGACTAGCTACTACCACACATTGGAATGCTTAAGTGCCCCTCTCGACTTATTAATCAACTTGATCTCTGTCCAGGAGTCGCAACTAGTTTCTGGTGTTTGTAGGTAGTGCTATTTTTCTACCGAGTGGCACCCGGCAGGGTGGGCTTGGGACAGACTAGGCACAGGTGTCACGGTGTACCAAGTGGCACCCGGATGGTGGGCTTGGGAACCCTTCTCACATCGTTTGGGACCGTGAGCGACACACTGGCCGGATCTCCTTGCGGATGGAACCCGAATAGGCGATAAACCTGGACTAGAGTCTTGTGTGGTTAGTCAGGTCGTGGCCGACACCCTCGCCAAAGCTTCCGCTTGAAGGTTGCCGAGATACATGGCGTGTATATGGCGGTAAGTGGCGAGGCGTGTGTGAAGAAGTACACCCCTGCAGGGTTGTCATGATCTATTCGAATAGCCGTGTCCTCGGTTATGGACTTCTTGGATGCTTACGTGGTACATAGACAACTTGAAGTGGATCTTTGTAAAATGCTCAAGACAAGTGTGAGTGCTATGGATGGCCTTCTCGTATGGAGACGAGGATGAATCCATAGTAGTGTATTGTGTGGTGACTAGTGGACTCGTGTGCGTCATATCACCTCAAAGAAGTTCTGGTAGTCGTAGAACAGGATAGCCACAGAGTCAACGCTGGCTTGCTGCAACTAAACTCCACATTACCTTCTTGATAATAATGAATTTATAAAAGGATATGATGTAAGTCTTCTTTGAGTACCTTTGTACTCACGTTGCTTTATTTATTTTTGCAGCGGAGACTTCGGTCTTACTAGTAGTTCCGCTTGGACTTGACGAGTAGCTTGTTACCTCAGCTACGATCTTGTACCCTTGGGAGGGTCTTGTAGATAGTCGGGCTTCTCAGCCTTTTCTTTTGTAGTTATGCGTACTCAGACATGTAATGCTTCCGCTTGTTGCTTGTATGCTCTGAATGATGGGTCATGTGACCCCTGTTTGTATTTAATGCTATGTGGCTCTTCTGAGCCTTTACCTATATGAGTTTGCGTTATGTTGTGATGCCATGTTGTACAAAACATACTTGCATGTTATGCGTACGTGTAACGTGTATTGCTATGTGTGGGATCTGACAACCTAGTTGTCTATCCTTGGTAGCCTCTCTTATGGGGAAATGTAGTCTAGTGCTTCCACTGAGCCATGGTAGTCTGCTACAGCCTGGTTCACCAGAGTCCTGCTAGCCCAGCACTACTGCTCCGGAACACTTGACTGGCCGGCATGTGATTCACTTCGTTCACAGTTCTGCTTCGGGAAATGTCATGCGATGACATCCGAGTCCTGCCTAGCCTGCTACAGCCGGGTTACGGAGTCCTGTTAGCCAGTGCTACAGCCCAGTTCACGGCAGTCTTGACCGACATGCTCGATGTTGATTCATGTATGCCTGTCCCCATAGGTTCTTGCCACTTTGGGTTGACGACTAGTCATGTCGGCCGGGTTCTCTGTCATATGGATGCTAGCGACACTATCATATACGTGAGCGAAAGGCACAAAGCGGTCCGGGCCATGGTAAGGCGACACCCGTGGGAATACCGTGCGTGAGGCCGCAAAGTGATATGATGTGTTACATGCTAGATCGGTGTGACTTAGGATCGTGGTCCCGACAGCTTTGGTATCGAGCCTGTTGCTGTAGGATTTCCAAGCCAACCTGGTCGAAGTTGAGTCTAGAAATTCTTTAGTTATGTAAGGGAATTGATTGTGGGAAGGAACGTAAGGCTCTTTTTACTCCTTATATATCATGCCCTTCTGATCTGAGTCGTCCTATCTTTCCTACGGGGTTAAGGAACTAGGTTTCCTCTTCTGTCTAACAGGATCACGTGTTACTACTCCGTAGTCCCATAGGATTGGATGACCAGAGTCATACCCCAACTTCAAGTACTTCCGGTGTAGTCTGTTTAGTATTATCCCGGAACCTTGAGTGATGATGTTGAGTATGCTACTACCCCATTTTAGCAGGATGTCTCATTTTGAGCATTTTACTGCCGTTATGCTGCCGGAATTGCCCTAAGAGTTCGAGAGTTACTAATTTCCTTGTCCTACATTTTATAGTCTGTAGTTGATGTTGATTCCGTCCTTGGTTTCCTTTCTCAGGATGTCACCAGTTAAGCGAAGTTCTATTGCTCGTAGCCAGAACCACGGAGATGGTAGGGATGAGGATCCTCCCGACCAGCCTTCATTGGCAGAGTTTATGTTAGAGTTGGAGAAGAACAAGCGTGAGTCTAACCGCTTGTTGGCACGTATCGAGGAGAACACCGCGACAGTTCAAAGGGTCTCGCAACCATTCATGACTTCATTCGCTTGCACCCACCTACATTTCATCATTCCATCGAGCCACTCGATGCGGATGACCGGCTCCGTAGTATCACCGCAAGCTCCGTTACGCAAACGTAGCTGAAAGTGATAAGGTCACCTATGCTGCATATCACCCGGAAGGTCCCGTAGTCTTTGGTGGCGTAATTATGAGGCTATGCTTCCACCTGGTCGATTCCTACCTGGAGAGATTTCACTGAGGCTTTTCGCGAGCATCACATTCCTGAAGCCCTCATCGATCGCAAGAGAGAAGAGTTCTGTAGTTTCATCCAGGGTAAGATGGCTGTTGATGCTTATAGTAGAGAGTTTGAGAACCTCGCCCGCTATGCTACAGAAGAAGTGTCCACGGACGCCAAGAAGCAGGCTATGTTTCAGAAGGGTCTCAACCCCAAGTTGCGTCGTGATCTCCACCTACATCATTGTGATACATTCCAGGCTCTTGTGAACAAGGCCATTAATGCAGAGACATCTCAGCTCACTTACGAGGAGTCTCGTAAGCACACCCGTGATTTGGGATCTTCTTCCGGTTCTAGTTCTCAGAAGCGCCGGATTTGGATTCCGAACTCTGCTCTTCCACCCGGATATTCACCGAGGCCATCCTATGTGGTGCCTCACCCAGTTCAGCAGTATGCTCCACCCAGGCCTATTGGTAGACCGCTTGTCAATGCGGGTCCACGTCCAACTTCAGGGACTTGCTTCACATGTGGGAAGCCAGGACACTATGCACGTGACTGCTCTCAAGCCAGTTATGCTCCAACCCAGCCCGAGAAGCCTGTTGGCTGTGTTAAGCCATCACGCAAGATGATCAGTGTCAAGTCAGCCCCCACTGAACGTGGACGTGTGCATCACGTCTCAGCTAAAGACGCTCATGACGATCCGGATGTCGTTCTTGGTACACTCCTTGTCAACTGTCATCCAGCTTCAGTTCTATTCGATACTGGAGCATCTCATTCCTTCATTTCTGAAAGCTATGCTAACTTGCACAACATATCATTTTGTGATATGCCCTCTCCGCTAGTCATTCAAACCCCTGGATCCAAATGGCAAACTTCTAGTGTAAGCCATGGTAATGAAATCCTTGTTGACAGACTTGTATTCCTTGCCTCACTTATAGCCCTCAAGTCCAAGATTGATTGTTACACCAGATCTGTTCAGCTTACACACCCATCTGGAAAGATAGTCACTGTCTCCACTAGAGTTGCAAAGCGTCAAGTCTATTCTCTTAATGCCAGCCCTCTTCCAGACCTTGAAGATATCCCGATAGTCCGTGACTTTCCGGATGTCTTTCCAGAGGAACTGCCAGGTATTCCACCTAATAGAGATGTAGAGTTCGTCATAGATCTTATCCCAGGAATCGCTCCAATCTCTAGGAGACCTTACAAGATGGCACCCTTAGAACTAGCCGAGCTTAAGAAACAACTTGATGAGTCCTTGAAAAGGGTTTCATCCGTCCTAGTTCTTCTCCTTGGGCTTGCCCCGTCCTCTTCGTCAAGAAGAAGGATGGTACGGACCGGATGGTTGTAGATTATCGTCCCGTTAATTTGGTTATGATAAAGAACAAATATCCGCTTCCCAGGATCATCGATCTGTATGATCAGCTCGCTGGATCCTCAATCTTTTCCAAGATGGATTTGAGGTTAGGATACCACCAAATCAGGATCAGAAACGGGGACATCCCCAAGACAGCCTTTATCACTCGTTATGGCCAGTACGAGTACACCGTCATGTCCTTTGGTCTAACCAATGCTCCAGCTACATTCTCCCGCTTGATGAACTCGATCTTCATGGAGTACTTAGATAAATTTGTCGTGGTTTACCTCGATGATATTCTTATTTACTCGAAGAAAGAGGAAGAGCATGCCGAACATCTTAGACTTGTTTTAGAAAATCTCAGAGAGCACCGCCTTTATGTCAAGTTCTCCAAGTGTGAATTTTGGTTGCCAGAAGTGACCTACCTAGGCCACGTAATCTCTGGTAAGGGCATTGCTGTCAATCCCGAGAGAGTTAAGGCCGTTCTCGATTGGACTCCACCTGAAACAGTTAAACAAGTTAGGAGTTTCCTTGGTCTAGCCAGCTATTATCGCCGCTTTGCTGAAAACTTCTCCAAAGTAGCCAAACCCCTCACGGAACTTCTCAAGAAAGATAAAAAGTTTGAGTGGTCCCCACCGTGAGTACAGTTTTAGGAACTGAAAAGACGCTGACTTCTGCTCCCATACTTGTGCCACGGATTTCACTAAAGACTTTATTATCCATCATGCGGCGCCTCACGACAGGGACTAGGTTGCATTCTTATGCGGTGTCTTCATGTGATTGCCTATGCATCTCGTCGATTGCATCCACATGAGGAGAATTATCCTACACATGATCTAGAGCTTGCAGCCGTAGTCTATGCACTCAAGACACAGCGACACTACCTACTTGGTAAACGTTGCGAGATCTACACCGATCACCATAGTCTCAAATATATCTTCACCCAACCAGAGTTGAACCTTAGGCAAAGACGTTGGTTGGAGTTGATCTCAGATTATGATCTAGGGATTACCTACACCCCAGGAAAAGCTAATGTCATGGCTGATGCGCTAAGCCGTAAATCCTATTGCAACAATCTCATGTTGCAGTGGGGTCAACCACTTCTCCATGAGGAATTTTGTAAGCTTAACCTTCACATTGCTCCTCACGGATTCCTTTCTACCCTTGTGGCGAAACCTGATCTTGAGGATCGGATTATCGCCGCTCAAAAGTAGGACACGGGAATTTCCCGGATCAAGAGAAACATTAAGAAGGGAGTTGGTGGATGCTTCTCTATGGATGATCCAGGTGTTGTTTTCTTTGAAAACCGCTTGGTGGTTCCCAAAAATCAACATCTGCGAAAATTGATTCTTAAGGAGGCGCATGAATCTCCTCTCACAATTCATCCCGGTAGTACTAAGATGTATCAGGACCCTCGCCAGAGGTTCTCGTGGACTAGGATGAAGAGAGAAATCGCTCGATTTATTGCTAAGCTGACGCGTTTGTCGTCGCGTTAAAGCAGAGCATCAGAGGCCTGCTGGCACCCTTCAGCCTTTAGCCATTCCTGAGTGGAAATGGGATAAAGTTGGTATGGACTTCATCACCGGCTTTCCCAGGACCAAGAAAGGGAATAATGCTATCTTCGTAGTCATTGATTGTCTCTCCAAAGTGGCGCACTTCCTACCTGTTCGAGAGAGTATCACTGCTAGTCAGCTCGCTGACTTATATATCTCTCGAATAGTTTCACTCCATGGTGTTCCACTAGAGATCAATTCTGACCGTGGTAGTCTTTTCACTTCTCATTTCTGGGAGAGTTTCCAAACTGCCATGGGCACCCATCTTTCTTTCAGTACCGCTTTCCACCCTCAATCAAGTGGTCAGGTGGAAAGGGTCAACCAAATTCTCGAAGACATGCTTAGAGGTTGCGTTATCTCATTCGGTATGGATTGGGAGAAATGTCTTCCTTTCGCCGAGTTTGCTTATAACAACAGCTATCAATCCAGTCTCAAGAAAGCTCCTTTTGAGATTCTCTATGGACGAAGATGTCGAACACCCTTGAACTGGTCGTAAACCGGTGAAAGACAATTCTTTGGACCGGATATGATCCAGGAGGCAGAAGAGCAAGTTCGCATCATTCGTGAGAATTTGAAAACAGCCCAATCTCATCAAAAGAGCCAGTATGACCGTCGTCATAAGGAAGTGGCTTATGAAATTGGCGACAAAGCTTACCTTCGGGTTACTCCTTTGAAGGGTACCCATCGTTTCGGTATCAAGGGCAAGTTGGCTCCTCGTTACATTGGTCCCTTTCGCATTCTCGCTAAACTAGGAGAGGTTGCCTACCAGTTGGAACTACCCCCACATCTTTCTCGAGTTCATGATGTCTTCCACGTCTCTCAACTCAGGCGTTGCTTCTCGGATCCCATCCGCAGAGTGGACCACGAAACGCTTGATCTCCAAGATAACCTCACATACCGAGAGTACCCGGTTCGCATTCTTGATCAAGCGAGGCGTGTTACCCGACGCCTTGAACATCAAGTTTCTCAAGGTTCAGTGGTCTCATCATTCCGAGAGAGAAGCTACTTGGGAGCGAGAAGATCGTCTTCGACCGAGTACCCCGCTTTCTTTCCGTCGACCTGAATCTCGGGACGAGATTCTTTCAAGTGGGGGCGAGTTGTCACATCCCTAGTTCTGGTATGACCTAGACTAGCTGGTCATTTGTGCATCATGTTTAAATTCCATTTAAATTGAAGTGAGGATTTGTGAAACCCTCAAAATCATTTTTGGAAATTGACCCAAGTAAAAATTGCTCCAAAAAGGTCCAAGAAAATTCTCATGTTGCTCTCTGAAAATATTGGACAGAGATTAAAATCAAACCAATATTTTTAAGAGTCCATAAGTAATTATTCTGGGCATTTGGAATTAATGCAGTAATTATTTTCCTTGGATACATATTGTTATATATATATAATATTTTCCAAAAATTATGCTATTTGATGAGGAGCTCTGGAATAATACCACTAGCCCCTACAAAAATTGGCATAAGAAAATAAAATGGTTTAGTATTTTTATTAAACCAAACAAATGTCAGAAAAATAGAAAAGAAAACAAAAATGGAAAAACCTACCCGGCCACTTACATGCAGCCGGGACGCTTTGCGTCTTGGCTCGCCCAAAGGCCGGCCCAGCCCACCACCGTCGTCCTCCTGGCGCCAGTCGGCCAGGCGTGTGGCCGACGCGCACGCACGGCCGTGCCGCCATGCCACCTGCCTGCCTGTCCTCCCTCTCGATGCCTGGACGTCCGGAACGTCGCCACGCGCTGCCCCGCACCGCTCTCACTCCCTCTCGCTCTTCCTCCTCCCTGGTTCTCTCTTCCCGAAGCGCACTTGAAGCGCCACTGCTGCCGCCGACGCCATTGCCGCTGCCACCACCTCCCCTCGCCCTCTCTTCGAGTCCGGAAGCCCCGCCACGTCGTACACCACCTCTCCGTCAAGCCACGCGCCTCGGGAGGCCCTGGAGCGCCTCCATCGACGCCGTCTTCATCTCCGGTCGCCGGAGATCGCCTTCGCCGCCTCGCTGGTTCCAGCCCCTCCCCGAGCTCGCCGACCGCCTCGTCCGAACCGCCGTAAGCTCTACTTCATTTTCCCCTCCTCCCCGTGCTAGTTGCCCCGCCTAGCTTGCTCAGCTGCTGCGCCCGAGACCCCATCGCCGCCGGCCATGGCGCCACCGTGGACAGAGCCCAAGCCAGCCGTTCCCGCGCGCGTCACCGTGCTCCTGGTGACGCCAGGAGACCGTAGATGCCCTCCGCAGCCCCTGCCGTGCCCCGTAGCTCGCTCCCGCTCTAAGCCGAACTCCGGCCGCCGCCCCGAGCTCCGCTCGGCGAAGCTCCGGCGCCCGCAGCCACCAGCTCCCCGGTTGCAGACGGCGTCGGGCTACGCCCGGTGGTCTTCGCGACAGACGCCGCCAGAAGCACAAGTCCGGCGAGTCGCCGCCGCGCTATTGGTCGCCGCCGGCCAGAACTCCGGCGGGCTGACGTGGTTTTTTAATTAGGCACTAATCCCCACCTACTGACACTGACAGTGGGCCCGACGCCCACTAATCCTGATTAGACCAAATAAACCCCCCTGTTAACTAACTGAGTCACTGACGTGTGGACCCCACACGTCAGGTTTGACCCCAGTCAGCCGCAGTTGACTTGCTGACGTCATGCTTACTCAATGCTGACGCAGTAATACAATTTTCTGGATTTATTCTTATTCAGGAATTTCCAGAAAATGTTCAAAACTTAAAAAATTCATATAAATTCAACCGTAGCTCAGATTGAAATAATTTATATATAAAAAATTATCAGAAAAATGCAATCTATCCATCTGTACCAGTTCCATGCATGAAAAACCAACTTATACATGCTGTATAAGTGAAACACTAAAATAGCTTATATAAAGAGCTTACTTTGGAAATGCATGTGAATCTTGGGTTCAAATGGGCTTAAACCAAATGAACTCTAGCTGCATTAGCTCAAACAGCATCATATCTTCATGCCATGTTCATGCATCATATTGTTGCATATGCTTGTGTTTTGATTGTTGGCACCGTTCCTTCTCGACAGGTCTTGCTCCGGAGACCGTTCCAGTACTATGCGTGAAGCAAGTGCCCCCCTATTGATCTACCAGGCAAGCAAACCCCCTTGTTCATTCCGATACAATCCTACTCTCTCGCTCCTGCTCTCAGTTATTGCATTAGGACAACAACGATTCATCTGCTACATTGTGCTGCGGTAGTCGAACCCATTCCTCTGCATGACCTGTCATCGCCACAGTAAATAGTTGAAACCCACTAGCATGTGTAGGAGTTGATTGAGCCATGTTGTGTTCCTACCATGTTATGCCTGCTATTGCTTAGAGTTGTGTCAGGTCTGATTCATTGGGAATGAATCGTAGTGTTACGATATGTTACGATCTTTGAGAGTGAAGTGTGTGAACACGATTTGGTAAAGGTAGCGGTGAGAGGCCATGTAGGAGTACATGGTGGGTTGTCTCACTGGAACCGTCCTTAAGCACTCAGTTCTGTGTATTTTGTCCAATGACTAGCTACTACCATACATTGGAATGCTTAAGTGCCCCTCTCGACTTATTAATCAACTTGATCTCTGTCCAGGAGTCGCAACTAGTTTCTGGTGTTTGTAGGTAGTGCTATTTTTCTACCGAGTGGCACCCGGCAGGGTGGGCTTGGGACATACTAGGCACAGGTGGCACGGTGTACCAAGTGGCACCCGGATGGTGGGCTTGGGAACCCTGCTCACATCGTTTGGGGCCGTGAGCGACACCCCGGCCGGATCTCCTTGCGGATGGAACCTGAATAGGTGATAAACCTGGACCGGAGTCTTGTGTGGTTAGTCGGTCGTGGCCGACACCCTCGCCAAAGCTTCCGCTTGAAGGTTGCCGAGATACATGACGTGTATATGGCGGTAAGTGGCGAGGCGTGTGTGAAGAAGTACACCCCTGCAGGTTATCATGATCTATTCGAATAGCCGTGTCCTCGGTTATGGACTTCTTGGATGCTTACGTGGTACATAGACAACTTGAAGTGGATACTATAAAATGCTCAAGACAAGTGTGAGTGCTATGGATGGCCTTCTCGTATGGAGACGGGGATGAATCCATAGTAGTGTATTGTGTGGTGACTAGTGGACTCGTGTGCGCCATACCACCTCAAAGAAGTTATGGTAATCGTAGAACAGGATAGCCACAGAGTCAAAGCTGGCTTGCTGCAACTAAACTCCACATTACCTTCTTGATACTAATGCATGTATAATAGGATCTGATGTAAGTCTTGTTGAGTACCTTTGTACTCACGTTGCTTTATTTATTTTTTGCAGCGGAGACTTCGGTCTTACTAGTAGTTCCGCTTGGACTTCGACGAGTAGCTTGTTACCTCAGCTACGATCTTGTACCCTTGGGAGGGTCTTGTAGATAGTCAGGCTTCTCGGCCTTTTTCTTTTGTAGTTATGCGTACTCAGACGGGTAATGCTTCCGCTTGTTGCTTGTATGCTCTGAATGATGGGTCATGTGACCCCTGTTTGTATTTAATGCTATGTGGCTCTTCTGAGCCTTTACCTATATGAGTCTGCGTTATGTTGTGATGCATGTCGTACAACACATACTTGCATGTTATGCGTACGTGTAACGTGTATTGCTATGTGTGGGATCCGACAACCTAGTTGTCTATCCTTGGTAGCCTCTCTTATGGGGAAATGTAGTCTAGTGCTTCCACTGAGCCATGGTGATGCACTTCTGACTGGTTCACCGGAGTCCTGCTAGCCCAGCACTACCGCTCTGGAACACTTGACTGGCCGGCATGTGATTCACTTCGTTCTTGTGTCTGTCCCTTCGGGGAAATGTCACGCGGTGACATCCGGAGTCCTGCCTAGCCTGCAACATGCCGGTTACCGGAGTCTTGTTAGCCCAGTGCTACAGCCCGGATTCACACGCTGCTGACCGACATGCTCGATGTTGATTCATGTATGCATGTCCCCATAGGTTAGTGCCACTTTGGGTTCACGACTAGTCATGTCGGCCCGGGTTCTCTGTCATATGGATGCTAGCGACACTATCATATACGTGAGCCAAAAGGCGCAAACGGTCCCGGGCCATGGTAAGGCGACACCCGTGGGAATACCGTCCGTGAGGCCACAAAGTGATATGATGTGTTACATGCTAGATCGGTGTGACTTAGGATCGGGGTCCTGACACTTCTTGGCTCGCCGTAGCTCCGCTGTAGCGGGGTTGCGCGTCCTCCGGCGCCGCGCCACACTCGTTTCTTCCTCGCTCCCATGGTGCTGTCCAGTTCTTGGGATGGCTCCAACGTCCATGAGGACCACATCAACTGGCTCCACAAGACGCGGCGGCTGCCGGGCGCGGGTTACGGGCGGACCCGCCTCGCGCCGGAGGCAGAGGTCTCGCCGGCGCCGGAGGAGGACGAGCGGGTTATCTTTTGCTCGCCTTTGCTGCTTGGCCTCGGCCTGCGGCCAGCCGGGTTCTTCCGCTCCTTCCTCGAATTCTACCATCTCTAGCCGCATGACCTCACCCCCAACACGGTGATGCTGTTGTCGGCCTTCGTCACTCTGTGCGAGGGTTTTCTTGGCGTAATGTCGGATTTCGGGTTCCGGCAGACCCTCTAGGTTCGAACTCTGGGGTGCACGCGGAGATCGCACCTCCAACCTACCTACGCCTTGTCGCCTCGCAAGGATCTAAACTACACAAAGAACAACACAAGGGACACGAGGTTTATACTGGTTCGGGCGACCATCGTGGTGTAATACCCTACTCCAGTGTGTGGTGTGGTGGATCGCCTCAGGCGCTGATGATGAACAGTACAAGGGAAGAACAGCCTCGCGAGGGTCTATTCTTGAGCTGGTGCGACGAACTGCTAGGGGAGTTCAGTCGCCTCTCTTTCTCTCTCTCTAGGTGCCGATTCAGATCGATATCCCTTGCCTTGGTGGCCATTTTGAAGGGGAACATCTAGTACACTTATCCTGACTAAAGTCGGTCCTCGCCTGCCAAAGACTCTGCCGGTGATGCCGGCCTGGGCTCCACGATGACCTCCTTCCTGCCGTTATGCTGGTCTTGGTCTTGTTGCACCGAAATGGTTGCCTTTGCCTGATGCCTTGGCCAGCGCTTGCCCCCTTTGCACCAAAGGGGAAATGAGGACACTTTGCGGGATGGCTCCCGCCTGGCGCCCTCGGTCGTCATGGCTTGCGTCACGGGCACCTCGTGAGGTACCCCGCCTTGATCTCTCCGCCTCCTCGCGGGCCAGCCTGACGAGGCCGTGCCTGAGGAAGCTTGCTGTCGTCTGCCCCGTGAGGCTTGGCCCCTCCTGAGGGTCTTGAGCTTGTGTTGATGAAGATGGGCCATACTGGGCCACCCCTTGAGCCATGCCGCAGGCCACAGGCAGGCAAGTCTAGGTACCCCTGTTCCCAGAATACCTACAGTAGCCCCCAGGCCCAAGGCGCGCCCGGGCTTGGCTTAGCAAAGAAGCGAAGGGGCAAGTGCGAAGCGCCGCAGGCCCCAACAGCCTGCGGCCTTGGGCGCTGCGTGGCGGTTGATTGGATGTGGGTGTCCCAGCTTCCCCACGACGCCTCGGCAACTGCATGAATTGACAAGTCCCTGCATGCAAAGCGTGTCATGATTACCTGTGATCGTGGAGGTCGACGGTTGGCCTCCCCCGACTACTTGTACGGAACGGCGCGAGCCCTTCCAGTCCATCTCTTCTTGCTTCTCCTTCTTCTCCATCCTTGCCCTTTCTCCACATTGCGACAATGGCTCCGATCCGCCGGTTCTCCGCAAAAGAGAAAGGAAAGGCCCCCCGAGAGGGTCCCGATCCGCTTCCGCCGATGAAACGGCTAGCCCTCTGCCGCCGAGATGAGGGCGCCCGGCAGGAGGTGTCGAGGCCCTGGTACGAGCGGCCACCACCAGGGATCCCGCTGCCCTTGTACGCCCGCATTGAGGGCCCTGAAGGAGTTGACACCGAGCGCCACGGACGACGCCGCCGTCGGCGTCGGCGGGTCACGGCGGTGCGCGTTGTTCCTCCCGGAGTCCATGCCGAGGGCTTCTCCCGAGAGTTTGTGCTCCACGCCGCCATGCCTCCTCAATCTTGGATTCGCCTTCCTCCCTCCTTCGCCTTCGTAATTCCGCAGAGGGACTCTCTGGAGCTCTGGTTGCAGCATGCCGGCTGCAGCACCCCTGCGATCGGAGCGAAGGTTGCGGTCGTCGCTCCAGGTAAGGTCTTCATGACCCGAGGCTGGGGCGAGATCGCCCGGGTCTGCCGGACGAGGGGCGCCCTCGTGATCCACCTGGAATACGATGGCGCTTCCTTGATGTTCTTCAAGGTCTTCGACGCAGAAGGTCGCCGGCAGGAGTGCTGCCCTGAGAGAGGCGTCCGGGGCCCTGCCGTGGCGAGGACTAGGCTCGCCGATCGCTCCCCCAGCAGCTCCTCAGGTAGCAGAGGCATCGGATGATCCAGCGACTCCACCGAGCTCTTCGCGACTCCGGAGATGAGCGACGACAGCTACGAGCCTCCGAGCTTGCACCGCGCTCGGAGCCGGGCGGGCCAGCGTCGAACTTCGGCACCGGTGATCTGGATGGGGTTGGCGCCGGTGCCTGGCGGCCCACTGTTGATGATGGCGTCTCTTGCAGTGGCGCGCGTAGTTAGCACCCTTTAGGATTTGCTCCTTTTTTTCCCTGCGAGGAATCGAAGAACACACCCCGTGGGGGTTCGTAAGGTACTTGTAGTTCAATTTGTTAATATGGTCATTATCGTGATGCGGTGAGGGATGCTCGTCCCATTTTGGCTTAGTTCCTCCTTACGAACCTCGCGAGGGCTTGACGCTCTGCGCCGACAGGTCCCGGTCCCAAGGAGGCTTCAGCCCTCGCTGGTATGCCAGGTTGCGATGCCGTGGTCAAGGCCAGGACTTGAGCGGCCTGGGGTCCAGTAAGAGCCCCTGAGTCGCGATGCTCAGGAGGTCCCCTTTAGCGCTCAAGCAGCCATCATTCGGTGAGAAAGGAGCGCGACGTTGCCAACACGGGCTTGCATTAGGTGCAAGGTCAGTGCTGCGATAGCTAGTATTTCTGGAGGATGACTTATCTCGGGAGTCAGGAACCGCCTCTTGGTGCGGCGTTAGGTCCGTGCATCGGCAGCTGAGGAGTTGCCCGGCGAGGTCCCCGCTTGCCTCTTCCCTCTCGCCTTTACTCCCCTTTCTGCTCTACGTCCTCGGGTCCCGGCCCTCAAGCGAGCTCAGCCGTCGCTGGTATGCCAGGTCGCGATGCCGTGGACAAGGCCAGGAGGTGAGGGCTGGAGAGCCAGTAGGAGTCCTTGAGTCGCGATGCTCAGGTACCCCCCCTTTAACGTGCAAGCGGTTCACGCGGATGAGAGTGAAGGAGGCGTCGCGAAGTCTTGGCCTGACACTGCTCCTTGAAGAGATCCTGCAGGCTCATCACAAGAAGAATGAGAGTTCGCCATGACAATCGACATTCAGCCGTTGGTTGCTCTGGAGGGGTGACGAGGCTGAAGGAAAGCAGCGGTGGCGCGTTCTTGAGGCTCTTTGTGGCCAGAGCTCAGCCATTCAGGTTTGGCGACGTTGCAGGGACGGACCCATGCGCAAGCGTCGTGCCATTAGGGAGTAGCTCCATCAGTTGGTGTCAATCGAGCGAGCGATTAGGTCAAACACGTTAATCACAAAGGAGCAAATCCATTTAGATAGGCGTAGAGAAGGCGAATATCGCTGGGTCGGGCCCGAGTGACTTGGGGATGACGCAGCCCGAGGGGCGCCCCCAATAAAGTAAACTAGAAACATGAATCAAAAGGGATACATGCCGCAGGGACGGACCCACGCGGCCTGGGAATGATGCAGCCCTGGGGGGCTCTCCAAGCGAAAAATGAAACTCGAAGGATGTCACCTGATGATGTTGAATATGAAGGGATGCTGAAGTAGCGAACGTCGTGCGCTACGGAAGCCGATCTTCACAAGCCCCCAGGCCCAGGAGCCTCGGGAGGCTTCGGAGGCGCTGGTGGCTCCTCGCGGACCATCTCCATCTCCGCCAGGACTGCGGAACACCTAGCCGCTTGAGCCTCCAGGATGCTCCTTATGAGGCGCGGGCGCGCGGCAGCCAAGTTCGGCAAGCCGTAAGGCATGCGAACATCGCTGTGGGGGGGACCTTCACAGCGCCCCACGCGTGAGGGCTAGAGGCGCTCCTGAGAGGCGGCTCGGTTGAGCCCTGGTATGTCGATGCAGACGTGCAGCCCACCATCCTTGCCTGGATGGGGAGCTACGGCGGGTAAGCGGCGGCTGCCACTCATGACTCTTGACTCCTGCAGCTCCTGAATGATCTTGCTGACGAACTCCTGAGGTTTTGGCCCTACTTTCCTTGCTCCTTCCTGAGGGAAACGTGCTTTGAAACACGCCTCCAAGTGGTGCCCGAGCGCCTCCCTCGTGATCTTAGCAAAGTTGGTGGCCCTCTAGAAGAGAGCCCCCGAGCCTTGCTCGAAGAGGGCGCCGGGCGCGCCTTCTTATGCGACAGAGGGAGGTGCCCCCTGAACAGGCACGGACCCTGAGGGGCCTGCCTCCCGAGGGGTCGGGCCAGGCGATGTCTTCTTCTTAGGTGCTGCCTCGGGAAGCCTCCCGCTCCTGTGATCTGGGTCTTCAATTGATGCGGGTTGGAAAGCAGGCTCCAAAGAACACACAACGTCTCTCTCTTCACAAGGCACCGTGATGACTCCACCGCTTCCTGGCATCTTGAGGACATTGTAGCCATGATGGGTCACGGCCATGAACTTGGCCAGAGCTGGGTACCCGAGGATGGCATTGTACGGCAGGCAAATGTGAGCGACGTCGAAGTCAATGAGCTCGGTGCGGTAGTTGTCGCGCGTCCCGAAGGTGACAGGAAGGCGGACCTGCCCTATCGGAACTTTGGAGCCATCAGTGACTCCGTCGAAAGGCTTGGTTGGCTGAAGCTGATTGTATGGCACTTGGAGATTGTTGAATGTCTCAACGGACAGGACATTGAGCCCTGCTCCGTCATCGATGAGGGTCCTGGTGACCTGCACATTGCTGATGATTGGGGAACAAAGCATCGGGAGGACTCCGGCTATGGCTGCACACTTGAGCTGATCTGCTAAGCTGAATGTGATGGCGCACGCTGACCACCTGAGGGGGCGTGTGGCTTCAAGCCTGGGGAGGACTGCATTCACTTCATGGGCGAACTGCTTGAAGATGCACTGAGAGGCTGGGGCTTAAGCTCCGCCCAGGATGCAAGCGATTGCGCGCGGCTCCTGGAAGCCCCCAGCCCCTCGTCCTGATGATGGTCTTCATTTCTCCTTGGCTGCGTGGCAGAGGAGGGAGGCCTGCGTTGCCTTGTGGGTGATCCTCGCGAGGCTGATCCCTCCAGCCTCCTTCGCGAGGCTGGTCCCTCCAACCTCCCTCGCGAGGCTGATCCTGCCAGCGGTCCTCGCGAGGTCGGTCACGCCACCCTTGGCGAGGGCCACGGTCTTCCCATCGTCCTCCGCCTCTTCCTCCTCCTCGGCCATAGCCACGGTCGCTGCGCTCGAGGCGTCGGCCGGCACGCACGTCCCGCACAGCCCTGAGCTCTTGGCATTCGTTGGTGTTGTGGGTGTGGAGGTCATGGTACCGCCTTGATACCGACTGCCCTTGGATGACTCAGCTGATCCCTTCCTTGCTTGGTGTCGGCTCTGCTGCCAAGCGCATCGCCGCTTCTTTGCGCTTCACGTCCTTGACCATGGGCTTCTTCTCTTCTGGGTCGACAGCTGGCAGCTCGAGAAGGGAAAGGCGTCCTTCCTCAGCCCTGGCGCACTTGGTCGCCAAGTTGAACAGCTCCAGGGATGTGCACAGGTCTTCATGGATCGCGAGCTCTTCCATCATCTTGACGTCATGCACACCGTCGGATAAGGCAGAGATGATGGCCTCCTCAGACACCCTGGGGATCTTAAGGCGAGCGTTGTTGAAACGTTGGATGAACTTTTGCAGGGTCTCCCCGACTGCTTTGTGATGCTTGGCAAGTCACTCATGGCCGGGGGCCGATCGCGGGTGCCTTGGAAGTTGGCTATGAATGGGGTGCGCATCTCGTTCCATGAGGAAATCGTGCCAGGAGCCATGTTCAGGAGCCAGGTGCGGGCACCGTCCTTGAGCGCCATGGGAAACCAGTTCGCCATGACCTTCTCGTCCCCGTTGGCGGCTTCGATGCCCAGCTCATAGGGCTGGAGGAACTCTGCAGGGTCGGCCGGACCATCGTAGCGTGGGGGCAGGTCTGGCTTGAACTTGCCCGGCCAGGCCACACTGCGTAGCTCGGCGGTGAAGGCACGGGAGCCTGCAGTGGCCACAGGAGGCCTTTGGTGACGGAGGGCTTGATCTTGGAGGTCTCCGTGCCGCCAGGAGCAGCGCGGGGTCTTGATGCGCTGGAGTAGGAGCGCGTTCGTGCCGGGCTGGTGCGGGGAGCACATGGGCGGCTTCTTGGGGACGAGGGATCTCTTGCAGCTCTTCTCTTGCTGTGCCGGTACCGGACGGAGTGGGTTCCGCCCAGGGGCCACGCGCCTTAGGGCCAAGGCGCCTTCTTGAGGGAGGCAGGTGGCGCCCGAGTTTCATCGCCCGCGCAAGGCGGGGCGCGGTGCAGCGAGAGGGATGGCGCAGGGGAGCCCCCAGCGGCGCTAACGAGCTCGGTGATGTGGTCAAGCCACTCTTTGTAGAGGTCGTCGACGGGACAGTAGTGCAGGAGTTCCCGTGCCAGAAGCTTAGCGGCGTCTTGGCGTCGCGAGGCCGCGCGGCGTGGCGTGGGCGAAAGCCGGAGCCAGCGGACGGGTGGCGGTGTGGCCTTCCCGCCGCACCGAAGGATGCAGACGATGCCTCCTGCTCGTTCGCCCGGGCGGGTGGCGGCGTTGACGGCAAAGCGGCGAACGGCGGCGGGCGGCCGATGGGGGCTGCGTCAAGCGGCAGCGAGAGCGAGCGCCCGGCGCTCAGCGCGGGCTCGACAAGCGTCTGACATGGATGCGAGGGGCGGCGAAGAGCAGGGCGGCGGAAGCCGGATTCCGGTGCACCCCTACCTGGCGCGCCAAATGTTGGATTTTGGGTTCCGGCAGACCCTCTAGGTTCAAACTCTGGGGTGCACGCGGATATCGCACCTCCAACCTACCTACGCCACGTGTCACAGCCCCAGATCGGCCTTGTTTGACTTTGCTTGCTCATCATGTCACCATGTTTAAATTTCTAAGAAACTTGAAATGGGGATTGCCTAAACCCTAGCATTAAAGGAATTCACTAGGTTCAACCAAAATATTTCCAGTAAATCCAAATGACTTCCAAAAATGTTCATCATTCTTGGAAAATCTTTGGAAACTTGATAACAGGTGATGCACATTTTTCCATGACATATTGGGCTCTGGATTTAAATCATACCTTATTAGCATTAGGGCATTTAAACTTTATATATTATATTAAATGTCCAAATATTCATGAACTTAAATTCTGGTTATTGGAAATAATCCAAATAGTGGCCACAAGCAGTCTCATGATTTTTGAAAGTGCATAGGTACTTTTAATAAAGCCCTAAAAATTTACAGAATAATAGAAAACTAAAATAATTAGAAAAAGGAGAGAAAGGATCCAGCCACTTACAGCGCAGCCCACTGGCAGCCCACTGGCCGCCCAAAGATCTTGGTCAGCCCGTGCCAGTCATCGCCTACCTCTGCCAGTAGGCAGAGGAGGGACACGGCGCACGCGCCCGAGCTCGCCACGCCACCACCCTGCTCGTCTACATCGCCTGGTCACCGCTTCGACGCCGCGAACGCCTCCCCATTGTCGCCCCGATCCGCCCGACCTCTCACTCGCCCCCCTCGGACCCGAGTGCTGCCGTCGCCGCCGTTCGCCGTAGCCGTTGCCACCGCATACCCCTCGACCTGTCTCCACGCCCTAGAGATCCGCCTCGTCGCCTACATCGTCCTCGACGAGTCAAGCACCCAGGGGCGCGCCATGCTTGCCGCCATCAACGTCGTCTTCACCTCCGGCCACCGGAGATGGCCTTCGCTGCCCCGACCCCTCCAGCCCTTCCCCGAGCCCTCTGCGCTTCCCCACGTGACCGCTGTGAGCTCCCGCCCCCAACCCCTCTCTTCCCCGCCTCATTTGCGCCGCGTAGCCCTAGTTTCACCGGAGCCGATAGCTCCTCCCCGCCGGCCATGCCGCCACCGCGGCTACGGCACGTCAACGCACTCAGGGAATCTCCAGGAGCTCGAATCACCCGCCCGTTAGGCCTACCCTGCACCGTAGCCGCAACCCCGTGCACACCCGAAATCCGTCACGCCCATGAAGCTTGATTCCGGCAAGCTTGTGTCGTCCCAGCCCCTCCCACCTGCCCTAGCAGATGCGCACGAACGCCAGCTCGCCGTAGAGCCAAACCCCGCCGCAAACCGCCGCCTGTAGTGCGAGCCCAAGCAATTCCGGCGTGCCTCCGCCATGTTCCATGGTCGCCGCCGGCCAAATTCCGGTGAAGCCGACGTGGTGCTATCATTAGCCACTGATGACACCTGGGCCCCACGCCCTAAATAATCTAGGTTTTATTTCTGTTTAGATTAGTTTATAATCACGCGGGACCCACCAGTCAGAGTTGACCGTGCTTACGTGGCTGTTGACCTGATCCCACATGTGTGTGACCCAGACAGCTCTATGTCACTGACCAGTGGATCCCACTGGTCAGGATTGACCTGGACCCGCCTGTTGACCTGCTGAGGTCAACATGACCTAATGCTGACACAATAACTCATTTTCTGGATTTAATTTAATCCAGGAAATTCTAGAAAATATCCTAAACTTCTAAAATTCATAGTAATTCAACCGTAGCTCAGTTTGAAATAATTTATATATGAAAAATTATCAGAAAAATCCAATCTATCCATCTGTACCATTTTCATGCATGTTTGATCAAGTTAACTTCACTGTTTAGGATGAAACATGAATAGGACAACTTTGATAATAGTTTTGGAGTTGGGATTTGATGTAGTTTTGAATTCCACTTCAATCAAAATGACTTGCGGTTGCATTAGCCCAAATCACAGCATATTGCCATGTCATGATCATGCATCATATTGTGGCATTGCATTGATTGTGTTCTTTCTCAGTTGCTGGTGTTTGTCCCCTCCCGATAGACGTGGTTCCGATGATGAGTTCGATGACACCGATGAAGAACTATATTATCTTCAGGAGTGCCAGGCAAGCAAAACCCCCTTGTTCATTCCGATACAATCCCACTCTCTCGCTCCTGCTCTCTTTTACTACATTAGGACAACCACGATTTATTTGTTACCTGCTGCGGTAGTTGAACCCCTTTATCCTCTGCATGACCTGTCATTCCACAGTAAATAGATGAAACCCACTAGCATGAGTAGGAGTTGTTTGAGCCCTGTTGTGCCTACTCATTCATGCTTGTTTGTCATGCCTGCTACTCCTTAGAGTTGAGTCAGGTCTGTTTCATCGGGAATGAATCGGAGGTGTGTGAACATGTCCTACTGTGTGAGCTAAGTGTGTGAACACGATTTGGTAAAGGTAGCGGTGAGAGGCCATGTAGGAGTACATGGTGGGTTGTCTCATTGCAGCCGTCCTCAGGAACTGAGTTCTGTGTTTGCGATACATGACCAGTTACTACCACGCATTGGAATGCTTAAGTGCCCCTCTCGACTTCTTAACCATCCTTGTTCTCTGTCCAGGAGTTGCAACTAGTTTCTTGTGTTTGTAGGATATGTGTTGGAGGCCGTATGCGTGGCTGACCCTAGGGGTGGGCTATGATCTGCGGTAGATACACCGTGGCCGGTGTACCGATTCGCCCGTTTGGTGTCTCGGGAACCCTGCACACATCGTTCGGGGCCGTTAGTGGAAACCTCGGCGGACTCCCTGCGGATGGAACCCGAATAGGCGATAAACCTGGACTAGAGACTTGAGTGTTTAGGTAGGTCGTGGCCGACACCCTCGCTGGGCTTCCGCTTGAAGGTTGCCGAGTACATGTCGTGTAAACGGCGGTAAGTGGTGAGCGTGTGTGAAGAAGTACACCCCTGCAGGGTTAATATGATCTATTCGAATAGCCGTGTCCATGAAAAGGACTTGGGTTGCCTATATCAGTTCATAGACAAGTGAAAGTGGATACTCTAAAATGCGCAAGATAAGCGTGAGTGCTTTGGATGGCGTTCTCGTAGGGAGGCAGGGCGGATCCATAGTGGTGTATTGATATGGTGAATATGTGGACTCGTGTGCGCCACCTCAAAAGAGTTACTTGCGATCGTATTTCAGGTTAGCCACCGAGTCAAATCTGGCTTCTTCTTTGTTAAACTCCACCACCCCTTTATTGATAATGATGCATATGTAGTTAGTTACGATGTAAGTCTTGCTGAGTACATTTGTACTCACGTTTGCTTATTTTATGTTTTGCGAGAGACGCGTCAGTCTTGCTAGTAGTTCCGCGTGGACTCTGACATTTAGCTTGTTACCTCAGCTACGATCTTGTGCCCTCGGCAGGATCTGGTAGATAGTCAGGCTTCTCAGCCTTTTTCATTTGTAGATGTCTGTACTCAGACATGTTAAGATTCCGCTTGTGCTTTGACTTGTATGCTCTGAGTGTTGGGTCATGAGACCCATGTTTGTAATATCTCGCTCCTCGGAGCCTAATGAATAAATATTTGAGTCATAGAGTTATGTTGTGATGCCATGTTGTATTTACACATATTGAGCATACTGTGTATGTTTGAAATGCTTGGTATGTGTGGGATCCGACAATCTAGTTGTTTATCCTTGGAAGCCTCTCATATGGGGAAATGTAGTCTAGTGCTTCCTGAGCGATAGTAGTCCGCTTCTGACCAGTTCACCGGAGTCCTGCTAGCCCAGCACTACTGCTCTGGACACTTGACTGGCCGACAAGTGTTTCACTTCGTTCCTGTGTCTGTCCCTTCGGGGAAATGTCACACGGTGACATCCGGAGTCCTGCCTAGCCTACTACAGCCCGGGATATCGGAGTCCTGTTAGCCCAGTGCTACAGTCCGGACTCACACGTTGATGACCGACATGCTCGATGTGATTCATGTATGCCTGTCCCCATGGGTTAGTGCCGCTTTGGGTTCACGACTAGCCATGTCGGCCCCGGTTCTCTGTCATATGGATGCTAGCGACACTATCATATACGTGAGCCAAAAGGCGCAAACGGTCCCGGGCCATGGTAAGGCGACACCCGTGGGAATACCGTGCGTGAGGCCGCAAAGTGATCTGAGGTGTTACCGACTAGGTCGATGTGACTTGGAATGGGGGTCCTGACAGCGTTGGTATCAGATCCTGACTGCCTGTAGGATTACCAAGCCAAACTGGTCGAAGTTGTGTCTAGAAATGCTTTAGTTATGTAAGGGAATTGATTGGGGAAGGGAACGTAAGGCTCTTTTTACTCCTTATACCTCATGGCCCTCTGATCTGAGTCAACCTCTTCTCCTCTATGGGGTTTAAGAACTAGTATTCTCATCTATCTATCAGGATGACGTGTTACTAATCCATAGACTTTTAAGATTGTTGGTTTTAAGTCCCAGTTCAGTTTCTACTACTTCCGTGTGATGTTAGTTGATCTCAGAACCTTGATATGATGTTATAGAGTGGTTATGCCACCATTTTGCATGATGTCTCAAATCTTTTTGAGCATTTACAGCCGTTATGCTGTCCGAGTCATCCCAGGTTTCTAAAACAATATGAAGCATTTGCAAAATTCCTTCCTCTCATTTTGATGTCCCTTTGGTCAGAATAAGCACCCTACCCTGTGCGTTGAGGTAATTTATTTCCTTGACATACATGTTGGAACTATTATTATGACCCTTGGTGTTTTAGGGAGTCACCTAGTAATCCAGCAACGTTTTGTGTTCACCGAGTGATGATTCTGGCCATCATTCTCGAAAGCATCCCGTGATGCAATTTAGTTAGTAGGTATTCTATTCCTGGGTTCTTGAACCCGAGATTCACCCTACTTACTTCATGTTGATAGTAATTGCTAGCTCCCTTAGGTTATTAGTAACCTTTGCATTAGTCCTCGAGGTCCGTGGTATTTCTTTCTTTCAAATACCATGAACCAATAAGGCGAAGTTCTTTGAATTAAAGATCACAATCAGTACTCTTGAGGAGTTCTCCATTCATAATTGTGACTCTGCCAGTTCTACCTTCTCCGCATGGGTTATCCGGGAAGAAATGTTGAGCTTTGCTCGACATACTAATCTATGCATCCACAACTCAGAAAATTATATGTTCCTTTGAGTTGCTCTCTTTAGTTGTATCCCGACCATCCTCTATCAGTTGATAACCAAGAGTATGTGTGCATTTGTGTTCATCAATGCCCTGCTATTCTTGTGGTCCATCAAGCCATTCTATTCCGGAATGACTAGGAGAAACAAACTCCAGTACCTCATCCATATCTAGGATTGGGTCAAAGCAGTTGTATTCCGCAGATCAAATGCCAATCCAGCTTTTGATTCTGTTCTACCCTGAAGTATTACCGTCTTATGTCAAGAATGTCATGAGAATTGCACCAACTCTTATGAATTCTTGTTGCAGTGATACCTCTCGCCATCATTGCTCATTCCCGGTTCCGTGTTGTCATAACCGGAAAGCCGACAAGTGAACTGTGATGTGTGAAATCAATACTCCGAGCAACTCGTTGCTTGGTAGCTAATGGACAATATCCTCATTCTTAGCGTGTTGGTTATTAAATCATCATCCTAAGATTGATCGTGCTACCTAGTCCTTATTTCTGGTGCACACTTCGATTGATGAGTTAGGATCTTGTCAAGTCCTCACTCATTTGATCATATCGTGTTGCCCTCAAAAGCAAGATTGTTCTCGAGCTTAGTAACATACCGGTGGTTCGTGACTTTCCAAATATCTTCTTGGGAGTGTTACTAGGTTGTTTCCTGACTATTATGTTGAGCTCGTGATCAAGTTGGTTTCTTGTGAACCACCCTTTCTCCAAGAATCTGTGATGGATATCCCTGAGCTAGTTGGTTAAGCTAGACAACAATTTGGAGAGTTGGAAGATAAAAGCTTGCCTAACTTAGTTCGTTCCAAAGGGATATTCTTGTGTAGTGTGTGTTGAACAAAGATGATATCTTCATCGATTGGTCCCTGTGATCAGTTGTTTGACCTATTGTCTTATCAATCCTTTGATTTGAGTGTGGGCTATCGTCAAATCAAATCAGTACCAACGATGCTCGTAATGTTATCTTACTCATGGTTGATCCCTCGAGCATATACCATTACATCTTTTGGTCTGACCAATGCTATCACCGTGTTCACATGATGGTGGAAGTCCAGTGATATGGAAATTCCGATGAGTTGTTGTTGAGCCCATCAGCAGCATTTTGTCTCCCCCATGAGTCATGTTGAACATCAACCTAGTGTTGGAACCTTGTGTAAGCATTTCTTCGTGTCTCGTTCATGAAGCATATGCTTGGATGAAAGTAGTGACTTCCTCTAATTTTTATGTGCATCTGATGCAAGTTGCCGCCGTGGATTCGAGAAAGTCAATGTTGCTTCTTTGGAATCATCCCAAATCGGTCATGCATACGTGCGAAGTATTCTGTGGTTCGGAGATTTGCAACCTTCGCTCTACATGTGTTCCTAGCACACCAAGCCACTGATTGATTTGTTCAAGGAGAAGGAGTTCCTTCATAAGAGCTAATCCGGACTTATGTAGGGACTTTGATATCTTCGTTGATGGTTCCCCACCTGAACTCGGTAGTGTTTTATTATAAGCCTACTATGTAGTCATGCTTGTCTCGAACAACATGTTCACATGTTTGTAGCAGAACCAGCTCATGTTTTGGAGCTCACTACCATAGTCCATCTCCCGAGAATCTCGCAACGTCATCTCGTTGATTTGTGTTGCAAACCTTCATTTTTCTTTCTAGACTTGATGAGTCTGGAATATCCTGACACCAACCAGATCTAAATCTCAGGCAGATATGATGGTTGGAGCATTCCCAACAGTTGCTTCTTGTTCCAGCTTGCACCGCCATTGTGCCAATTTCCCATGGGCTGCTCTCTCAGTAATTGTTGTTTAGGGTCATCTTCAATAGTGGACCTGTCATGAGTCCCATCCATTTCCGGTGATAAGCAAGAGTCATCCATTGCATTGTCTTCAACAAGGTAGTCCACATCATCCATTCTAGTCCGAGCATGTCATTCTTTCGAACTACTTCAAATAATGGATTGTGATTGCCTTAGGTTGGTATAAAGAGTTCCAATGATCTATGGATCAAAAGTAATTCTTTTTGCCACTTAAGGGAACAGCTCAACGAGTCACTTTTCCCAAGGTGCCCCGTTACGGAATCCTGGCAAATATTTCCTCGCCACCTTGACACCATCCACCATCTTTCTAAGCGTGGAATTGTTGCCCACCAATCAAACCCCGTCGTTTGTTCTTCCATCCCTCTCGATGTGTTTTGTGTCTCAACTCAAGATGTTTCAACATCTCATTCCACGAGTTGACCTTGAGTGCTCGACCTTCGAGGAGATCGTTTCCTATAGAGTTTCTTTCCGTCGCCATCATGTTGGATGAAGATCTCGAAAGCAAAGAAGTCAAGATCAATATGAAGCAATGAATCAACATGTTGAGAAGGACAGTTGGATCGTGAAGATCGTGTTAGCTTGTGACCCCTTTGACTTCTTACCTCACGTCTTGAATCTCGGGACGAGATTCTTGTTTAATGGGGTGAGTATCATGACCCAGATCGGCCTTGCTTGACTTTGCTTGCTCATCATGTCATCATGTTTAAATTTCTAAGAAACTTGAAATGGGGATTGCCTAAACCCTAGCATTAAAGGAATTCACTAGGTTCAACCAAAATATTTCCAAGTAAATCCAAATGACTTCCAAAAATGTTCATCATTCTTGGAAAATCTTTGAAAGCTTGATAACGAGAGGTGATGCACATTTTTCCATGACATATTGGGCTCTGGATTTAAATCATACCTTATTTGCATTAGGGCATTTAAATTTTATATATTATATTAAATGTCCAAATATTCATGAACTGAAATTCTGGTTATTGGAAATAATCCAAATAGTGGCCTACAAGCAGTCTCATGATTTTTGAAAGTGCATAGGTATTTTTAATAAAGCCCTAAAAATTTCTGAGAATAATAGAAAACTGAAATAATTAGAAAAAGAGAGAGAAAGGATCCAGCCACTTACTTACAGCAGCCCACTGGCAGCCCAGCGGCCCAGCAATGCTGGCCTGCAGGTCATCGCCACCTCTGCCGATGGCGGAGGAGGGACACGGCGCACGCGCCCGAGCTTGCCCGCCACCACCCTGCTCGTCTGCATCGCCTGGTCACCGCTTCGACACCGCGAACGCCTCCCCGGTGTCGCCCCGATCCGCCCGACCTCTCACTCGCCCCCACCCCGCTCTCTGCTTCGCTTCCCCCTCGGACCCGAGCGCTGCCGTCACCGCCGTTCGCCGTAGCCGTAGCCACCGCATCCCCCTCGACCTGTCTCCACGCCCTAGAGCTCCGCCTCGTCGCCTACATCGTCCTCGACGAGTCAAGCAACCAAGGGCGTGCCGTAACGCCGCCATCAACGTCGTCTTCACCTCCGGCCACCGCGAGATCGCCTTCGCTGCCCCGACCCCTCCAGCCCTTCCCCGAGCCCTCTGCGCTTCCCCACGTGACCGATGTGAGCTCCCGCCCCGAACACCTCTCTTCCTCGCCTCATTTGCGCCGCGTAGCCCTAGTTTCACCGGAGCCGGTAGCTCCTCCCCACCGGCCATGCCGCCACCGCGGCTATGGCCGCGCAAGCTCACCTCCGAGCACGTCAACGCACTCAGGGAGTCTCCAGGGGCTCGAATCACCCGCCCGTTAGGCCTACCCTGCACCGTAGCCGCAACCCCGTGCACACCCGAAATCCGTCATTGCCGCCGAAGCTTGATTCCGGCAAGCTTGTGTCGTCCCAGCCCTCCCACCTGCCCTAGAAGATGCGCCTGACGCCCAGCTCACCGTAGAGCCAAACCCATGGCAAACCGCCGCTTTGTAGTCTGAAACCCGAGCAATTCCGGCGTGCCTCCGCCGTGTTCCATGGTCGCCGCCGGCCAAATTCCGCCGAAGCCGACGTGGCGCTATCATTAGCCACTAATGACGCCCTAACTAACCCACCTAGCTCACTGACACCTGGGCCCCACGCCCTAAATAATCTAGATTTTATTTCTGTTTAGATTAGTTTATAATCACGTGTGACCAACCAGTCAGAGTTGACCGTGCTGACGTGGCTGTTGACCTGACCCCACATGTATGTGACCCAGACAGCTCTGTGTCACTGACAAGTGGATCCCACTAGTCAGGTTTGACCTGGACCCGCCTATTGACCTGCTGAGGTTAGCATGACCTAATGTTGACACAATAACTCATTTTCTGGATTTAATTTAATCCAGGAAATTCCAGAAAATATCCTAAACTTCTAAAATTCATAGTAATTCAACCGTAGCTCAGTTTGAAATAATTTATATATGAAAAATTATCAGAAAAATCCAATCTATCCATATGTACCATTTTCATGCATGTTTGATCAAGTTAACTTCACTGTTTCGGATGAAACATGAATAGGACAACTTTGACAATAGTTTTGGAGTTGGGATTTGATGTAGTTTTGAATTCCACTTCAATCAAAATGACTTGCGGTTGCATTAGCCCAAATCACAGCATATTGCCATGTCATGATCATGCATCATATTGTGGCATTGCATTGATTGTGTTCTTTCTCAGTTGCCGGTGTTTTGTCCCCTCCCGATAGACGTGGTTCCGACGATGAGTTCGATGACACCGATGAAGAGCTATATTCTCTTCAGGAGTGCCAGGCAAGCAAAACCCCCTTGTTCATTCCGATACAATCCCACTCTCTCGCTCCTGCTCTCTTTTACTGCATTAGGACAACCATGATTTATTTGTTACCTGCTGCGGTAGTTGAACCCCTTTATCCTCTGCATGACCTGTCATTCCACAGTAAATAGATGAAACCCACTAACATGAGTAGGAGTTGTTTGAGCCCTGTTGTGCCTACTCATTCATGCTTGTTTGTCATGCACACTCTTTGCTTAGAGTAGAGTCAGGCCTGATTCATCGGGAAATGAATCGGAGGTGTGTGAACATGTCCTACTGTGTGTGAGCTAAGTGTCTGAACACGATTTGGTAAAGGTAGCGGTGAGAGGCCATGTAGGAGTACATGGTGGGTTGTCTCATTGCAGCCGTCCTCGAGGCTGAAGTTACGTGTTTGCGATCCATGACCCGATTACTACCATGCATTGGAATGCTTAAGTGCCCCTCTCGACTTCTTAACCATCCTTGTTCTCTGTCCAGGAGTTGCAACTAGTTTCTGGTGTTTGTAGGATATGTGTTGGAGGCCGTGCGTAGCGCTGACCCTAGGGGTGGGCTATGATGCGGTAGATACACCGTGGCCCGGTGTACCGATTCACCCGTTTGGTGTCTCGGGAACCTTGCACACATCGTTCGGGGCCGTTAGTGGAAACCTCGGCCGGACTCCCTACGGATGGAACCCGAATAGGCGATAAACCTGGACTAGAGACTTGAGTGTTTAGGTAGGTCGTGGCCGACACCCTCGCTGGGCTTCCGCTTGAAGGTTGCCGAGTACATGTCGTGTAAACGACGATAAGTGGTGAGAGCGTGTGTGAAGAAGTACACCCCTGCAGGGTTAATATGATCTATTCAAATAGCCGTGTCCGGGAAAAGGACTTACAGGTTGCCTATATCAGTTCATACACAAGTGAAAGTGGATACTCTAAAATGCGCAAGATAAGCGTGAGTGCTATGGATGGCGTTCTCGTAGGGAGACGGAAGCGGATCCATAGTGGTGTATTGATATGGTGAATATGTGGACTCGTGTGCGCCACCTCAAAAGAGTTACTTGCAGTCGTAGTTCAGGTTAGCCACTGAGTCAAAGCTGGCTTGCTGCAGTTAAACTCCACCCCCCCTTTATTGATACTGATGCATATGTAGATAGTTCTGATGTAAGTCTTCTTTGAGTACATTTGTACTCACGTTTGCTTATTTTATGTTTTGCTGAGAGACGTCGGGCCTCGCTTAGTAGTTCCACATGGACTTGACGTTTAGCTTGTTACCTCAGCTACGATCTTGTGCCCTCGGCAGAGATCTCTGGTAGGTAGTTAGGCTTCTCGGCCTTTTTCATTTGTAGATGTCTGTACTTTCGGTCATGTTAAGCTTCCGCTTGTGCTTTGACTTGTATGCTCTGAGTGTTGGGTCATGAGACCCATGTTTGTAATATCTACGCTCCTCGGAGCCTAATGAATAAATATTTGAGTCGTAGAGTTATGTTGTGATGCCATGTTGTATTTACACATATTGAGCATATTGTGTGTATGTGTGAAATGCTTGGTATGTGTGGGATCCGACAATCTAGTTGTTTATCCTTGGCAGCCTCTCATATGGGGAAATGTAGTCTAGTGCTTCCCTGAGCGATAGTAGTCCGCTACAGCCCGGTTCACGAGTCCTGCTAGCCCAAGACTACCGCTCTGGACACTTGACTGGCCGGCATGTGTTTGACTTCGTTCATGTGTCATCCCTTGAAATGTCACCGGTGACATCCAGTCTGCCTAACTGCTTTCTGACCGGGAATCAAGTCCTGTTAGCCCGGTCTTTCGGCCGGGACTCACACGTTGATGACCGACATGCTCCATGTGATTCATGTATGCCTGTCCCCATGGGTTAGTGCCGCTTTGGGTTCACAACTAGCCATGTCGGCCCGGGTTCTTTGGCATATGTATGCTAGCGACACTATCATATACGTGAGCCAAAAGGCGCAAACGGTCCCGGGCCATGGTAAGGCGACACCCGTGGGAATACCGTGCGTGAGGCCGCAAAGTGATATGAGGTGTTGCCGGCTAGGTCGATGTGACTTGGAATCGGGGTGCTGACACCACGTCGCCTCGCAAGGATCTAAACTACACAAAGAACAACACAAGGGACACGAGGTTTATACTGGTTCGGGCCACCATCGTGGTGTAATACCCTACTCCAGTGTGTGGTGTGGTGGATTGCCTCAGGGGCTGATGATGAACAGTACAAGGGAAGAACAGCCTCGCGAGGGTCTGTTCTTGAGCTGGTGCGATGAACTGCTAGGGGAGTTCAGTCGCCTCTCTTTCTCTCTCTCTAGGTGCCGATTCAGATCGATCCCCCATGCCTTGGTGGTGGCTAGTCCTATTTATAGGCGGAGGCCCTGGGCCTCTCCCCAAATATTGAGCGGGAAGGGCGCCAACAATTGGCCATTTTGAAGGCGAACATCTAGTACACTTATCTCGACTAAAGTCGGTCCTCGCTTTGCCAAAGAGCGAGTGATACGCCGGCTTGGGCTCCACGATGACCTCCTTCCTGCCGTTCTGCTGGTCTTTGTCTTATTGCACCGAAATGGTTGCCTTTGCCTGATGCCTTGGCCTGCGCTTGCCCCCTTTGCACCAAAGGGGAAATGAGGACACTGCGCGGGCTGGCGCCCGCTTGGCGCCCTCGGTCGTCATGGCTTGCGTCACGGACACCTCGTGAGGTAGCCCGCCTTGATCTCTCCGCCTCCTCACGGGCCAGCCTGACGAGGCCGTGCCTGAGGAAGCTTCTGGCTCCGCCCGCCTCATGAGGCTTGGCCCCTCGCGAGGGTCTTGAGCTTGTGTTGATGAAGATGGGCGTCTTGGGCCACCCCTTGAGCCACGCCGCAGTGCAGGCAAGCAAGTCTGGTACCCTGTTCCCTGAATGCCGACAATGACCTTCCCACCCTCGAGCTCGGGGAGTTCTTCCAATGCAAACTCGGCCCCGTCACTGCGTGCGTGCCCGCCCACTGTGGCGCCTTCATCGCCATGTGGAGGTCAGCCAGACAACAACCCGTTCCACCTATCCCTCTAGTCCGGTCGGTGAAGCTCTGGCGGTAATCATACTTCTCGTGATTTAACGCGTTGCCCATAAAGCGACTTGTCAATCTGCCGCTTACATAGCCGGCCCGGCTGGGAGGCAACCTTCGTGGTCCTTCCGAGCCAGTCGCTGTCTCCGTGGGGCTGCTGCGTCGCCCAAGCTTCGGGTGATGGTCAGTCGGAAAACTGGTTGGGGCCGACTTGGTGGCCGCCTTCGTGGAGCGCCGGGTGCTCCCGCTCCAAGGCCGGCCGCATATGATCTGCCAGATGAGCGGCCGCTTTGACCCAAGCCGGCTGAGCACCAAGGAGATGCCTCATGATGATGTATCTTACATGGTGAACTACATCTCCAACTACAAGCTCACCGAGGACTGGCAGTACGGCAAGGGGCCGTATTCTCGAGCCGATCCCCCGCCTTCGTAAGTTTCCCTCTCTTCTTCTCTTGTTGCGGGCTCACAATGGCCGACTCGACCTGCCGGCTTATTTTTTGGCGTAGCCCCTTCTTCGACCGGAACCGGAGCCGCAGGCCAGGCGCCAATTTGCGGCCCGATCGTGGCGGACGACGTGGATGATCCAGACTTGGGGGCGGCCGCCATGGACGACGCTGTCGTAGTAGGAGGCGGCGAGGCAGGCGGCGCCGAGCTCGGAGCCGGCTTCGGGGACTGGCCGGACGACAACGATGCCGAAGTTGTTCCGCGTCGTCAGCCGGCGTCCGATCGCCAAGGGGTGGGCCCATCTGCGACGCCGGCTTCCCGAGGCGGCGCGCGGAAACCCGGGGCGCCGACTCTCTTCGGCAGTCGGTCAAGAAGCCCTAAGGGTTCCACGGCGCCACTGTTGGGCGGCCGCAAAGGCGGCCCACTTTTGCAAGGTGGTGAAGCAGCCGCAGGCGGTTTCGGCGTGAGTACCGAATTTCCACACTTTTCTTTCTTCTCTTTGGTTGAGGCTCTTCTGAGCCTTTTTCTTGATTGGTTAATCAGGGCGCCGCTTTCCCTCGAGCGGGTTCCTGCCGCCTCCATAGTAGGACCGACGGGAGGGTCTTCGAGCTCTCGTCCTATGGATCCCCGCGCCGACCTCATGGAGGCGACGGAGCTGAACACGTGGGTGGCGTGGGAGGAGCGGGAAGCGGAGGGGAGGAGGGCGGCGCGGGAGGCGACGGGGGAGTCGACCAGGGCGCAGGCCAAAGTGGCGCCAAGGCTCAGGCGGAGACTGCGGCCGCGGAGAGGGAGGCGGAGGCTCTGCGCAACAAGCCTCCGCAGCTCGTCATCCCCCTTCGCACCGTGGCCCCTGAGATCCTAGTGCCCCTGTCGGAGGAAGCCGACCGCGACCGGCCGGTGATGGAGAGGAGGGAGGACGACGTGATCATCCTGGAAGAGGCGCCACGGTCAGTACCGACTGGAACGGGCCAAGGCGGCCGGCCTGCTGCGCCGCCCGAGTAGCCGGCTGGAGGCGAGCCGGCGGCGGGGGCGGATCTTGTGGTTCAGTCGCCGCCTCGTCGGCGCGGGGGGAGGCGACCTCAGCGCCCCGGCCGCAGAAGGTCGCGGGAGCCAGCTCGACGGCTCAGGATGAGGAGGCGGCCAGCGCTAGCACGTCTGAGTGGACACCCAGTGGTGGGACGGCTGAGCTGAACGTGGCGGCGCAGGAGGTCTGGAGCCGGCTTCAGGCCCAGGCCACTTTGTTGAAGCGGTATACTCAAGAGTTCCTTACGACGCGGGCGGTTATCCGGGTGAGTCCTCCAGCTTTGGTCGATTAGTTTCTTGATTTCTTGGTAAGGCGCGTCAGTACCACTCAGTGTAGTCCCGAGTTCGAGTCGGCTGCTTTGAGTAGGCAGCTTGGAACTTCTAGTAGGCTTCGATTGCTACCTTGTTCTTATTCGCACCTCCGTCCTGTTTCCAGGAATATCATAATCTCCGCGCGGTTGCCTTCAACTCCAAGGCCCAGGAGCTGAACCAGAACACCGCTGATCTGACGGATAGCCGGAGTGAGTGCTTTGTTTCTTTTATCTCACCCACTGGGTGTAGTCCCCGAGATTCGGGCCGACTGCTGAGCAGTCGGGTCGGATCTTTCCTAACGACTTCTTCCTTATTGCTTTTTTCTTTTTCTTCATGTCTGCAGGGGCCAACGCCGACTTGAGGGAGCAGCTAGGCGGAGTCCAGACCGCCCTTTGTGCCAAGGAAGCTGAGTGGATTGCCTTGGCCCAGGAACGCGACCGCCTTGCCAAGAGACTGGCTGACCAGGAGGAGAGCCACAAGGCGGCCCTTAAGAAGGTGCAGGACAGCGAGGCCACCCTTAACGCCGAGTACGAGACCGAGGCGGCGGGCTGGGCTGAGGCGAAGCAGGCTCTGAGCGAAGGCTACGGACGGGTTGAGGATCTGATCGACGGTAGGATGCCTTCCTCTTCGTCCCTTTGCTTGCCCCTTGCCCTCTGGTTTATCTTCTGATTTTGTGCTGCTTCTTTCTCCTTTGTGCAGATTACTTTCCTGGTTACTGCGTCACCGCCTCCCAAGCCATGGAGACCCACCGCGAAGCACGCCCGGTAGGTAGGGTCGAGATCGCGCCGGATGCTAGCCGGGACGCTTGAGGTGCAGCCTTCGGCGATCTAGAGCCCGACCGCAGCCGGCTCATCGCATGTTCCGCCGCCTTGACGTCTTGGGCGCAAGTGCTGGCCGCCCTTTGGCTCCGGCGAGGCGGTTCCCGCACCCAATCGGATCGCCGACCGTGGTGGAGGTTGCAGTCGGCCGCTTCAAGGCCTGGAAGGCTTCTGCTGCTCGGTCCGGCGCCAGGCGGGTGCTGGAGTTCGTCCGAGCCTGGTATCCTGGGCCGAGCTTGGCCCAGCTGAGCACCTGGCGGCAGGAGGCTGACGAAGAGCTGGTGGCGGTGCGACCGGCTATCATCCAGCGTGCCTCGGCAATCGCCAACTACACCGACACCAGCGCCTTTGCTCCTGAGGTAAACGATGATGGCGTCGCCCAGCCGGAGGAGTGGTTCGGGCTGAACCCGGCGGAAGGTGAAGACTTCGGCGGAGGAGATCGCTTCGGTGATGAAGGCGAAGATGAAGAAGGGGAGGTGGCGAAGACGCGTCATGCCAGACGGCGGTGACCAGCCAGCTTCACTGATCGTGCCTCCGAACGAAGGCGCATCTTGGGCCTGCCGTCTGCGAGGTGATGATCAAGCCGAGACCCGCCAGCCGGCCACTCCTCCGGCGTCATCTTGCCGCCTCCACCGACCTGCCCACTGCCTGGTCGTTCCCTTGGCCTGATATGCCGTCCTTGCTTTCTGCTTGTTACTCTTTGAACATCTATTTATTAAATTCAGCAGTAGCCCACCCATCGGGGTGTATTCAAACTATGTTGAATGCCGAACTTTTGAAGGCTTTTTGTGTAAATATAATCAAGCATGTGTTTGACTTCCATTCATGTTTGCTTTTTATCCTTAGGTTGTTTCCTTTGCCGCCTTCCCCTGGTCACCGCCTTCTCAGCCGGACAGCTGCTCTGCAGTCTGTGGCTGGGGAGGGACTTGGCCGTTTTTTGGGAAGACAAGTACTTGAGCTTTCTTAGATTGTAGCAAGGTGGAAGGGAAGCCGGCCAGCCGGCTGCTCTATCAGCCGGTCGGCGGGGGTGGGGGGGGGGGGGGGGAAGCCGGCTTTCGCTATATAAGTTCATTAGTCCTTAGCCGTTTTTCATGTGGGCATCCTTTCCTGCTTTTGACTCTTCCCAGCCGGACAACCGATTCTTCGAGCTGCGGCTTTCGACAAGAGGGGGCTTGGGTGCCGGCACACTACTTGTCTCACTGCAGGTGGAACTTGAATATAACTCAAGGCGGCAAGTCCCCGGGCCGACTGGTCGAACCCGGTGCCGGACAAGAAGAATGAATGTAGTGACATAATCATAAGCATGATACTTATCATTCATAGATAAAAGAGGGTAGTCCCCGAGTGCTCCTCGGGGGGCCCATTGTCTCATACTTAGTACAAAAGGTAGCGTGATACATACTGCATTTTAACTGTAAAATCTTTGGAGGAGGTTGGTGTTCCATGGCCGTTCCGACTCCTTGCCGGAATCATCTCTCTTTCGTGCCTTCGGCTTCTGCGCGTCGATTAGGTAGTAGGAGTCATTTCCTAATGCTCGACTGATGATGAAGGGGCCTTCCCAAGGGGCCGAGAGCTTGTGCTGGCCAGCTGTTCGCTGGATTAGCCAGAGCACAAGGTCACCCTCTTGGAAGGATTTTGGCTTGACCTTCCGACTGTGGTAGCGGCGCAAACCCTGCTGGTAGATGGCGGACCGGTTGAGGGCTAACAGCCAGCTTTCTTCCAGCAGGTCGACACCGCCTTTCTCGTGCTTCCTTGGCCTCCGCCTCCATGTACATGGTCACCTGAGGCGAGTCGAACTCGATGTCAGTTGGGATGACAGCCTCGGCACCATATACAAGGAAGAAAGGGGTGAAGCCGGTTGACTTGTTTAGGGTAGTGCGCAGACTCCAGGGGACGGCCGGCAGCTCATCGAGCCAACAGCCGACCGAACGCTCCAGTGGCATGACCAATCGGGGCTTGATGCCGGAGAGGATGAGGCCGTTTGCTCGCTCGACATGGCCGTTTGACTGCGGGTGGGCTACGGACGCTAAGTCCAGTCGGATGCCCTGTGTCGCGCAGGAACGTGCCAATGCTCCCTTGGCAAAATTCGTGCCATTGTCGGTGATGATGCTATGTGGCACGCCGTACCGGGTTGTAATATCTGCGATGAATGTTACGGCAGTCGGCCCATTCAGCTTCTTGATCGGCTTTGCTTCAATCCACTTGGTAAATTTGTCCACGACGACGAGAATATGTGTTATGCCACCGCGCGCCGTCTTGAACGGGCCCACCATATCCAGTCCCCAGACGGCAAAGGGCCAGGTGAGGGGAATGGTCTTGAGTGCAGAAGCCGGCAGGTGTTGCTTGGAGCTGAAGACTTGGCACCCTTTGCAGTGTTTGACTAACTCCTTGGCGTTATCCAAAGCAGTCGGCCAAAAGAATCCATGGTGGAAATCTTTGGCAACGAGTGATCTTGAGGCCGCGTGGTGGCCGCATTCGCCTTGGTGAATGTCCTTGAGGATTGCTATGCCCTTTCCTGGCTCGATGCGGCCTTTGGAAGACTCCGGACGCCGCGCTGACGAGCTCTCTGTTAACAATTGTGAATGCTCCGGCTCGGCGTTGGACTTGTCTTGCCGTGATCTCGTCAGCCGACAGTTCTCTGTTTACCAGGAAGTTGAGGATGGGCTGGGCCCATGATGGAGCTGTGACTTCTTCTATTTACAACACAGCTACTGCGACCAGGGCGGGTGGGCTGGGTGGTGAAGAGCTGGAGTCGGCCACCACCTGTTGTGTTGATGCAGTCCCCGGGCTGACTACCGCAGTCCCCGGGCCGGGTTCTGAAGTCCCCGGGCCGGGTGCGACTATGGCAGTCCCCGAGCCGCCTATCAAAGTCCCCGGGCCGCCTATCGAAGTCCCGGGCCGCTGCTTGGCTCCCCAAGCGGATCCGGCTAACGTCGGGGTTGGGCGCACGAAGATGGAGTCGGATTCTGGAGATGGCTTGATAGACAGCTTGAGGAGGCGTTGGAGAGAGACGCCGGTTGGTATAGCTTGTCGAGTGGAGCCTATTCGTGCCAGGGCATCTACTCACTCGTGGTCGGCCCGTGGCACGTGGAGGAACTCACATCCTTCAAAATACCCGCTGATTTACTGAACGAGGAAGCGGTAGCTTGCCATGTTTGCGTCCTTGGCGTCCCAGTCGCCAGATGATTGCTGGACTAGCAAATCCGAGTCACCATAGCACAGGATCCGGTGAATGCCGAGTTCTTTGGCTAGCCGGAGCCCGTGTATGAGCGCCTCGTACTCGGCCACATTGTTGGAGGCGGCAAATGAATTTGCAATGTGTATCTGAGCTTGTCGCCTTTGGGAGAGGTGAGGATGATGCCGCTCTCCCAAGCCGGTGCGCATCTAGGACCCATTGAAGTGCATCCGCCAATGATTGGAGTCGGGAGCCGGCGGCAGGTACTGGGTCTCGGCTCAGTCGACGAGGAAGATGGCCAATGCTTGGGACTTGATGGCGGTGCATGGCTGGTGGAAGATCGTGTAAGGGGCCAGCTGAATGGCCCATTTTGCCATCCGGCCAGACGCATCCCGGCTGCCTATGATCTCGGCGAGCGGGGCAGTGCACACGACCGTGATGGGGTGCTCTTGAAAGTAGGGCTTGAGCTTTTTGGCAGCGAAGTACACACCATAGCACATCTTCTGGTAGTGCGGGTAGTTCTGCTTCGAGGTGGACAGTACTTCACTTAAATAATACACCGGCCTCTGGACTGGCTGAGCTCGGCCTTCTTCCGGGCGCTGGACCATGATGACGGTGCTGACCACCCGGCTGGTATCGGCAATGTAAAGGAGCATGGGCTCTTTCTCAGTCGGCGCCGCCAAGACAGGCGGCGTGGCCAGCATCTTCTTCAGCTCGTGGAAAGCTTGGTCGGCTTGATCCTACCACTCGAAGTGAGTGGTTTTCTTCATGAGTCGGTAGAGGGGGAGAGCTTTCTCTCCAAGCCGGCTGATAAAGAGGTTCAGAGAGGCCAGGCATCCGGTAAACTTCTGGACGTCTCGTAGTTTAGTGGGAATCTCCATTCTCTCAATGGCTTTGATCTTCACTGGGTTGCATTCAATGCCGCGTTCGAAGACCAAGAAGCCTAGAAGCTGGCCAGCTGGTACCCCGAACACGCATTTCTCGGGGGTTGAGCTTGATTTGAAACCGACGCAGGTTCTCAAATGTCTCCTTGAGGTCTTCCAGCAAGGTGCCGCGCCTCTCCGTCTTCACCACAATATCGTCTACATAGACGTGGTCATTTCTGCCGAGTTGCTTGAGGAGGCATTTCTGCATGCAACGCTAAAAAGTGGCACCGGTCTTTCTCAAGCCGAATATCATAGTCAGGTAGCAGAAAGCTCCAAATGGTGTGATGAAGGCGGTCTTCAGGCGGTCGGCTGGATCCAACTTTATCTGGTGGTAGCCCGAGTAAGCATCCAAGAAACTCAACAACTCGCATCCGGCTGTGGAGTCTATCACTTGATCAATCCTTGGCAGGACGAAGGGATCTTTGGGGCAGGCTTTGTTGAGGCTAGTGTAGTCTATACACATGCGCCACTTGTTATTCTTCTTTAGCACGAGGACCGGGTTGGTGAGCCATTCTGGAAAGAACACCTCCATTATGAAGACGGCTGCCAGAAGCCGGGCTATCTCTTCTCCTACAATCCTTCTCTTCTCCTCCGACAGTCGGCGGAGGGGCTGCTTGACTGGTTTTGCATCTGCTCGGACGTGTAGCTTGTGCTCAGCGAAATCCTTCGGAACACCCGGCATGTCCTTGGGGGACCATGCAAAGATGTCCCGATTCTCACGGAGGAAATCGACAAGCTCGCCTTCCTATTTGCTGTCCAGGTTTGCCCCAATGACGGCAAACCTTTCTGGGTGCTCCCGGTCCAGAGGTATCTTCTTCGTTTCTTTGGCCGGCTGGAAAGAACCTTGAGCATCACACTCCTTGTGTTCGGGGGACAGGGATGGCTGCTTGCGGCCATGGCCACGACTTCGGTCCAACATCTTCTTTTCTTGGCCGATCACAAGGGACTCCGGCGGTAGCCACTGGCTGCTGCCGTGCACTCGGAGGATTTCTTGTAATCGCCCGGCTATGGTGATGATGCCCTTAGTAATCGGCATCTTCATCTTGAGGTAGGCATAGTGGGGTACATCCATGAACTTGGCCAGGGCAGGTCGGCCAAGCAGTGCATGGTAGGGGCTCTCGAGGTCCACCACTTCAAACCAGTTTGCTTCTCGGCGGAAATGATCCTTGTCCCCGAAGAGAACATCTATCTTGATCTTGCCGATTGGTGAGCAGGACAGGCCGGGTACAATGCCATGGAACACGGTTCGACTAGGCATGAGTTGCTTCGTCTCGATGTTTAGCTTCTCCATGGAGTCACGGTACAGGATGTTGATGCTGCTCCCGCCGTCTATCAGCACACGGGAGAAACGGGCAGCACGCTGGCGTGTCTTTTGCAAGGGTGGCGTCCAAAACCAATGCATAAGAGCCGGGAGACGGCATCACCTCTGGGTAGTCGGCGCGGCTCCAGCTGATAGGCCTTTCTGACGAGTGCATGGACTCGGGGGTGTTGGAGGCGACCGTGTTGACTTCTTGGTCTTTGTCGGCGGCAATTGCGCCCGGTCTTCGGGCTGGCTTGTAATGACGATGTAGGAAGCATGCTCGTCAGGGAACTCGTCTTGAATGGCTTCGACTGCTGGTCGAGCGACCGGCTGTTGAGGAGCCGGAGGCGGTGACCAAAGAAGCGGAGGCGGCATCAACCTTCGCCCTTGGCGATTCGCGTGAGCCAGTGGCACTTCCGGGTCGTGTGATTGGACGGCTTTGCGCCGCTGTGGAACTTGCACGGGGCATCGAGGGCCTGCTCGTAGGAGAAGGCCGGCTGCCAAGCCGGCCTGCCGCCGCTTCTCTACTTCTTGGGCGCGGGCCGCCCTTCGGGTTGTTCGTCTTCGACTGTGGCCACATGCCGACTGGTTGGAGGTGGCATGGGGCCCTTGCGCTTTGTTGTCGTTCTGGTACGGGCGTCGGCTGGAGTCCCCAGCCGGCATCTTGGGAGCCAGGTTGAGTACCTCCCCGGAGGCGTCCACTCGGAGCTCGGTTTCATTGAGGAGTCGGCAGTGGCGTACTTGTCTGCTATGACCAGCAGCTCGTGGAGGGTAGTCGGCTCGTCAGAGAGGAGTTTTTGCTTGAGGAGGGTGCCTTCTCGGCACCCGGTGGTGAAGTACTCTATGGCTTGAACCTGCTGCACCCCCTCGCAGGAATTGCAGAGCTCGGCCCAGCGCGTGAGGTAGTCGCGAGTTGATTCATGGGTCCTTGAACGCACCGGAGAGCTGTCGGGGCTTGGGAGCCTGCTTGTAGGTGGAGTGAAGTTGCGGACGAAGGCTTCGTGAAGTCTAGCCAGCTCTTGATGCTATCTGGCTTGAGGCTGTTGAGCGAGGTTCACACCGTGCCTTGGAGCATGAGGGGCACATACTTCACGGCAACGCGTCGGTTGCCGCTTCGCTATCTTGGCTGCGGTGGAGTAGTCGATCAACCAATCCTCCGGCTTCACAGAGCCGTTGTACTTGGGCGTGTCTCTTGGGAGCGAGAACCCTTTGGGGAAGGGCTCGTCGCGGATGCGGGGGCTGAAGCAAGGCGGGCCGACATCGTCTTCCTCTTCTAGCACTAGAGATCGCGCTAGGCGGTCAATCCGATGGCGGGCATCGTTCTCGCCAACTCCTTTGCGGCGGCCTAGTCGGCCGCTGAGAGTCGGATGTGTGACAGGCAGCGGGGTGGGATATCTCTCCCCACGAGGTGGAGGAGGAGGCAGGTTTCGTCGTCGCTCCACAGCTCGAGGGCGGCCTTCTGCGTCGCGCTCGATGGAGATCCGGGTTCGGCTGCGGCCGCAGCCGCTCTTTTTTCTGGCACGCCAGCGGTGTTGCCCTTGATGGCGTCCGGGGCGTTGTGCTGTGCTCTCGGCGCAGGGAGGACTCTCCGGACGCCAAGCCAGGTTGCCGCTGCGCAGCCTGCATTGGTCACCGCTGGATGCGTCTGGTCATGTGGGGAGCTTCGCCCCCAAATTCCATTCAACTTCGTTTACGCCGCTAGCGGGCGCGCAGGTTCCCGAGGGGAGTGGCGTAGACTGGGCGGTCTGCTCCCAGCATGTCGGCGATGGCTGCGCCACGCTGCTTGATGGCGCTGATTCTGCCGCCCATCGGGGAGGCGGCGTCAAGGCGGCGCGATCAACTTTCGCTACCGGTGATCCTCCGTGAGGCGCCTCATGGAGGCTATCTTTTGGCCTTCCGCAATGAGGGCAAGGCGGCGTGCCTCCAGTGTCTCGGCGTCGGCGTCGGCCGGGAGGGGGACGGACAAGTCGTGGATTGCCGCTTGCAGGGCGTCGTGGGTGTTCTCGCTAGAGGCGACGCGCTGCGGGCTGATGACCGACACCTCGGTGATGGCATCACGCCTGCCTGCCGCCTCGGGAGCGGGTCGTTGAAGATCACACCATTGGTGGGGAAGGCATCAAGCGATGCCGCGTCGGAGTCGACAAGCATCGGGTCGGTGGAGCCAAATGACTCCAAATCTATAGCAGGCTCGCTGGAGACGTGGAGTTGGTCGAGGAGGCTGACGAGGTGGTTCTCGAGGCAGCCTGTGCCCGCGTCAGAGGCGGGCTCGTCGGAGATGCGAGCCTCGCAAAGAAGATCGGCGAGGCAGCTCGCCCAGCCTTGCGTCGGACGCCTTCTAAGCCTTGTCAGACCCAAGCGCCATCGGGCGTCTTACTGGCTACGCTCGCTAGGAAGGAAGAGGGTTCCCGTCCAGAATAGGTCTCCGGACGACGGTGCACTTGGCCCCACGGTGGGCGCCAAATGTTGGGTGGTAGGTGCGACATATGCCAACGGATGGCTTATCATTGTGGGAGCCAATAAGACGTCGCCAGTGCCTGGAAACGGGATGAGGCGAAGACATGCAGGCCGGCGAATCTTACCCAGCTTCGGGGCTCTCCGTGGAGATAACACCCCTACTGCTGCTCTGCGGGGTCTCCGCATGATCACTAGATGAACAAGTAGCTACAAGAGGCTCCTTGAGCTGTTTCGGTGAGAAGAAGAAGAAGGGCACGGCTAGCTGTCCTCTTCCCTCTTTGTGGTGTCTAAAACTCTAAGAGATCAACCCTTTGCATGGGTGCCCTGGGGGGTTTATATAGGCCTACCCCCCACGGGTACAATGGTAATCCTGCTGGGTGCGGGCCCTAGCAAATCCTTGTCTCGCTTCCGGCTTCTCCACGCCGGCCCAGGGCCCGCCGGACCGGTGGGTCCCGCTTGACTGTCGGCTTCTGGGTCGACAAGCTGGCCCCATGCTGGGGGCCTTGTCGGGGCTGGTTACTGTTGCCTCAATCCTGATGATGAGGGCTTTGTCGAGGTAAGCATGGCTACAGTGCCGCTGCTTTGGCGGCGAGCACTGTAGCCTTACCTCATCTTGTCTCCTTAATGAGGCGCCTCCTTGAGGGAGGGAGCAAGCCGGATGCACGGGAGCCGGCCATATCTGAGGCCGACTGGAGGAGGCCTGGCCGCCTTCGGGTATCTCTCTGACTGGAGGGGCCCGCCGCAAGCGGGCCATGCTGACAACATGTCGCGCATGACATCATGGTCCACATGGCAACAGTGTTGTTCCGGACGTTTGATGGCCGCCCCGTACGGCGCACTGTGGCTATGCGCACTCCGGGATTCGGGGGTGACAGGTTTCACTGTAGCCACGCCCCGTCCCATCGTCGTTATGCGGGTGCACAGTTTGAGGGTGCGTTCTTGGCCGCATGCTGGGGGCCCGGCTTCTTGGAGTCGGCCTCCTCGTGGCCGGCTTCGTGGAGTCGGCCCTCTGGTGGCCGGCTCCTTGGGAGTCGGCCCTCTTGTGGCCTTCTCCCTGTAGGTTTTAGGGCCGGGCCGCCTCCTGGTAGCCAGCCTGAGAGTCAGCCGGCCGGGGGAAGGCGGCCCCGCGTCTTGGATGTTGGAGGGCTTGATTGGCCCATAATTTTTCAGAAGTGCCGGGGGGAGCCGGCTAGGCTACCCGTGGTCATTTACTCCGACATGCACAGTCTTCAAAGGTAACAAGCATCAGATCCATGTAGGATCAATCTCTTTAGTGATGCTCAATCACTTTGGGTTTGTAGGTGTTTGGGTTTGGGGTTTCCCTCACTTGATGATTTTCGCTCAAAGTCCTCGACGGATGGGATGCTCTCAAATGACAAGTGTCAGTTTCTCTCGGAGCAGCCGACCAGCATGTGGTTGTAGGGGGCGGGTATTTATAGCCTAGGGAGCAGCCTGACATGATAAGACATAAATGCCCATCAATGATTTGACCGTTAGGTGGGTAGATATTTTGGGACAGCTGGCACGTAGCACAGCAACGGTCGGAATTTTGAGTATCAAATACCTCAGGGCTATCATGTTCCTCACTGTGTAGGCAATCCGCACTGGCGAATTCCTAACTCCTCAGTCAGAACAAATTCCTCAGAGACCAGAAGAACTTCGTCTACATCCTTTGAAGAAATTGATCGAATCAGTATGAGATTTCCAATGGCGTCACTTTCGAATGGATTGGTAGGTGTAGGATTTTGAGTTGAGCATCACATGGAAATTTTTCCTTAGTATTTCCTCGACCCCCTTTAACAGTACGGTGTTTCCTACGACTCAAGAAAGAGAAATTGAAACTACGAAAAAAAAGTCTTCACGCTTCATGTTCCTCGTATGAATACCAAGTCTTCATGGTCACACGAATTTCTTCACTTTCAAAGTCTTCAGAAAGTATTCAGAAATCCAAGATCTTCAGTCGAAGATATTCATTTTTAGGGTTTGACTTTCTCTATAAATATCAAACTCCTCATATACTTATAGACCTGTGTACACTCATAAACACATTTGTCCCTTGACTATAAGTCTTCAATACACCAAAATCACTATGGGGCACTAGATGCACTTACAATCTCCTCCTTTTTGGTGATTGATGACAATATAGGTTAAGTTTTCAACGGGGATAAACATATGAAGTGTAAATACTGATATTGAGGAATTTGATTGCAAGATATAGAAGAACTCCCCGAAGATGTGCATAGTGAGGAATTTGCTTTTGAAGCAATGCACACTTGAAGAGTAGAATCATGGAGATCCCCCCTATATCTTGTAACTCATACACGCATTTGACAGATAATGTGAAGAATTTGAAATGCATGATGAAATATGGTGACTGGTGTAATTCAGCATGCGTGCATCAACATTAATGAGGAATAAGCATGCAAAAAATCTCGGCAAAAGTATCGGACCACCATAGAGTTTAAGTTTACAACTCGATCGAATAAACTCTCAGAAGAACGAGAGTTGTAAATTAGCAAAAAAGGCCCATATATGTAGACCCGCTTGAAGACTAACTCAAATTTCTCCCCCTTTGTCATCGAATGACCAAAAGGGTCGAAAAATGAGGACTAACGCCCCTGAAGAATATCATGATGATGAAGGAGCGCCAGCGTTGTTGGGGTCGTTCGTTGTTGAAGGGCCTGCCGTAGTTTCTTCCAAGTCTTCATGCTCGTCGGTGTCGCGTGATGACGAATAGGAGCTAGCCACCAAGGAAGGAACCTTGACCTTCTTGTATTTCTTCATTTGGAGGTGCGAGACCAGTCAAAATCCTCCTTGAGACCCATTTGCTTCAGATCTGTTTCACCATATAGATGTGACAGAATAGCCCAGTGCGACCAAAAATTCATGGAGGTAGTAATGGTTTTTCTTCACCGCCTTATGTGTAGCTGTCGGGACCCGATTCCAAGTCACATCGATCTAGCCGGTAACACCTCATATCACTTTGCGGCCTCACACACGGTATTCCCACGGGTGTCGCCTTACCATCGCCGGGACCGTTTAGCCTTTTGGCTCACGTATATGATAGCGTCGCTAGCATCCATATGACAGAGAACCTGGGCCGACATGGCTAGTCGTGAACCCAAAGCGGCACTAACCCATGGGGACAGGCATACATGAATCAACTTCGAGCATGTCGGTCATCAACGTGTGAATCCGGGCTATAGCACTGGGCTAACAGGACTCCGGTAACCCGGGATATAGCAGGCTAGGCAGGACTCCGGATGTCACCGCGTGACATTTCCCCGAAGGGACAGAACCGAACGAGCAGTGAAACACATGCCAGCCGATCCAAGTGTCCAAAGCGGTAGTCTTTGGGCTAGCAGGACTCCGGTGAACCGGGCTGTAGTGGACTACTATCGCTCAGGAAGCACTAGACTACATTTCCCCATATGAGAGGCTGCCAAAGATAAACAACTAGTTTGTCGGATCCCACACATACCAAGCATTTCAATCATACACACAATATGCTCGATATGTGTAAATACAACATGGCATCACAACATAACTCTCGACTCAAGTATTTATTCATTAGGCTCCGAGGAGCGAGATATTACAAACATGGGTCTCATGACCCAACACTCGAAGCATACAAGTCAAAGCACCGGCGGAATCTTAACATGTCTGAGTACGACATCTACAAATGAAAAAGAGGTGAGAAGCCCGACTATCTACCGAGATCTGCCGAGGGCACAAGATCGTAGCTGAGGTAACAAGCTAAACGTCGAAGTCCAAGCGGAACTACTAGCAAGACTGACGTCTCTCTGCAAAACATAAAATAAGCAAACGTGAGTACAAACGTACTCAGCAAGACTTACATCAAAACTAACTACATATGCCTCATTATCAATAAAGGGGGTGGTGGAGTTTGACTGCAGCAAGCCAGCTTTGACTCGGTGGCTATCCTGAACTACGACTGCAAGTAACTCTTTTGAGGTGGCGCACACGAGTCCAAATATTCCCCATATCAATACACCACTATGGACCCGCTTCCGCCTCCCTACGAGAACGCCATCCATAGCACTCACGCTTATCTTGCGCATTTTAGAGTATCCACTTTCACTTGTCTATGAACTGTTATAGGCAACCCAAAAGTCCTTTTCCGCGGACACGGCTATTCGAATAGATCATGTTAACCCTGCAGGGGTGTGAGTCAATTAAGGATCCCAATGTGTGGTAGTAACTGTTTCATGGATCACAAACACAGAACTCAGTTCCTGAGGACGGTTTCAATGAGACAACCCACCATGTACTCCTACATGGCCTCTCACCGCTACCTTTACCAAATCGTGTTCACACACTTAGCTCACACACGATGGGACATGTTCACACACCTCCGATTCATCCCGATGAATCGGGACACGACTCAACTCTAAGCAGTAGCAGGCATGACAAATAAGCTTGAATGAATAGGCACAACAAGGCTCAAACAACTCCTACTCATGCTAGTGGGTTTCATCTAATTACTGTGGAATGACAGGTCATGCAGAGGATAAAGGGGTTCAGCTACCGCAGCAAGTAACAGGTGAATCGTTGTTGTCCTAATGCGGTAAAAGAGAGCCGGAGCGAGAGAGTGGGATTGTATCGGAATGAACAAGGGGGTTTTGCTTGCCTGGCACTTCTGAAGATAATATAGTTCTTCATCGGTGTCATCGAGCTCATCGTCGGAACCACGTCTATCGAGAGGGAACAACCACGGACAAACAAGAAGAAACACAATCAATGCAATGCACAAATAAATGAATGACATGTCATGGTAAGGAACTGAATTGACCTAATGCAGCAGTAAGCCAAGTTAATTGAAGTGGAATTCAAACAAGGTTAAACTCCAACTCCAAATGCTAGTTCATAAATTGCCCTAATCATGATTCATCCTATTCAGTGAGGTTAACTTGTTCAATCATGCATGAAAGTGGTAAAGATGGATAGACTGGATTTTTCTGATCATTTTTCATATATAATTTATTTCATTTGGAGTTACGGTTGAATTTATATGAATTTTACAAGTTTTAAACATTTTCTGGAATTTCTAAGTATTTAGAATTAAACTAATTCCAGAACATGAATTACTGCGTCAGCGCTACATCATCATGACGTCGGTGAGTCAACGGGCAGCCAGGTCAAGCGACCGGTGGGTCCCAGCGTGTCGATGATTAGACTAACTAACCACATTAAAATTAACCCTAACTAACTTGAAGTTGTGAGGCGGGGGCCCGCACGTCAGTGACCCAGGGGTCAAACTGGGCCCACCCAGTCAATAGTCAGCAGGGTCAAACCTGCCGGCATCGAGTCGCCGGCGAGGCCGAGACGACGGAGAGCGTCGGAAACGCTGCTCCGGCGACCAAATGAGCGGCGGAGGAGCTCTATGCGTAGCTGGAGATCTCGCGAATCTAACGGTGTAAGAAGTAGCAGCTGGGGTGGTCCGAACCGACGGCGACGTCGAGCTTTGCGGCGGCCGGAGTTCGGACGGGGTTGGGTTCGACGCTATGGTGCACGGGAGGGGGGGCTGGTAGTGAATCTGGGCTCCACAGTGCTACTGGCCAGAGCACAGCAGTGAGCAGCTTGAGCCACTGGCCCTAACCGCAACAGCGCCATGGACGGCGGGGAGCTTTGGTGCGGTGGAAAGCAGCGGCTCTGACGGAGGCCAAACGAGCATGGGAGCTAGGGGAGAGGAAGAGGAGCTCACAGCCGAAGTTGAGCGGAGGCCTCGGCGTGTTCGGGGAGGGGTTGGTGACGACGGAAGGTCGCCGGCGATCTCCGTGGCTCGAGGAGGAAGAAGACGGCGTGGTCGGCGTTCAAGGGCGTCCGGCGTCGCGTGAGTCATCGAGGAGGCGTAGACGACGGAGGCGGAGCCCATGGGCACGGCGAGGTCGAGGGGAGGCGGTTGAAGGCTATGGCGGCACGGGCGGCGACGGACCCGTTCGGACATGAGGGGAGAGGGCGAGGGGAGAGCAGAGGAGGGGAGAGTGATGTCCAGGGGTCGGGGCGGTGCCGCAGAGAAGGCCCGAGACGTCGTGGTGGCCTCAAAGTGATGCAAAGTAGCAGGAGGTGCAGCATCATGGCGCCAAGGCGCTGTCCTCCCTCCTCTTCCTCTTGGCGAGAGGTTGAAGACGACTGGCACTTGCCAGGTGGGCTGGGCCGGCTGGAGGAGCTGGGACGGGTGGGGCAACAGGTAAGTTTGGGCCAGGTAGGTTTCTCTCTCTCCTTTTTCTAATTATTTCAGTTTTCTATTATTCTGTAAATTTTTAGGGCTTTATTAAAATACCTATGCACTTTCAAAAATCATGAGACTGCTTGTGGCCACTATTTGGATTATTTCCAATAACCAGAATTTCAGTTCATGAACATTTGGACATTTAATATAATATATAAAATTTAAATGCCCAAATGCAAATAAGGTATGATTTAAATCCAGAGCCCAATATGTCATGGAAAAATGTGCATCACCTCTCGTGATCAAGTTTCGACATTTTCCAAGAATGATGAACAATTTTGGAAGTCATTTGGATTTACTGGAAATATTTTGGTTGAACCTAGTGAATTCCTTTAATGCTAGGGTTTAGGCAATCCCCATTTCAAGTTTCTTAGAAATTTAAACATGATGACATGATTGCCTTAATGCAACTAATGACAAACAAATTCTAGGGCTGTGACAGCTCACCCCCACTAAACAAGAATCTCGTACCGAGATTCAAGATGTGAGGTAAGAAGACAGAGGGAGTACAAGCTAACACAATCTTCACGATCCAGGTTGCACTTCATAGGAACGTTGACACGATCACCATCTTTGTCTCGAAGTCTTGTCTTGAGAACTACATCCAACATGACAACGAGAAGAAAAGGGGGAATTTAGAAGAATCGATCTTCTTGAGGTTCAAACAATTTAGGATCATCTTAATGATCCAAGATCAACTAATGGAATGAGATGTTGAAACATCTCGAGTTGAGACACAAAACACATCGAGAGGGATGGAATAACAAACGACGGGGTTTGATTGGTGGGCAACAATTCCACGCTTAGAAAGATGGTGGATGGTGTCAAGGTGGCGAGGAAATATTTGCAAGGATTCCGTAACGGGCACCTTGGGAAAAGTGACTTCGTTGAGCTGTTCCCTTAAGTGGCAAAAAGAATTACTTTTGATCCATATATCATTGGAACTCTTTATACCAGCCTAAAGGCAATCACAATCGATCATTTGAAGGAGTTCGAAACAATGACATACTCGGACTAGACTGGATGATGTGGACTACCTTGTTGAAGACAACGCAATGGATGATTTGCTTATCATCGGAAATGGATGGGACCCATGGTAGGACCACTTTTGAGGATGATCTTGAACAAGAATTACTAAGAAGGCAACCCATAGTGAAATGGCACAAGGATCGTGCAAGCTGGGAACGAAATACAACTGTTGGAATGTTCCAACCATCATATCTGCTTGAGATTCAGATCCGATTGGTGATAGGATACTTCGGACTCGGCATGTCCGAAAAGAAAGCGTCATAACCACAGATCGACGAGATGACGTTGCGAGATTCTCGGGATATGAACTACGATAGCAAGCTCCAAACATGAGCTGGTTCTGCTACACACATGTGAACATGCTGTCCTAGACAAGCATGATCACGTGGTAGTCTTATAATAAAACACTACCGAGTTCAGGTTGGGAACCATCATCGAGGATAACGAAGTCCTATCATAAGTCATGACTAGTTGTTATGAAGGAACTCCTTCTCCTTAAACAAATCAATCAGTGGCTTGGTGTGCTAGGGATACATATAGAGCGAAGGTTGCAAGTCTCCAAACCACAGAATACTTCGCACATGTGCATGACTGAATTGGGATGATTCTAGAGGAAGCAAAACAAACCTTTCTCAAATTCATGGCGGCAACTTGCACCTAATGCACGTGAATTAGAGGAAGTCACTTCTTCCATCCAAGCATAAGCTTCATGAACGGAACACGAAGGTATTTCTTACAAAGTTTCCAACACTAGGTTGATGTTCAACATGAATCATGGAGGAGACAAAATGCTACTGATGGGCTCAACAGCAACTCATCGGAATTTCCATATCACTGGACTTCCACCATCATGTGAACACGGTGATAGCATTGGTCAGACCAAAGATGTAATTGTGTATGCTCGAGGAATCAACCACGAGTAAGACAACATTACGAACATCGTTGGTTCTAATTTGACTTGACGATAGCCCATACTCAAGTCAAAGTTTTGACAAGGCAATAGATCCAACAACTGATCACAGGGACCAATCGATGAAAATATCATCTTTCTTCAACACACACACACTTAAGAATATCCCTTTGTGATGAACTATGTTAGGCAAGCTTTTATCTTCCAACTCTCCAAGTTGTTGTCTAGCTTAACCAACTAGCTCAGGGATATCCAACACAGATTCTTGGAGAATGGGTGGTTTGGAGGAAAACCAATATGATCGCGAACTCTACATAGCGGTCAGGTGAAAACCCGGTAACACTGCCAAGAAGATATTTGGAAAGTCACGAACCACCGGTTTGTTACTAAGCTAGAGAAGAATCTTGCTTTTGAGGCAAGACGATATGATCAAATGAGTGAGGACTTGACAAGATCCTAACTCATCAATCGAAGTGTGCACCAGAAATAAGGACTAGGTAGCACGATCAATCTTAGGATGATGATTTAATAACCAACACGCTAAGAATGAGGATATTGTCCATTAGCTACCAAGCAACGAGTTGCTCGGAGTATTGATTTCACACATCACAATTCACTTGTCGGCATTCCGGTTACAACAACCACGAGGACCGAGGAATGAATGATCATGGTGAGAAGTATCACTACGTCAAAAATTCATGAGAGTAGGTGCAGTTCTCATGTCAATTCGACATAAAGGGGTAATACTCCAAGGTAGAACAAAACAAAAGCTGAATTGGCATTTTGATCCATGAGGATACAACTACTTTGACCCAATCCTAGAAATGGATGAGGCACTAGAGTTTGTTTCTCCTAGTCATTCCGGAATAGAATGGCTTGACGGACCACAAGGATAATAGGCATCGATAAACACAATCGCACACATACTCTTGGTTATCAAGCGATAGAGGATGGTGGGGATACAACTAAAGAGAACAAGCTCAAAGGAACATATAATCTTACGAGTTGTGGATGCATAGGTTAGTATGTCGAATCAAGTTCAACAGGTTTCTTCCGGATAACCCATGCAAAGAGGTAGGACTGGCAGAATCACAATTATGAACGAAGAACTCCTCAAGAGTACTCTTATTGTGATCTTTTGGTTGAAAAGAACTTACGCCATAAGCGGTTCATGGTATTTGGAAGAAGGAGAATACCACGGACCTCGAGGACTATCGCAAAGGTTACTAATATCCTAAAGGAACTAGCAAATACTAATAACATGAAGTATGTTGAATCTCGGGTTCAAGAACCCAGGAATAGAATGCCTACTAACTAATCACATCACGGGATGCTTTCAGGAATAATGGCCAGAATCATCACACTGGGGATACAAAAGCATTGCTAAATTGCTAGGTGACTTCCTAAACACCTAGGGTCATAATAATAGCTCCAACATCTACGCCGAGGCAACAAAGTACCTCGACTTACCGATTAGTGTGCTTACTCGACCAAAAGGACATCGGGAGCGGAAGGAAAGGATTTGCAAATGCATCGGACTATTTAGAGACACAGGATGACTCGGACGGCATAACGGCTGTAAATGCTCAAAATGATTTGAGACATCCTGCAAAGATGGTGGCATAACCACTCAACATCACAATATCAAGGTTCCGAGATCAACAGTTAACATATAGAAATAGTAGGGACTGAACTGGGGCTTAAAACCAACAATCTTAAAGGTCTATGGATTAGTAACACGTCATCCACGATAGATAGATGAGAAGGCCTAGTTCTTAACCCCATAGAAGAGAAGAGGATGACACAACTTGACCAGTTTGGCTTGGTAATCCCTACGAGCGGTGAGGGGCTACGATACCAACGCTTGTCGGGACCCCGATTCCAAGTCACATCAATCTGGCCGGTAACACCTCATATCACTTTGCGGCCTCACGCACGGTATTCCGATAATGCATGCGCTTTACCATGGCCCGGGACCCGTTTGCGCCTTTTGGATCACGTGTATATGATAAGCGTCGCTAGCATCCATATGACCACGAACACAGGCCAACATGGCTATCGTGAACCCAAAAGCGGCACTAACCCATGGGGGACGGGCATACATGAATCAACCGAGCATGTCGGTCATCAACATGTGAATCCGGCTGTAGCACTGGGCTAATAGGACTCCAGTAACCGAACATGCTTGAGGCTAAGCGGGACTCGGATGTCACCGCGTGACATTTCCCGAAGGACGGAACCTGCGAGGAAGTGAAACACATGCCGGCCGTCAAGTGTCCAAAGCAGTAGTGCTGGGCTAGCAGGACTCTGGCGAACCGGGCTGTAGCGGACTACTATAACTCAGGAAGCACTGGACTACATTTCCCCATATGAGAGGCTTCCAAGGATAAACAACTAGTTTGTCAGATCCCACACATACCAAGCATTTCAATCATACACACAATATGCTCGATATGTGTAAATACAACATGGCATCACAACATAACTCTCTGACTCAAGTATTTATTCATTGTTAGGCTCCGAGGGTGAGATATTACAAACATGGGTCTCATGACCCAACTTTTCGAAACATACAAGTCAAAGCACAAGCGGAAGCTTAACATGTCTAAATCTGAGACATCTACAAATGAAAAAAATTTGAAGCTGACTATCTACCGAGATCTGCCGAGGCACAAGTTCGTAGCTGAGGTAACAAGCTAAACATCGAAGTCAAGCGGAACTACTAAGCGAGGACCGACGTCTCTGCAAAACATAAAATAAGCAAGCGTGAGTACAAACATACTCAATAAGACTTACATCGAACTAACTACATATGCCTCATTATCAACAAAGGGGTGGTGGAGTTTATGACTGACAAGCCAGCTTTTGACTCGGTGGCTATCACGAACTACATTGCAAGTAACTCTTTTGAGGTGGCGCACACGAGTCCACATATTCACCATATCAATACACCACTATTGACCCGCTCCCGTCTCCCTACGAGAACGCCATCCATAGCACTCACGCTTATCTTCCACTATTGACCTCGGGCTATTGATACTCTAAAATGCAAGAATAGCGTAGAGTGCTATGGATGGCATTCTGTCTAGTGAACAATCGCAGAATCTTGTCTCTCATGAGATCTAAACTACACAAAGAACAACACAAGGGACACGAGGTTTATACTGGTTCGGGCCACCATCGTGGTGTAATACCCTACTCCAGTGTGTGGTGTGGTGGATTGCCTCAAGGGCTGATGATGAACAATACAAGGGAAGAACAGCCTCGCGAGGGTCTGTTCTTGAGCTGGTGCGATGAACTGCTAGGGGAGTTCAGTCACCTCTCTTTCTCTCTCTATAGGTGCCGATTCGGATCGATCTCCCTTGCCTTGGTGGTGGCTAGTCCTATTTATAGGCGGAGGCCCTGGGTCTCTCCCCAAATATTGAGCGGGAAGGGCGCCAACAATTGGCCATTTTGAAGGCGAACATCTAGTACACTTATCCTGACTAAAGTCGGTCCTCGCCTGCCAAAGACTGACGGTAACGCCGGCTTGGGCTCCACGATGACCTCCTTCCTGCCGTTCTGCTGGTCTTTGTCTTATTGCACCGAAATGGTTGCCTTTGCCTGATGCCTTGGCCTGTGCTTGCCCCCTTTGCACCAAAGGGGAAATGAGGACATCACTGCTGGCTGGCGCCCGCTTGGCGCCCTCGGTCGTCATGGCTTGCGTCACGGACACCTCGTGAGGTAGCCCGCCTTGATCTCTCCGCCTCCTCACGGGCCAGCCTGACGAGGCCGTGCCTGAGGAAGCTTCCTGTCGTCCGCCCCGCGAGGCTTGGCCCCTCGCGAGGGTCTTGAGCTTGTGTTGATGAAGATGGGCCGTACTGGGCCACCCCTTGAGCCACGCCGCAGGCTGCAGGCAAGCAAGTCTGGGTACCCCTGTTCCCAGAATGCCGACAGCGACCTTCCCACCCTCGAGCTCAGGGGGGAGTTCTTCCAATGCAAACTCGGCCCCGTCACCGTGGGCGTGCCCGCCCCCTGTGGCGCCTTCATCGCCATGTGGAGGTCAGCCGACAACAACCCGTTTCCACCTATCCCTCTAATCCAGTCGGTGAAGCTCTGGCAGTAATCATACTTCTACGTGACGAACGTTGCCCCGCAAGGCGACTTCGTCAATCTGCCGGCTTACATAATGGAGGCGTACTTGATCAATCCTTGGCAGGACGAAGGGATCTTTGGGGCAGGCTTTGTTGAGGCTAGTGTAGTCTATACACATGCGCCACTTGTTATTCTTCTTCAGCACGAGGACCGGGTTGGCGAGCCATTCCGGAAAGAACACCTCCATTATGAAGCCGGCTGCCAGAAGCCGGGCTATCTCTTCTCCTACAATCCTTCTCTTCTCCTCCGACAGTCGGCGGAGGGGCTGCTTGACTGGTTTTGCATCTGCTCGGACGTGTAGCTTGTGCTCGGCGAATTCCTTCGGAACACCCGGCATGTCCTTAGGGGACCATGCGAAGATGTCCCGATTCTCACGGAGGAAATCGACGAGCTCGCCTTCCTATTTGCTGTCCAGGTTTGCCCCAATGACGGCAAACCTTTCTGGGTGCTCCGGGTCCAGAGGTATCTTCTTTGTTTCTTTGGCCGGCTGGAAAGAACCTTGGGCATCACACTCCTTGGGGTCGGGGGACAGGGCTGGCTACTTGCCAGCCATGGCCACGCACTTCGGTCCAACATCTTCTTTTCTTCAGCGATCACAAGGGACTCGGCCAGCCGGCTGCTGGCTGCCGTGCACTCGGAGGATTTCTTGTAATCGCCGGCTATGGTGATGATGCCCTTAGTAATCGGCATCTTCATCTTGAGGTAGGCATAGTGGGGTACATCCATGAACTTGGCCAGGGCAGGTCGGCCAAGCAGTGCATGGTAGGGGCTCTCGAGGTCCACCACTTCAAACCAGTTTGCTTCTCGGCGGAAATGATCCTTGTCCCCGAAGAGAACATCTATCTTGATCTTGCCGATTGGTGAGCAGGACAGGCCGGGTACAATGCCATGGAACACGGTTCGACTAGGCATGAGCTGCTTCGTCTCGATGTTTAGCTTCTCCATGGAGTCACGGTACAGGATGTTGATGCTGCTCCCGCCGTCTATCAGCACACGGGAGAAACGGGCAGCACGCGTGTCTTTTGCAAGGGTGGCGTCCAAAACCAATGCATAAGAGCCGGGAGACGGCATCACCTCTGGGTAGTCGGTAGCGGCTCCGTACCGATAGGCCTTTCTGACGAGTGCATGGACTCGGGGGTGTTGGAGGCGACCGTGTTGACTTCTTGGTGCTGTCGGCGACGGCTGCGCCGGTCTTCGGGCTGGCTTGTAAAGACGATGTAGGCAGCATGCTCGTCAGGGAACTCGTCTTGAATGGCTTCGACTGCTGGTCGAGCGACCGGCTGTTGAGGAGCCGGAGGCGGCTGACCAGCAGGCGGAGGCGGCATCAGCCCTTCGCCCTTGGCGATTCGCGTGAGCCAGTGGCACTTCCGGGTCGTGTGATTGGACGGCTTCGCGCCGCTGTGGAACTTGCACGGGGCATCGAGGGCCTGCTCGTAGGAGAAGGCCGGCTGCCAAGCCGGCCTGCCGCCCTTCTTCTTCTTGGGCGCGGGCCGCCCTTCGGGTTGTTCGTCTTCGACTGTGGCCACATGCCGACTGGTTGGAGGTGGCATGGGGCCCTTGCGCTTTGTTGTCGTTCTGGTACGGGCGTCGGCTGGAGTCCCCAGCCGGCATCTTGGGAGCCAGGTTGAGTACCTCCCCGGAGGCGTCCACTCGGAGCTCGGTTTCATTGAGGAGTCGGCGATGCGTACTTATACTATGACCAGCAGCTCGTGGAGGGTAGTCGGCTCGTCGGAGAGGAGTTTTTTCTTGAGGAGGGTGCCTTCTCGGCACCCGGTGGTGAAGTACTCTATGGCTTGAACCTGCTGCACCCCCTCGCAGGAATTGCAGAGCTCGGCCCAGCGCGTGAGGTAGTCGCGAGTTGATTCAGTGGGTCCTTGAACGCACCAGGAGAGCTGTCGGGGCTTGGGAGCCTGCTTGTAGGTGCTGGTGAAGTTGCGGACGAAGGCTTCTGTGAAGTCTAGCCAGCTGCTGATGCTATACGGCTTGAGGCTGTTGAGCCAGGTTCACACCGTGCCTTGGAGCATGAGGGGCACATACTTCACGGCAACGCGTCGGTTGCCGTTCGCTATGCTGACTGCAGTGGAGTAGTCGATCAACCAATCCTCCGGCTTCACAGAGCCGTTGTACTTGGGCGTGTCTCTTGGGAGCGAGAACCCTTTGGGGAAGGGGCTCGTCAGCGGATCTGAGGGCTGAAGCAAGCGGGCCGACATCGTCTTCCTCTTCTAGCACTAGAGATCGCGCTAGGCGGTCAATCCGATGGCGGGCATCGTTCTCGCCAACTCCTTTGCAGCGGCCTAGTCGGCCGCTGAGAGTCTGATGTGTGACAGGCAGCGGGGTGGGATATCTCTCCCCACGAGGTGGAGGAGGAGGCAGGTTTCCTCGTCGCTCCACAGCTCGAGGGCGGCCTTCTGCGTCGCGCTCGATGGAGATCCGGGTTCGGCTGCGGCTGGCAGCCGGCTCTTTTTCTTGGCACGCGCGGGTGTTGCCCGCAGTCGGCGTCCGTGACGTTGTGCTGTGCTCTCGGCGCAGGGGAGGACTCTCCATGACGCCGGCCAGTCTTGTCTTGCAGCTGCATTGGTCAGCTGCTGGATGCGTCTGGTCATGTGGGGGAGCTCTTCGGCCCCCAGTCCATTCAACTCGTCTACGGCCGCCTGGGCGGCGCGCAGGTTCCCGAGGGGAGTGGCGTAGACTGGGCGGTCTGCTCCCAGCATGTCGGCGATGGCTGCGCCACGCTGCTTGATGGCGCTGATTCTGCTCGGCCCATCAGGAGGCGGCGTGCCGAAGGCGGCGCGGTCAACTTCGCGCTGGTGAGCCTCAGTGAGGCGCCTCATGGAGGCTATCTTTTGGCCCTCCGCAATGAGGGCAAGGCGGCGTGCCTCCAGTGTCTCGGCGTCGGCGTCGGCCGGGAGGGGGACGGACAAGTCGTGGATTGCCGCTTGCAGGGCATCGTGGGTGTTCTCGCTAGAGGCGACGCCGTGGCTGATGACCAGCACCTCGGTGATGCACTGCCACAGCTGCCGGCTCGGGGGAGCGGGTCGTTGAAGATCACACCATTGGTGGGGAAGGCATCAAGCGATGCCGCGTCGGAGTCGACAAGCATCGGGTCGGTGGAGCCAACTGACTCCAAATCTATAGCAGGCTCGCTGGAGACGTGGAGTTGGTCGAGGAGGCTGACGAGGTGGTTCTCGAGGCAGCCTGTGCCCGCGTCAGAGGCGGGCTCGTCGGAGATGCGAGCCTCGCAAAGAAGATCGGCGAGGCAGCTCGCCGCGCAGGCGTCAGCGACGCCTTCTAGCGCGTCGGGCCAAGCGCCATCGGGCGTGCCGGGCTGGCTACGCTCGCTAGGAAGGAAGAGGGTTCCCGTCCAGAATAGGTCTCCGGACGACGGTGCACTTGGCCCCACAGTGGGCGCCAAATGTTGGGTGGTAGGTGCGACATATGCCAACGGATGGCTTATCATTGTGGGAGCCAATAAGACGTCGCCAAAGGCTCGAAACGGGATGAGGCGAAGACATGCAGGCCGGGCGAATCTTACCCAGCTTCGGGCTCTCCGTGGAGATAACACCCTCATCGCTGCTCTGCTGGGTCTCCGCATGATCACTAGATGAACAAGTAGCTACAAGAGGCTCCTTGAGCTGTTTCGTGAGAAGAAGAAGAAGGGCACGGCTAGCTGTCCTCTTCCCTCTTTGTGGTGTCTAAAACTCTAAGAGATCAAACCTTTGCATGGGTGCCCTGGGGGGTTTATATAGGCCTACCCCCCACGGGTACAATGGTAATCCTGCTGGGTGCGGGCCCTAGACGTCACTGTCTACGCTCGCCGGCTTCTCCGCCGGCCGCTGGGGCCCGCCGACTGGTGGGTCCCGCCGGCTGTCGGCTTCCTGGTCGACAAGCTGGCCCCACCGCTGGGGGGCCTTGTCGGGGGCTGGTTATTGTTGCCTCAATCCTGATGATGAGGGCTTTGTCGAGGTAAGCATGGCTACAGTGCCGCCGCTTTGGCGGCGATCACTGTAGCCTTGCCTCATCTTGTCTCCTTAATGAGGCACCTCCTTCGAGGGAGGGAGCAAGCCGGGTACGGGGAGCCGGCCATATCTGAGGCCGACTGGAGGAGGCCTGGCCGCCTTCGGGTATCTCTCGACCGAGGGGCCCGCGACGCTGGCCATCTTGACAACCTGTCGCATGACATCATGGTCCACATGGCAACAAAGTTGTGCCGGACGGTTGATGGCCGCCTCTGACGGGCGCAGACTGTGGCTATCGCACTCCGGGATTCGGGGGTGACAGGTTTCACTGTAGCCACGCCCCGTCTCATCGTCGTTATGCGGGTGCACAGTTTGAGGGTGCGGTCTTGGCCGCATGCTGGGGGCCCGGCTTCTTGGAGTCGGCCTCCTCGTGGCCGGCTTCGTGGGGTCGGCCCTCTGGTGGCCGGCTCCTTGGGAGTCGGCCCTCTTGTGGCCTTCTTCCTGTAGGTTTTAGGGCTGGGCCGCCTCCCGGTAGCCGGCCTGAGAGACAGCCGGCCGAGGGAAGGCGGCCCCGCGTCTTGGATGTTGGAGGGCTTGATTGGCCCATAAATTTTCAGAAGTGCCCGGGGGAGCCGGCTAGGCTACCCGTGGTCATTTACTCCGACATGCACAGTCTTCAAAGGTAACAAGCATCAGATCCATGTAGGATCAATCTCTTTAGTGATGCTCAATCACTTTGGGTTTGTAGGTGTTTGGGTTTGGGGTTTCCTCACTTGATGATTTTCGCTCAAAGTCCTCGACGGATGGGATGCTCTCAAATGACAAGTGTTAGTTTCTCTCGGAGCAGCCGACCAGCATGTGGTTGTAGGGGGCGGGTATTTATAGCCTAGGGAGCAGCCTGACATGATAAGACATAAATGCCCATCAATGATTTGACCGTTAGGTGGGTAGATATTTTGGGACAGCTGGCACGTAGCACAACAACGGTCGGAATTTCGAGTATCAAATACCTCAGGGATATCATGTTCCTCACTGTGTAGGCAATCCGCAATGGCGAATTCCTTACTCCTCAGTCAGAACAAATTTCTCAGAGACCAGAAGAACTTTGTCTCTGTCACTGAAGAAATTGACTGAACTGTATGAGATTTCCAATGGCGTCACTCGAATGGATTGGTAGGTGTAGGATTTTGAGTTGAGCATCACATGGAAATTTTTCCTTAGTATTTCCTCGACCCCCTTTAACAGTACGGTGTTTCCTACGACTCAAGAAAGAGAAATTGAAACTACGAAAAAAGTCTTCACGCTTCATGTTCCTCGTATGAATACCAAGTCTTCATGGTCACACGAATTTCTTCACTTTCAAAGTCTTGAGAAAGTATTCAGAAATCCAAGATCTTCAAATCAGATATTCATTTTAGGGTTTGACTTTCTCTATAAATATCAAACTCCTCATATACTTATAGACCTGTGTACACTCATAAACACATTTGTCCCTTGACTATAAGTCTTCAATACACCAAAATCACTATGGGGCACTAGATGCACTTACAATCTCCTCCTTTTTGGTGATTGATGACAATATAGGTTAAGTTTTCAACGGGGATAAACATATGAAGTGTAAATACTGATATTGAGGAATTTGATTGCAAGATATAGAAGAACTCCCCCTGAAGATGTGCATAGTGAGGAATTTGCTTTTGAAGCAATGCACACTTGAAGAGTAGAATCATGGAGATCCCCCCCTATATCTTGTAACTCATACACGCATTTGACAGATAATGTGAAGAATTTGAAATGCATGATGAAATATGGTGACTGGTGTAATTCAGCATGCTGGCATTAACATTAATGAGGAATAAGCATGCAAAAAATCTCGGCAAAAGTATGGGACCACCATAGAGTTTAAGTTTACAACTCGATCGAATAAACTCTCAGAAGAACGAGAGTTGTAAATTAGCAAAAAGGCCCATATATGTAGACCCGCTTGAAGACTAACTCAAATTTCTCCCCTTTGTCATCGAATGACCAAAAGGGTCGAAAAATGAGGACTAACGCCCCTGAAGAATATCATGATGATGAAGGAGCGCCAGCGTTGTTGGGGTCGTTCGTTGTTGAAGGGCCTGCCGTAGTTTCTTCCAAGTCTTCATGCTCGTCGGTGTCGCGTGATGACGAATAGGAGCTGGCCACCAAGGAAGGAACCTTGACCTTCTTGTATTTCTTCGCTGGAGGTGCAGACCAGTCAAAATCCTCCTTGAGACCCATTTGCTTCAGATCTGCTTCACCATATAGATGTGACAGAATAGCCCAGGTGCGACCGAAAAATTCATGGAGGTAGTAATGGTTTTTCTTCACTGCCTTATGTGTAGCTGTCAGGACCCCGATTCCAAGTCACATCGATCTAGCCGGTAACACCTCATATCACTTTGCGGCCTCACACACGGTATTCCCACGGGTGTCGCCTTACCATCGCCCGGGACCGTTTGCGCCTTTTGGCTCACGTATATGATAGCGTCGCTAGCATCCATATGACAGAGAACCTGGGCCGACATGGCTAGTCGTGATCCCAAAGCGGCACTAACCCATGGGGACAGGCATACATGAATCAACTTCGAGCATGACGGTCATCAACGTGTGAATCCGGGCTATAGCACTGGGCTAACAGGACTCCGGTAACCCGGGATATAGCAGGCTAGGCAGGACTCCGGATGTCACCGCGTGACCTTTCCCCGAAGGCGATGTATACGTGAACGAAGTGAAACACATGCCAGCCAGTCAAGTGTCCAAAGCAGAGGTCTTTGGGCTAGCAGGACTCCTTTGAACTGTGCTGTAGAGGACTACTATCGCTCATGAAGCACTAGACTACATTTCCCCATATGAGAGGCTGCCAAGGATAAACAACTAGTTTGTCGGATCCCACACATACCAAGCATTTCAATCATACACACAATATGCTCGATATGTGTAAATACAACATGGCATCACAACATAACTCTACGACTCAAGTATTTATTCATTAGGCTCCGAGGAGCGAGATATTACAAACATGGGTCTCATGACCCAACACTCGTGAGCATACAAGTCAAAGCACAAGCGGAATCTTAACATGTCTGAGTACAGACATCTACAAATGAAAAAGGCTGAGAAGCCTGACTATCTACCAGATCCTGCCGAGGGCACAAGATCGTAGCTGAGGTAACAAGCTAAACGTCGAAGTCCAAGCGGAACTACTAGCAAGACTGACGTCTCTCTGCAAAACATAAAATAAGCAAACGTGAGTACAAACGTACTCAGCAAGACTTACATCAGAACTAACTACATATGCATCATTATCAATAAAGGGGGTGGTGGAGTTTGACTGCAGCAAGCCAGCTTTGACTCGGTGGCTATCCCGAACTACGACTGCAAGTAACTCTTTTGAGGTGGCGCACACGAGTCCACATATTCACCATATCAATACACCACTATGGACCCGCTCCCGTCTCCCTACGAGAACGCCATCCATAGCACTCACGCTTATCTTGCGCATTTTAGAGTATCCACTTTCACTTGTCTATGAACTGTTATAGGCAACCCAGAAGTCCTTTTCCGCGGACACGGCTATTCGAATAGATCATGTTAACCCTGCAGGGGTGTACTTCTTCACACACGCTCTCGCCACTTACCGCCATGTACACGTCATGTATCTCGGCAACCTTCAAGCGGAAGCCTGGCGAGGGTGTCGGCCACGGCCTACCTAAACACTCAAGTCCCTAGTCCAGGTTTATCGCCTATTCGGGTTCCAACCGTAGGGAGTCCGGCCGAGGTTTCCACTAACGGCCCCGAACGATGTGTGCAGGGTTCCCGAGACACCAAACGGGCGAATCGGTACACCGCCACGGTGTATCTACCGCATCATAGCCCACCCCTAGGGTCAGCGCCACGCACAACCTCCAACACATATCCTACAAACACCGTAAACTAGTTGCAACTCCCGGACAGAGAACAAGGGTGGTTAAGACGCCGAGAGAGTCAATTAAGGATCCCAATGTGTGGTAGTAACTGTTTCATGGATCACAAACACAAAACTCAGTTCCTGAGGACGGTTTCAATGAGACAACCCACCATGTACTCCTACATGGCCTCTCACCGCTACCTTTACCAAATCGCGTTCACACACTTAGCTCACACACAATAGGACATGTTCACACACCTCCGATTCATCCCCGATGAATCGCACTGACTCAACTCTAAGCAAGCAGTGCATGACAAATAAGCTTGAATGAATAGGGACAACAAGGCTCAAACAACTCCTACTCATGCTAGTGGGTTTCATCTAATTACTGTGGAATGACAGGTCATGCAGAGGATAAAGGGGTTCAGCTACCGCAGCAAGTAACAGGTGAATCGTTGTTGTCCTAATGCAGTAAAAGAGAGCAGGAGCGAGAGAGTGGGATTGTATCGGAATGAACAAGGGGGTTTTTGCTTGCCTGACACTTCTGAAGATATTATAGTTCTTCATCGGTGTCATCGAGCTCATCGTCGGAACCACGTCTATCGAGAGGGAACAACCACGGACAAACAAGAAGAAACACAATCAATGCAATGCACAAATAAATGAATGACATGTCATGTTAAGGAACTGAATTGACCTAATGCAGCAGTAAGCCAAGTTAATTGAAGTGGAATTCAAACAAGGTTAAACTCCAACTCCAAATGCTAGTTCATAAATTGCCCTAATCATGATTCATCCTATTCAGTGAGGTTAACTTGTTCAATCATGCATGAAAGTGGTAAAGATGGATAGACTGGATTTTTCTGATCATTTTTCATATATAATTTATTTCATTTGGAGTTACGGTTGAATTTATATGAATTTTACAAGTTTTAAACATTTTCTGAATTTCTAAGTATTTAGAATTAAACTAATTCCGGAAAATGAATTATCGTGATCGGCCGCTACATCATCATGACGTCAATGAAGTCAACAGGGGCAGCCTGTGTCAACTGACCGGTGGGTCCAGCGTGTCGCTGATTAGACTAACTAACCACATTAAAATTAACCCTAACTAACTTAGTTGGCAGGCGGGCCCGCACGCCGATGACCAAGGGTCAAACCAGGCCCACCAGTCAATAGTCAGGAGTCAAACCTGCCGCTGCCGAGTCGCCGGCGAGGCCGAGACGACGGAGAGCGTCGGAAACGCTGCTCCGGTGACCAAATGAGCGGCGGAGGAGCTCTATGCGTAGCTGGAGATCTCGCGCATCTAACGGTGTAAGAAGTAGCAGCTGGGGTGGTCCGAACCGACGGCGACGTCGAGCTTTGCGGCGGCCGGAGTTCGGACGGGGTTGGGTTCGACGCTACGGTGCACGGGAGGGGGGGCTGGTAGTGGATACGGGCTCCTGGTGCTACGCTGAGCACAACGGTGAGCTTGGCTTCGAGCCACTGTGGCCCTAGCCACGACAGCGCCATGGACGGCGGCGGGGAGCTTTCGGGTGCGGTGGAAACGGCGGCTACGGAGGCCAAACGAGCATGGGAGCTAGGGGAGAGGAAGAGGAGCTCACAGCAAGTTGAACGGAGGCCTCGGCGTGTTCGGGGAGGGGTTGGTGACGACGGAAGGTCGCCGGCGATCTCCGTGGCTCGAGGAGGAAGAAGACGGCGTGGTCGGCGTTCAAGGGCGTCCGGCGTCGCGTGAGTCATCGAGGAGGCGTAGACGACGGAGGCGGAGCTCATGGGCACGGCGAGGGGTCGAGGGGGAGGCAGTGGCCGCGGCTATGGCGAACGGCGGCGACGGACCCGTTCGGACATGAGGGGGAGAGGACGAGGGGGAGAGCAGAGGAGGGGAGAGTGGTGTCCAGGGGTCGGGGCGGTGCCGCAGAGAAGGCCCGAGGCGACGTGGTGGCCTTAGTGATGCAAAGTAGCAGGAGGTGCGCTGGCGCCACTGGCCTGCGTGGCACTGTCTCCCTCCTCTTCCTACTGGCAGAGGTTGAAGACGACTGGCACTTGCCAGGTGGGCTGGGCCGGCTGGAGGAGCTGGGACGGGTGGGGCAACAGGTAAGTTTGGGCCAGGTAGGTTTCTCTCTCTCCTTTTTCTAATTATTTCAGTTTTCTATTATTCTGTAAATTTTTAGGGCTTTATTAAAATACCTATGCACTTTCAAAAATCATGAGACTGCTTGTGGCCACTATTTGGATTATTTCCAATAACCAGAATTTCAGTTCATGAACATTTGGACATTTAATATAATATATAAAATTTAAATGCCCAAATGCAAATAAGGTATGATTTAAATCCAGAGCCCAATATGTCATGGAAAAATGTGCATCACCTCTGGTTACTGTTTCCAGCATTTTCCAAGAATGATGAACAATTTTGGAAGTCATTTGGATTTACTGGAAATATTTTGGTTGAACCTAGTGAATTCCTTTAATGCTAGGGTTTAGGCAATCCCCATTTCAAGTTTCTTAGAAATTTAAACATGATGACATGATTGCCTTAATGCAACTAATGACAAACAAATTCTAGGGCTGTGACAGCTCACCCCCACTAAACAAGAATCTCGTACCGAGATTCAAGATGTGAGGTAAGAAGACAGAGGGAGTACAAGCTAACACAATCTTCACGATCCAGGTTGCACTTCATAGGAACGTTGACACGATCACCATCTTTGTCTCGACGTCTTGTCTTGAGAACTACATCCAACATGACAACGAGAAGAAAAGGGGGAATTTAGAAGAATCAATCTTCTTGAGGTTCAAACAATTTAGGATCATCTTAATGATCCAAGATCAACTAATGGAATGAGATGTTGAAACATCTCGAGTTGAGACACAAAACACATCGAGAGGGATGGAATAACAAACGACGGGGTTTGATTGGTGGGCAACAATTCCACGCTTAGAAAGATGGTGGATGGTGTCAAGGTGGCGAGGAAATATTTGCAAGGATTCCGTAACGGGGCACCTTGGGAAAAGTGACTCGTTGAGCTGTTCCCTTAAGTGGCAAAAAGAATTACTTTTGATCCATATATCATTGGAACTCTTTATACCAGCCTAAGGCAATCACAATCGATCATTTGAAGGAGTTCGAAAGAATGACATACTCGGACTAGACTGGATGATGTGGACTACCTTGTTGAAGACAACGCAATGGATGATTTGCTTATCATCGGAAATGGATGGGACCCATGGTAGGACCACTTTTGAGGATGATCTTGAACAGGAATTACTAAGAAGGCAACCCATAGTGAAATGGCACAAGGATCGTGCAAGCTGGGAACGAAATACAACTGTTGGAATGTTCCAACCATCATATCTGCCTGAGATTCAGATCCGATTGGTGATAGGATACTTCGGACTCAGCATGTCCGAAAAGAAACGTCGCAACACAGATCGACGAGATGACGTTGCGAGATTCTCGGGATATGAACTACGATAGCAAGCTCCAAACATGAGCTGGTTCTGCTACACACATGTGAACATGCTGTCCTAGACAAGCATGATCACGTGGTAGTCTTATAATAAAACACTACCGAAGTTCAGGTTGGGAACCATCATCGAGGATAACGAAGTCCTATCATAAGTCATGACTAGTTGTTATGAAGGAACTCCTTCTCCTTAAACAAATCAATCAGTGGCTTGGTGTGCTAGGGATACATATAGAGCGAAGGTTGCAAGTCTCCAAACTACAGAATACTTCGCACATGTGCATGACTGAATTGGGATGATTCTAGAGGAAGCAAAACAAACCTTTCTCAAATTCATGGCGGCAACTTGCACCTAATGCACGTGAATTAGAGGAAGTCACTTCTTCCATCCAAGCATAAGCTTCATGAACGGAACACGAAGGTATTTCTTACAAAGTTTCCAACACTAGGTTGATGTTCAACATGAATCATGGAGGAGACAAAATGCTACTGATGGGCTCAACAACAACTCATCGGAATTTCCATATCACTGGACTTCCACCATCATGTGAACACGGTGATAGCATTGGTCAGACCAAAGATGTAATGGTGTATGCTCGAGGAATCAACCACGAGTAAGACAACATTACGAACATCGTTGGTTCTGATTTGACTTGACGATAGCCCATACTCAAGTCAAAGTTTTGACAAGGCAATAGATCCAACAACTGATCACAGGGACCAATCGATGAAAATATCATCTTTCTTCAACACACACACACTTAAGAATATCCCTTTGTGATGAACTATGTTAGGCAAGCTTTTACCTTCCAACTCTCCAAGTTGTTGTCTAGCTTAACCAACTAGCTCTGGGATATCCAACACAGATTCTTGGAGAATGGGTGGTTTGGATGAAAACCAATATGATCGCGAACTCTACATAGCGGTCAGGTGAAAACCCGGTAACACTTCCAAGAAGATATTTGGAAAGTCACGAACCACCGGTTTGTTACTAAGCTAGAGAAGAATCTTGCTTTTGAGGCAAGACGATATGATCAAATGAGTGAGGACTTGACAAGATCCTAACTCATCAATCAAGTGTTCACCAGAAATAAGGACTAGGTAGCACGATCAATCTTAGGATGATGATTTAATAACCAACACGCTAAGAATGAGGATATTGTCCATTAGCTACCAAGCAACGAGTTGCTCGGAGTATTGATTTCACACATCACAATTCACTTGTCGGCATTCCGGTTACAACAACACGAGGACCGAGGAATGAATGATCATGGTGAGAAGTATCACTACGTCAAAAATTCATGAGAGTAGGTGCAGTTCTCATGTCAATTCTGACATAAAGGGGGTAATACTCCAAGGTAGAACAAAACAAAGCTGAATTGGCATTTTGATCCGCGGGATACAACTACTTTGACCCAATCCTAGAAATGGATGAGGCACTAGAGTTTGTTTCTCCTAGTCATTCCGGAATAGAATGGCTTGACGGACCACAAGGATAATAGGCATCGATAAACACAATCGCACACATACTCTTGGTTATCAACTGATAGAGGATGGTCGGGATACAACTAAAGAGAACAAGCTCAAAGGAACATATAATCTTCTGAGTTGTGGATGCATAGGTTAGTATGTCGAATCAAGTTCAACAGGTTTCTTCCGGATAACCCATGCAAAGAGGTAGGACTGGCAGAATCACAATTATGAACGAAGAACTCCTCAAGAGTACTCTTATTGTGATCTTTTGGTTGAAAAGAACTTCTGCCATAAGCAGTTCATGGTATTTGGAAGAAGGAGAATACCACGGACCTCGAGGACTATCGCAAAGGTTACTAATATCCTAAAGGAACTAGCAAATACTAATAACATGAAGTAGGTTGAATCTCGGGTTCAAGAACCCAGGAATAGAATGCCTACTAACTAATCACATCACGGGATGCTTTCAGGAATAATGGCCAGAATCATCACACTGGGGATACAAAAGCATTGCTAAATTGCTAGGTGACTTCCTAAACACCTAGGGTCATAATAATAGCTCCAACATCTACGCCGAGGCAACAAAGTACCTCGACTTACCGATTAGTGTGCTTACTCTGACCAAAAAGGACATCGGGAACGGAAGGAAAGGATTTGCAAATGCATCAGACTATTTAGAGACCTGGGATGACTCGGACGGCATAACGGCTGTAAATGCTCAAAATGATTTGAGACATCCTGCAAAGATGGTGGCATAACCACTCAACATCACAATATCAAGGTTCCGAGATCAACAGTTAACATATAGAAATAGTAGGGACTGAACTGGGGCTTAAAACCAACAATCTTAAAGGTCTATGGATTAGTAACACGTCATCCTGATAGATAGATGAGAAGGCCTAGTTCTTAACCCCATAGAAGAGAAGAGGATGACACAACTTCGACCAGTTTGGCTTGGTAATCCTACAGGCAGTCAGGCTCTGATACCAACGCTGTCAGGACCCCGATTCCAAGTCACATCAATCTCGCCGGTAACACCTCATATCACTTTGCGGCCTCACGCACGGTATTCCCAGCGAGTTCTGATGTAAGTCTTGCTGAGTATGTTTGTACTCACGTTTGCTTATTTTATGTTTTGCAGAGAGACGTCAGTCTCGCTAGTAGTTCCGCTTGGACTTCGACGTTTAGCTTGTTACCTCAGCTACGATCTTGTGCCTCGGCAGGATCTGGTAGATAGTCAGGCTTCTCAGCCTCTTTTTCATTTGTAGATGTCTGTACTTAGACATGTTAAGCTTCCGTTTGTGCTTTGACTTGTATGCTCTGAGTGTTGGGTCATGAGACCCATGTTTGTAATATCTCACTCCTCGGAGCCTAATGAATAAATACTTGAGTCGTAGAGTTATGTTGTGATGCCATGTTGTATTTACACATATCGAGCATATTGTGTGTATGATTGAAATGCTTGGTATGTGTGGGATCTGACAAACTAGTTGTTTATCCTTGGAAGCCTCTCATATGGGGAAATGTAGTCCAGTGCTTCCTGAGTTATAGTAGTCCGCTACAGCCCGGTTCGCCAGAGTCCTGCTAGCCCAGCACTACTGCTTTGGACACTTGACTGGCCGGCATGTGTTTCACTTCGTTCCTGTGTCTGTCCCTTCGGGGAAATGTCACGCGGTGACATCCGGAGTCCTGCCTAGCCTGCTACAGCCCGGGTTACCGGAGTCCTATTAGCCCAGTGCTACAGCCGGGACTCACATGTTGATGACCGACATGCTCCATGTGATTCATGTATGCATGTCCCCATGGGTTAGTGCCGCTTTGGGTTCACGACAAGCCATGTCGGCCCAGGTTCTGTGTCATATGGATGCTAGCGACGCTATCATATACGTGATCCAAAAGGCGCAAACGGTCCCGGGCCATGGTAAGGCGACACACGTGGGAATACCGTGCGTGAGGCCGCAAAGTGATATGAGGTGTTACCGGCGAGATTGATGTGACTTGGAATCGGGGTGCTGACACCACGTCGCCTCGCAAGGATCTAAACTACACAAAGAACAACACAAGGGACACGAGGTTTATACTGGTTCGGGCCACCATCGTGGTGTAATACCCTACTCCAAAGGTGTGGTGTGGTGGATTGCCTCAAGGGCTGATGATGAACAATACAAGGGAAGAACAGCCTCGAGGGTCTCATTCTTGAGCTGGTGCGATGAACTGCTAGGGGAGTTCACCACCTCTCTTTCTCTCTCTATAGGTGCCGATTCGGATCGATCTCCCTTGCCTTGGTGGTGGCTAGTCCTATTTATAGGCGGAGGCCCTGGGTCTCTCCCCAAATATTGAGCGGGAAGGGCGCCAACAATTGGCCATTTTGAAGGCGAACATCTAGTACACTTATCCTGACTAAAGTCGGTCCTCGCCTGCCAAAGACTGACGGTAACGCCGGCTTGGGCTCCACGATGACCTCCTTCCTGCCGTTCTGCTGTTCTTTGTCTTATTGCACCGAAATGGTTGCCTTTGCCTGATGCCTTGGCCTGCGCTTGCCCCCTTTGCACCAAAGGGGAAATGAGGACACTGCGCGGGCTGGCGCCCGCTTGGCGCCCTCGGTCGTCATGGCTTGCGTCCACGGACACCTCGTGAGGTAGCCCGCCTTGATCTCTCCGCCTCCTCACGGGCCAGCCCGACGAGGCCGTGCTCGAGGAAGCTTCCTGTCGCCCCGCCTCATGAGGCTTGGCCCCTCGCGAGGGTCTTGAGCTTGTGTTGATGAAGATGGGCCGTACTGGGCCACCCCTTGAGCCACGCCGCAGGCTGCAGGCAAGCAAGTCTGGGTACCCCTGTTCCCAGAATGCCGACAGCGACCTTCCCACCCTCGAGCTCAGGGGGGAGTTCTTCCAATGCAAACTCGGCCCCGTCACCGTGGGCGTGCCCGCCCCCTGTGGCGCCTTCATCGCCATGTGGAGGTCAGCCGACAACAACCCGTTTCCACCTATCCCTCTAATCCAGTCGGTGAAGCTCTGGCAGTAATCATACTTCTACGTGACGAACGTTGCCCCGCAAGGCGACTTCGTCAATCTGCCGGCTTACATAGCTGGCCCGCTGGCTGGGAGGCAACCTTCGTGGTCCTTCCGAGCCAGGTCGGCATCTCCATTTGGGCTGCCGCCGTCAAGCCGGGTGATGGTCCAGTCAGAAGGCCTGGTTGGGGCCGACTTGGTGGCCACTTTCGTGGAGCGCCGGGTGCTCCCGCTCCAAGGCCGGCCGCATATGATCTGCCAGATGAGCGGCCGCTTTGACCCAAGCCGGCTGAGCACCAAGGAGATGCCTCATGATGATGTATCTTACATGGTGAACTACATCTCCAACTACAAGCTCACCGAGGACTGGCAGTACGGCAAGGGGCCGTATTCTCGAGCCGATCCCCCGCCTTCGGTAAGTTTCCCCTCTCTTCTTCTCTTGTTGCCGGGCTCACAATGGCCGACTCCTGACCTGCCGGCTTATTTTTTGGCAGAGCCCCCTTCTTCGACCAGCAACCGGAGCCGCAGGGCCAGAGCGCCAATTTGCGGCCGACCGCGTGGCGGACGACGTGGATGATCCAGACTTGGGGGCGGCCGCCATGGACGACGCTGTCGTAGTAGGAGGCGGCGAGGCAGGCGGCGCCGAGCTCGGAGCCGGCTTCGGGGACTGGCCGGACGACAACGATGCCGAAGTTGTTCCGCGTCGTCAGCCGGCGTCCGATCGCCAAGGGGTGGGCCCATCTGCGACGCCGGCTTCCCGAGGCGGCGCGCGGAAACCCCGGGGCGCGCCGACTCTCTTGGGCAGCCGGCCGAAGAAGCCCAAGGGTTCCACGGCGGCCACCAAGCGGGGCGAGGCGGCCGCAAAGGCGGCCCACTTTTGCAAGGTGGTGAAGCAGCCGCAGGCGGTTTCGGCGTGAGTATAGAATTTCCACACTTTTCTTTCTTCTCTTTGGTTGAGGCTCTTCTGAGCCTTTTTCTTGATTGGTTAATCAGGGCGCCGCTTTCCCTCGAGCGGGTTCCTGCCGCCTCCATAGTAGGACCGACGGGAGGGTCTTCGAGCTCTCGTCCTATGGATCCCCGCGCCGACCTCATGGAGGCGACGGAGCTGAACACGTGGGTGGCGTGGGAGGAGCGGGAAGCGGAGGGGAGGAGGGCGGCGCGGGAGGCGACGGGGGAGTCGACCAGGGCGCAGGCCAAAGTGGCGCCAAGGCTCAGGCGGAGACTGCGGCCGCGGAGAGGGAGGCGGAGGCTCTGCGCAACAAGCCTCCGCAGCTCGTCATCCCCCTTCGCACCATGGCCCCTGAGATCCTAGTGCCCCTGTCGGAGGAAGCCGACCGCGACCGGCCGGTGATGGAGAGGAGGGAGGACGACGTGATCATCCTGGAAGAGGCGCCACGGTCAGTACCGACTGGAACGGGCCAAGGCGGCCGGCCTGTTGCGCCGCCCGAGCAGCCGGCTGGGGGCGAGCCGGCGGCGGGGGCGGACCTTGTGGTTCAGTCGCCGCTTCGTCGGCGCGCAGGGGAGGCGACCTCAGCGCCGGGGCCGCAGAAGGTCGCGGGAGCCAGCTCGACGGCTCAGGATCTGGAGGCGGCCAGCGCCAGCACGTCTGAGTGGACACCCAGCGGTGGGACGGCTGAGCTGAACGTGGCGGCGCAGGAGGTCCGGAGCCGGCTTCAGGCCCAGGCCACTTTGTTGAAGCGGTATACTCAAGAGTTCCTTACGACGCGGGCGGTTATCCGGGTGAGTCCTCCAGCTTTGGTCGATTAGTTTCTTGATTTCTTCCGTGGGGGCGCGTCAGCGCACCCACTCGGTGTAGTCCCCGAGTTCCGAGTCGGCTGCTGAGTAGGCAGCTTGGAACTTCTAGTAGGCTTCGATTGCTACCTTGTTCTTATTCGCACCTCCGTCCTGTTTCCAGGAATATCATAATCTCCGCGCGGTTGCCTTCAACTCCAAGGCCCAGGAGCTGAATCAGAAGACCGCTGATCTGACGGATAGCCGGAGTGAGTGCTTTGTTTCTTTTATCTCACCCACTGGGTGTAGTCCCCTAGATTCGGGCCGACTGCTGAGCAGTCGGGTCGGATCTTTCCTAACGACTTCTTCCTTATTGCTTTTTTTCTTTTTCTTCATGTCTGCAGGGGCCAACGCCGACTTGAGGGAGCAGCTAGGCGGAGTCCAGACCGCCCTTTGTGCCAAGGAAGCTGAGTGGATTGCCTTGGCCCAGGAACGCGACCGCCTTGCCAAGAGACTGGCTGACCAGGAGGAGAGCCACAAGGCGGCCCTTAAGAAGGTGCAGGACAGCGAGGCCACCCTTAACGCCGAGTAATGAGACCGAGGCGGCGGCTGGGCTGAGGCGAAGCGTGCTCGAGCGAAGGCTACGGACGGGTTGAGGATCCGATCGACGGTAGGATGCCTTCCTCTTCGTCCTTTGCTTGCCCCTTGCCCTCTGGTTTATCTTCTGATTTTGTGCTGCTTCTTTCTCCTTTGTGCAGATTACTTTCCTGGTTACTGCGTCACCGCCTCCCAAGCCATGGAGACCCACCGCGAAGCACGCCGGTAGGTAGGGGTCGAGATCGCGCCGGATGCTAGCCGGACGCTTGAGGTGCAGCTTCTGGCGATCTAGGCCCGACTGCAGCCGGCTCATCGCATGTTCCGCCGCCTTCAGCGTGCCGGGGCGCAAGTGCTGGCCGCCCTTTGGCCCGGCGAGGCGGTTCCCCGCACCCCCAGTCGGACTGCCGACTGGCTGGAGGTTGCAGTCGGCCGCTTCAAGGCCTGGAAGGCTTCTGCTGCTCGGTCCGGCGCCAGCGGTAGTGCCGGAGTTCGTCTGAAGCTCAGTATCTGGGCCAAGCTTGGCCCACCGAGCACTGGCGGCAGGAGGTCGACGAAGAGCTGGTATGTGCGACCGGCTATCATCCAGCGTGCCTCGGCAATCGCCAACTACACCGACACCAGCGCCTTTGCTCCTGAGGTAAACGATGATGGCGTCGCCCAGCCGGAGGAGTGGTTCGGGCTGAACCCGGCGGAAGGTGAAGACTCGGCGGAGGAGATCGCTTCCAGTGATGAAGGCGAAGATGAAGAAGGGGAGGGTGGCGAAGACGTCATGCCAGACGGCGAAGTGACCAGCCAGCTTCAGCCTGATCGTGCCTCCAGCAACGAGGCGCATGCGAGCGCGCCGTCTGCCAGAGGTGATGATCAAGCCGAGACCCGCCAGCCGGCCACTCCTCCGGCCGGTACTGCCGCCTCCACCGACCTGCCCGACTCGCCCGTCGTTCCCTTGGCCTGATATGCCGTCCTTGCTTTCCTGCTTGTTACTCTTTGAACATCTATTTATTAAATTCGCGCAGTTCCACCCACTGGGGGTGTATTCAAACTATGTTGAATGCCGAACTTTTGAAGGCTTTTTGTGTAAATATAATCAAGCATGTGTTTGACTTCCATTCATGTTTGCTTTTTATCCTTAGGTTGTTTCCTTTGCCGCCTTCCCCTGGTCACCGCCTTCTCAATGGACAATTGCTCTGCAATCTGTGGGCTGGGAGGGACAACCGCTTTTTTGGGAAGACAAGTACTTGAGCTTTCTTAGATTGTAGCAAGGTGGAAGGGAAGCGGCCAGCCCTTGCTCTATCGGCCCGGATCGGTGAGGGGTGGGGGAAGCCGGCTCTCGCTATATAAGTTCATTAGTCCTTAGCCGTTTTTCATGTGGGCATCCTTTCCTGCTTTTGACTCTTGCCAGCCGGACAACCGATTCTTCGAGCTGCGGCTTTCGACAAGAGGGGGCTTGGGTGCCGGCACACTACTTGTCTCACTGCAGGTGGAACTTGAATATAACTCATATGGCGGTAAGTCCCCGGCCGATCGGGTCGAACCCGTGCGGACAAGAAGAATGAATGTAGTGACATAATCATAAGCATGATACTTATCATTCATAGATAAAAGAGGGTAGTCCCCGAGTGCTCCTCGGGGGGCCCATTGTCTCATACTTAGTACAAAAGGTAGCGTGATACATACTGCATTTTAACTGTAAAATCTTTGGAGGAGGTTGGTGTTCCATGGCCGTTCCGACTCCTTGCCGGAATCATCTCTTCTTCGTGCCTTGACTTCTGCTTCAAGGCCGATTAGGTAGTAGGAGTCATTTCCTAATGCTCGACCGATGATGAAGGGCCTTCCCAAGGGGCCGAGAGCTTGTGCCGCCAGCTGTTCGCTGGATTAGCTGTGAGCACAAGGTCACCCTCTTGGAAGGATTTTGGCTTGACCTTCCGACTGTGGTAGCGGCGCAAACCCTGCTGGTAGATGGCGGACCGGTTGAGGGCTAACAGCCAGCTTTCTTCCAGCAGGTCGACACCGTCTTCTCGTGCTTCCTTGGCCTCCGCCTCCATGTACATGGTCACCTGAGGCGAGTCGAACTCGATGTCAGTTGGGATGACAGCCTCGGCACCATATACAAGGAAGAAAGGGGTGAAGCCGGTTGACTTGTTTAGGGTAGTGCGCAGACTCGAGGGACGGCCGCAGCTCATCGAGCCAACAAATGACCGAACGCTCCAGATGGCATGACCAATCGGGGCTTGATGCCGAGAGGATGAGGCCGCTTGCTCGCCGACATGGCCGTTTGATCGCGGGTGGGCTCACTGGACGCTAAGTCGGTCCGGATGCCACGCAGCGCAGGAACGTGCCAATGCTCCCTTGGCAAAATTCGTGCCATTGTCAGTGATGATGCTATGTGGCACGCCGTACCGGGTTGTAATATCTACGATGAATGTTACGGCAGTCGGCCCATTCAGCTTCTTGATCGGCTTTGCTTCAATCCACTTGGTAAATTTGTCCACGACGACGAGAATATGTGGCATGCCACCGCGCATCGTCTTGAACGGGCCCACCATATCCAGTCCCCAGACGGCAAAGGGCCAGGTGAGGGGAATGGTCTTGAGTGCAGAAGCCGGCAGGTGTTGCTTGGAGCTGAAGACTTGGCACCCTTTGCAGTGTTTGACTAACTCCTTGGCGTCATCCAAAGCAGTCGGCCAAAAGAATCCATGGCGGAAAGCTTTGGCAACGAGTGATCTTGAGGCCGCGTGGTGGCCGCATTCGCCTTGGTGAATGTCCTTGAGGATTGCTATGCCCTTTCCTGGCTCGATGCAGCGCTGGAAGACTCCAGTGACGCTGCGCCTGACGAGCTCTCTGTTAACAATTGTGAATGCTCCGGCTCGGCGTTGGACTTGTCTTGCCGTGATCTCGTCAGCCGACAGTTCTCTGCTTACTGTAGTTGAGGATGGCTGGGCCCATGATGGAGCTGTGACTTCTTCTATTTACAACACAGCCATCTGCGACCAGGGCGGAGTGGGCTGGGTGGTGAAGAGTCGAGTCGGCCACCACCTGTTGTGTTGATGCAGTCCCCGGGCTGACTACCGCAGTCCCCGGGCCGGGTTCTGAAGTCCCCGGGCCGGGTGCGACTATGGCAGTCCCCGAGCCGCCTATCAAAGTCCCCGGGCCGCCTATCAAAGTCCCCAGGCCGCCTGCTTGGCTCCCCAAGCCGGATCCGACTGCGTCGGGGTTGGGCGGCACGAAGATGGAGTCGGATTCTGGAGATGGCTTGATAGACAGCTTGAGGAGGCGTTGGAGAGAGACGCCGGTTGGTATAGCTTGTCGAGTGGAGCCTATTCGTGCCAGGGCATCTACTCACTCGTGGTCGGCCCGTGGCACGTGGAGGAACTCACATCCTTCAAAATACCCGCTGATTTGCTGAACGAGGAAGCGGTAGCTTGCCATGTTTGCGTCCTTGGCGTCCCAGTCGCCAGATGATTGCTGGACTAGCAAATCTGAGTCACCATAGCACAGGATCCGGTGAATGCCGAGTTCTTTGGCTAGCCGGAGCCCGTGTATGAGCGCCTCGTACTCGGCCACATTGTTGGAGGCGGGAAAATGAATTTGCAATGTGTATCTGAGCTTGTCGCCTTTGGGAGAGGTGAGGATGATGCCGGCTCCCAAGCCGGTGCGCATCTTGGACCCATTGAAGTGCATCCGCCAATGATTGGAGTCGGGAGCCGGCGGCAGGTACTGGGTCTCGGCTCAGTCGACGAGGAAGACGGCCAATGCTTGGGACTTGATGGCGGTGCATGGCTGGTGGAAGATCGTGTAAGGGGCCAGCTGAATGGCCCATTTTGCCATCCGGCCAGACGCATCCCGGCTGCCTATGATCTCGGCGAGCGGGGCAGTGCACACGACCGTGATGGGGTGCTCTTGAAAGTAGGGCTTGAGCTTTTTGGCAGCGAAGTACACACCATAGCACATCTTCCGGTAGTGCGGGTAGTTCTGCTTGAGATGGACAAGATTTTACTTAAATAATACACCGCCTGGATCGGCTGAGCTCGGCCTTCTTCCGGGCGCTGGACCATGATGACGGTGCTGACCACCCGGCTGGTATCGGCAATGTAAAGGAGCATGGGCTCTTTCGCCGGGCGCCGCCAAGACAAAGCGGCGTACAAGATCTTCTTCAGCTCGTGGAAAGCTTGGTCGGCTTGATCCTTCCACTCGAAGTGAGTGGTTTTCTTCATGAGTCGGTAGAGGGGGAGAGCTTTCTCTCCAAGCCGGCTGATAAAGCGGTTCAGAGAGGCCAGGCATCCGGTAAACTTCTGGACGTCTCGTAGTTTAGTGGGAATCTCCATTCTCTCAATGGCTTTGATCTTCATTGGGTTGCATTCAATGCCGCGTTCGAAGACCAAGAAGCCTAGAAGCTGGCCAGCTGGTACCCCGAACACGCATTTCTCGGGGTTGAGCTTGATTTGAAACCGACGCAGGTTCTCAAACGTCTCCTTGAGGTCTTCCAGCAAGGTGCCGCGCCTCTCCGTCTTCACCACAATATCGTCTACATAGACGTGGTCATTTCTGCCGAGTTGCTTGAGGAGGCATTTCTGCATGCAACGCTAAAAAGTGGCACCGGTCTTTCTCAAGCCGAATATCATAGTCAGGTAGCAGAAAGCTCCAAATGGTGTGATGAAGGCGGTCTTCAGGCGGTCGGCTGGATCCAACTTTATCTGGTGGTAGCTCGAGTAAGCATCCAAGAAACTCAACAACTCGCATCCGGCTGTGGAGTCTATCACTTGATCAATCCTTGGCAGGACGAAGGGATCTTTGGGGCAGGCTTTGTTGAGGCTAGTGTAGTCTATACACATGCGCCACTTGTTATTCTTCTTCAGCACGAGGACCGGGTTGGCGAGCCATTCTGGAAAGAACACCTCCATTATGAAGCCGGCTGCCAGCAGCCGGGCTATCTCTTCTCCTACAATCCTTCTCTTCTCCTCCGGCTACCGGGCGGAGGGGCTGCTTGACTGGTTTTGCATCTGCTCGGACGTGTAGCTTGTGCTCGGCGAAATCCTTCGGAACACCCGGCATGTCCTTGGGGGACCATGCAAAGATGTCCCGATTCTCACGGAGGAAATCGACAAGCTCGCCTTCCTATTTGCTGTCCAGGTTTGCCCCAATGACGGCAAACCTTTCTGGGTGCTCCCGGTCCAGAGGTATCTTCTTCGTTTCTTTAGCCGGCTGGAAAGAACCTTGGGCATCACACTCCTTGTGGTCGGGGGACAGGGATGGCTGCTTGCCGGCCATGGCCACGACTCGGTCCAACATCTTCTTTTCTTCAGCGATCACAAGGGACTCGGCCAGCCGGCTGCTGGCTGCCGTGCACTCGGAGGATTTCTTGTAATCGCCGGCTATGGTGATGATGCCCTTAGTAATCGGCATCTTCATCTTGAGGTAGGCGTAGTGGGGTACATCCATGAACTTGGCCAGGGCAGGTCGGCCAAGCAGTGCATGGTAGGGGCTCTCGAGGTCCACCACTTCAAACCAGTTTGCTTCTCGGCGGAAATGATCCTTGTCCCGAAGAGAACATCTATCTTGATCTTGCCGATTGGTGAGCAGGACAGGCCGGGTACAATGCCATGGAACACGGTTCGACTAGGCATGAGCTGCTTCGTCTCGATGTTTAGCTTCTCCATGGAGTCACGGTACAGGATGTTGATGCTGCTCCCGCCGTCTATCAGCACACGGGAGAAACGGGCAGCACGCGTGTCTTTTGCAAGGGTGGCGTCCAAAACCAATGCATAAGAGCCGGGAGACGGCATCACCTCTGGGTAGTCGGCGCGGCTCCAGCTGATAGGCCTTTCTGACGAGTGCATGGACTCGGGGGTGTTGGAGGCGACCGTGTTGACTTCTTGGTGCTGTCGGCGACGGCTGCGCCGGTCTTCGGGCTGGCTTGTAAAGACGATGTAGGCAGCATGCTCGTCAGGGAACTCGTCTTGAATGGCTTCGACTGCTGGTCGAGCGACCGGCTGTTGAGGAGCCGGAGGCGGCTGACCAGCAGGCGGAGGCGGCATCAGCCCTTCGCCTTGGCGATTCAAGCGTGAGCCGATGGCACTTCCGGTCGTGGTGATTGGACGGCTTCAAGGCCGCTGTGGAACTTGCATGGGGCATCGAGGGCTGCTGTAGGAGAAGGCCGGCTGCCAAGCCGCCGCCGCCTCTTCTTCTTCTTGGGCTGGCCGCCTTCGGGTTGTTCGTCTTCGATCGTGGGCCACATGCCGACCGGGTTGGAGGTGGCATGGGGCCCTTGCGCTTTGTTGTCGTTCAGACGCGCCGGGCTGGAGTCCCCAGCCGGCATCTTGGGAGCCAGGTTGAGTACCTCCCCGGAGGCGTCCACTCGGAGCTCGGTTTCATTGAGGAGTCGGCAGTGGCGTACTTGTCTGCTATGACCAGCAGCTCGTGGAGGGTAGTCGGCTCGTCGGAGAGGAGTTTTTTCTTGAGGAGGGTGCCTTCTCGGCACCCGGTGGTGAAGTACTCTATGGCTTGAACCTGCTGCACCCCCTCGCAGGAATTGCAGAGCTCGGCCCAGCGCGTGAGGTAGTCGCGAGTTGATTCAGTGGGTCCTTGAACGCACCAGGAGAGCTGTCGGGGCTTGGGAGCCTGCTTGTAGGTGCTGGTGAAGTTGCGGACGAAGGCTTCTGTGAAGTCTAGCCACCGCTGATGCTATACGGCTTGAGGCTGTTGAGCCAGGTTCACACCGTGCCTTGGAGCATGAGGGGCACATACTTCACGGCAACGCGTCGGTTGCCGTTTGCTATGCTGACTGCAGTGGAGTAGTCGATCAACCAATCCTCCGGCTTCACAGAGCCGTTGTACTTGGGCGTGTCTCTTGGGAGCGAGAACCCTTTGGGGAAGGGCTCGTCATGATGCGGGGCTGAAGAAGGCGGGCCGACATCGCCTTCCTCTTCTAGCACTAGAGATCGCGCTTAGGCGGTCAATCCGATGGCGGGCATCGATCTCGCCAACTCCTTTGCGCGCCTAGTCGGCCGCTGAGAGTCGGATGTGTGACAGCAGCGGGTGGGATATCTCTCCCACGCAGGTGGAGGAGGAGGCAGGTTTCGCCGTCGCTTCCACAGCCGAGGGCGGCCTTCTTCGCCGCGCTCGATGGAGATCCGGGTTCGGCTGCGGCTGGCAGCCGGCTCTTTTTCTTGGCACGCGCGGGTGTTGCCCGCAGTCGGCGTCCGTGACGTTGTGCTGTGCTCTCGGCGCAGGGGAGGACTCTCCGCGGACGCCGGCTTCGTGCCGCTGCGCAGCTGCATTGGTCAGCTGCTGGATGCGTCTGGTCATGTGGGGGAGCTCTTCGGCCCCCAGTCCATTCAACTTCGTTTACGCTCGGGCGGCGCGCAGTTCCCGAGGGGAGTGGCGAGATCGGGCGGTTCGCCTCAAAGATGTCGGCGATGGCTGCGCCACGCCGCTTGATGGCGCTGATTCTCGCCGCCCATCAGGCGGCGTGCCGAAGGCGGCGCGGTCAACTTCGCGCTGGTGAGCCTCAGTGAGGCGCCTCATGGAGGCTATCTTTTGGCCCTCCGCAATGAGGGCGAGGCGGCGTGCCTCCAGTGTCTCGGCGTCGGCGTCGGCCGGGAGGGGGACGGACAAGTCGTGGATTGCCGCTTGCAGGGCGTCGTGGGTGTTCTCGCTAGAGGCGACGCCGTGGCTGATGACCAGCACCTCGGTGATGCACTTCCACAGCTGCCGGCTCGGGGGAGCGGGTCGTTGAAGATCACACCATTGGTGGGGAAGGCATCAAGCGATGCCGCGTCGGAGTCGACAAGCATCGGGTCGGTGGAGCCAACTGACTCTGAATCCATAGCAGGCTCCCCGGAGACGTGGAGTTGGTCGAGGAGGCTGACGAGGTGGTTCTCGAGGCAGCCTGTGCCCGCGTCAGAGGCGGGCTCGTCGGAGATGCGAGCCTCGCCAAGAAGATCGGCGAGGCAGCTCGCCGCGCAGGCGTCAGCGACGCCTTCTAGCGCGTCGGGCCAAGCGCCATCGGGCGTGCCGGGCTGGCTACGCTCGCTAGGAAGAAAGAGGGTTCCCGTCCAGAATAGGTCTCCGGACGACGGTGCACTTGGCCCCACGGTGGGCGCCAAATGTTGGGTGGTAGGTGCGACATATGCCAACGGATGGCTTATCATTGTGGAGCCAATAAGACGCCGCCAAGGTTCGGAAACGGGATGAGGCGAAGACATGCAGCCGGGCGAATCTTACCCAGCTTCGGGCTCTCCGTGGAGATAACACCTCATCGCTGCTCAAGGGGTCTCCGCATGATCACTAGATGAACAAGTAGCTACAAGAGGCTCCTTGAGCTGTTTCGGTGAGAAGAAGAAGAAGGGCACGGCTAGCTGTCCTCTTCCCTCTTTGTGGTGTCTAAAACTCTAAGAGATCAACCCTTTGCATGGGTGCCCTGGGGGGTTTATATAGGCCTACCCCCCACGGGTACAATGGTAATCCTGTTGCGCGGGCCCTAGACGTCCACCAGCTCACGCTGGCTTCTCCGCTGCCGCCGGCCCCGCCGACTGGTGGGTCCCGCCGGCTGCCGGCTTCCTGGTCGACAAGCTGGCCCCACCGCTGGGGGCCTTGTCGGGGGCTGGTTACTGTTGCCTCAATCCTGATGATGAGGGCTTTGTCGAGGTAAGCATGGCTACAGTGCCGCCGCTTTGGCGGCGATCACTGTAGCCTTACCTCATCTTGTCTCCTTAATGAGGCACCTCCTTCGAGGGAGGGAGCAAGCCGGGTACGGGGAGCCGGCCATATCTGAGGCCGACTGGAGGAGGCCTGGCCGCCTTCGGGTATCTCTCTGACTGGAGGGGCCCGCCGCACGCGGGCCATGCTGACAACCTGTCGCGCATGACATCATGGTCCACATGGCAACAGTGTTGTGCCGGACGGTTGATGGCCGCCCCGTACGGCGCACTGTGGCTATGCGCACTCCGGGATTCGGGGGTGACAGGTTTCACTGTAGCCACGCCCCGTCTCATCGTCGTTATGCGGGTGCACAGTTTGAGGGTGCGGTCTTGGCCGCATGCTGGGGGCCCGGCTTCTTGGAGTCGGCCTCCTCGTGGCCGGCTTCGTGGGGTCGGCCCTCTGGTGGCCGGCTCCTTGGGAGTCGGCCCTCTTTAACAGTACGGTGTTTCCTACGACTCAAGAAAGAGAAATTGAAACTACGAAAAAAAAGTCTTCACGCTTCATGTTCCTCGTATGAATACCAAGTCTTCATGGTCACACGAATTTCTTCACTTTCAAAGTCTTCGTAAAGTATTCAGAAATCCAAGATCTTCAATAAGATATTCATTTTTAGGGTTTGACTTTCTCTATAAATATCAAACTCCTCATATACTTATAGACCCGTGTACACTCATAAACACATTTGTCCCTTGACTATAAGTCTTCAATACACCAAAATCACTATGGGGCACTAGATGCACTTACAATCTCCTCCTTTTTGGTGATTGATGACAATATAGGTTAAGTTTTCAACGGGGATAAACATATGAAGTGTAAATACGGATAGTGAGGACTTTGATTGCAAGATATAGAAGAACTCCCCGAAGATGTGCATAGTGAGGAATTTGCTTTTGAAGCAATGCACACTTGAAGAGTAGAATCATGGAGATCCCCCTATATCTTGTAACTCATACACGCATTTGATGTATAATGTGAAGAATTTGAAATGCATGATGAAATATGGTGATCGTGTAATTCAAAGATGTCGGGCATTAACATTAATGAGGAATAAGCATGCAAAAAATCTCGGCAAAAGTATGGGACCACCATAGAGTTTAAGTTTACAACTCGATCGAATAAACTCTCAGAAGAACGAGAGTTGTAAATTAGCAAAAAAGGCCCATATATGTAGACCCGCTTGAAGACTAACTCAAATTTCTCCCCCTTTGTCATCGAATGACCAAAAGGGTCGAAAATGAGGACTAACGCTCGAAGAATATCATGATGATGAAGGAGCGCCAGCCGTTGTTGGGGTCGTTCGTTGTTGAAGGGCCTGCCAGTAGTTTCTTCCAAGTCTTCATGCTCGCTTGTCGCGTGATGACGAATAGGAGCTGGCCACCAAGGAAGGAACCTTGACCTTCTTGTATTTCTTATTTGGAGGTGCATCACCAAAATCCTCCTTGAGACCCATTTGCTTCAGATCTGCTTCACCATATAGATGTGACAGAATAGCCCAAAAGCACCGAAAAATTCATGGAGGTAGTAATGGTTTTTCTTCATCGCCTTATGTGTAGTCGCTGTGACCCCGATTCCAAGTCACATCGATCTAGCCGGTAACACCTCATATCACTTTGCGGCCTCACACACGGTATTCTACCTGGTGTCGCCTTACCATCGCCTCGACTGTTTGCACCTTTTGGCTCACGATATGATAGCGCCGCTAGCATCCATATGACAGAGAACTCCTGGGCCGACATGGCTAGTCGTGAACCCAAAGCGGCACTAACCCATGGGGACAGGCATACATGAATCAACTTCGAGCATGTCGGTCATCAACGTGTGAATCCGGCCATAGCACTGGCTAACAGGACTCCGGTAACCCGGGATATAGCAGGCTAGGCAGGACTCCGGATGTCACCGCGTGACATTTCCCGAAGGGACGGAACCACGAGGAACGGTGAAACACATGCCACCTACCAAGTGTCCAAAGCAAGAGAGTGTCGGCTAGCAGGACTCAGTGAACCGGCTGTAGTGGACTACTATCGCCAGAAGCACTAGACTACATTTCCCCATATGAGAGGCTGCCAAGGATAAACAACTAGTTTGTCGGATCCCACACATACCAAGCATTTCAATCATACACACAATATGCTCGATATGTGTAAATACAACATGGCATCACAACATAACTCTACGACTCAAGTATTTATTCATTAGGCCCGAGGAGCGAGATATTACAAACATGGGTCTCATGACCCAACACTCGTGAGCATACAAGTCAAAGCACAAGCGGAATCTTAACATGTCCGAGTACGTACATCTACAAATGAAAAAGAGGCTGAGAAGCCCGACTATCTACCAGATTCCGCCGAGGGCACAAGATCGTAGCCGAGGTAACAAGCTAAACGTCAAGTCCAAGCGAACTACTAGCAAGACCGACGCCTCTCTCGCAAAACATAAAATAAGCAAACGTGAGTACAAACGCACTCAGCAAGACTTACATCAAAACTAACTACATATGCCTCATTATCAATAAAGGGGTGGTGGAGTTTGACCGCAGCAAGCCAGCTTTGACTCGGTGGCTATCCCGAACTACGATCGCAAGTAACTCTTTTGAGGTGGCGCACACGTGTCCACATATTCACCATATCAATACACCACTATGGACCCGCCCCGCCTCCCTACGAGAACGCCATCCATAGCACTCACGCTTATCTTATGCATTTTAGAGTATCCACTTTCACTTGTCTATGAACTGTTATAGGCAACCCAAGTCCTTTTCCATGGACACGGCTATTCGAATAGATCATGTTAACCCTGCAGGGTGTACTTCTTCACACACGCTCTCGCCACTTACCGCCATGTACACGTCATGTATCTCGGCAACCTTCAAGCGGAAGCCTGGCGAGGGTGTCGGCCAGGGCCTACCTAAACACTCAAGTCCTTAGTACAGGTTTATCGCCTATTCGGGTTCCAACCGCAGGGAGTCCGGCCGAGGTTTCCACTAACGGCCCCGAACGATGTGTGCAGGGTTCCCGAGACACCAAACGGGCGAATCGGTACACCGGGCCACGGTGTATCTACCGCATCATAGCCCACCCCTAGGGTCAGCGCTACGCACAACCTCCAACACATATCCTACAAACACCAGAAACTAGTTGCAACTCCTGGACAGAGAACAAGGGTGGTTAAGAAGCCGAGAGAGTCAATTAAGGATCCCAATGTGTGGTAGTAACTGTTTCATGGATCACAAACACGTAACTCGGGCCTCGAGGACGGTTTCAATGAGACAACCCACCATGTACTCCTACATGGCCTCTCACCGCTACCTTTACCAAATCGTGTTCACACACTTAGCTCACACACAAGATGGGACATGTTCACACACCTCCGATTCATCCCCGATGAATCGCACCTGACTCAACTCTAAGCAAGAGAGGTGCATGACAAATAAGCTTGAATGAATAGGCACAACAAGGCTCAAACAACTCCTACTCATGCTAGTGGGTTTCATCTAATTATCGTGGAATGACAGTCATGCAGAGGATAAAGGGGTTCAGCTACCGCAGCAAGTAACAGTGAATCGTTGTTGTCCTAATGCAAGAAAAGAGAGCAGGAGCGAGAGAGAGTGGGATTGTATCGAATGAACAAGGGGTTTTTGCTTGCCTGACACTTCTGAAGATATTATAGTTCTTCATCGGTGTCATCGAGCTCATCGTCGGAACCACGTCTATCGAGAGGGAACAACCACGGACAAACAAGAAGAAACACAATCAATGCAATGCACAAATAAATGAATGACATGTCATGTTAAGGAACTGAATTGACCTAATGCAGCAGAAGCCAAGTTAATTGAAGTGGAATTCAAACAAGGTTAAACTCCAACTCCAAATGCTAGTTCATAAATTGCCCTAATCATGATTCATCCTATTCAGTGAGGTTAACTTGTTCAATCATGCATGAAAGTGGTAAAGATGGATAGACTGGATTTTTCTGATCATTTTTCATATATAATTTATTTCATTTGGAGTTACGGTTGAATTTATATGAATTTTACAAGTTTTAAACATTTTCTGGAATTTCTAAGTATTTAGAATTAAAATAATTCCGTAAAATGAATTATCGCATCGCCGCTACATCATCATGACGTCAATGAAGTCAACGGGCAGCCCAGGTCAACCCACCAGTGGGTCCCAGCGTGTCGTTGATTAGACTAACTAACCACATTAAAATTAACCCTAACTAACTTAGTTAATGGGCGGGCCCGCACGCCGCTGACTCAGGGTCAAACCGGGCCCACCTACCAAATAATAGTCGTTAGGGTCAAACCTGCCAAGCGCCGAAGTCGCCGGGCGAGGCCGAGACGACGGAGAGCGCCTAAACGCTGCTCCGGCGACCAAATGAGCGGCGGAGGAGCTCTATGCGTAGCTGGAGATCTCGCGCATCTAACGGTGTAAGAAGTAGCAGCTGGGGTGGTCCGAACCGACGGCGACGTCGAGCTTTGCGGCGGCCGGAGTTCGGACGGGGTTGGGTTCGACGCTACGGTGCACGGGAGGGGGGGCTGGTAGTGGATACGGCTCCTGGTGCTACGCCGAGCACAACGGTGAGCTTGGCTGAGCCATCGTGGCCCTAGCTACGACAGCGCCATGGACGGCGGCGGGGAGCTGGTGTGGTGGAAACGGCGGCTCACGGAGGCCAAACGAGCATGGGAGCTAGGGGAGAGGAAGAGGAGCTCACAATGAAGTTGAACGGAGGCCTCGGCGTGTTCGGGAGGGGTTGGTGACGACGGAAGGTCGCCAAGCGATCTCCGTGGCTCGAGGAGGAAGAAGACGGCGTGGTCGGCGTTCAAGGGCGCCCCAAGGTCGCGTGAGTCATCGAGGAGGCGAGACGACGGAGGCGGAGCCCATGGGCACGGCGAGGGGTCGAGGGGGAGGCAAGGGTCATGCTATGGCGAACGGGCGGCGACGGACCCGCCCGCCCAGGCGGGGGCGAGGACGAGGGGGGAGAGCAGAGGAGGGGAGAGTGATGTCCAGGGGTCGGGGCGGTGCCGCAGAGAAGGCCCGAGACGTCGTGGTGGCCTCAGTGATGCAGGCGAGCAGGGAGGTGCGCGGCGCCGCTGGCGCGCGTGCGCTGTCTCCCTCCTCATCCTACTGGCAGAGGTTGAAGACGACTGGCACTTGCCAGGTGGGCTGGGCCGGCTGGAGGAGCTGGGACGGGTGGGGCAACAGGTAAGTTTGGGCCAGGTAGGTTTCTCTCTCCTTTTTCTAATTATTTCAGTTTTCTATTATTCTCAGAAATTTTTAGGGCTTTATTAAAATACCTATGCACTTTCAAAAATCATGAGACTGCTAGGCCACTATTTGGATTATTTCCAATAACCAGAATTTCAGTTCATGAACATTTGGACATTTAATATAATATATAAAATTTAAATGCCCAAATGCAAATAAGGTATGATTTAAATCCAGAGCCCAATATGTCATGGAAAAATGTGCATCACCTCTCGTTATCAAGCTTCCAAAGCATTTTCCAAGAATGATGAACAATTTTGGAAGTCATTTGGATTTCATCGAAATATTTTGGTTGAACCTAGTGAATTCCTTTAATGCTAGGGTTTAGGCAATCCCCATTTCAAGTTTCTTAGAAATTTAAACATGATGACATGATTGCCTTAATGCAACTAATGACAAACAAATTCTAGGGTCAGTGACAGCTCACCCCTGATTAAACAAGAATCTCGTACCGAGATTCAAGATGTGAGGTAAGAAGACAGAGGGAGTACAAGCTAACACAATCTTCACGATCCAGGTTGCACTTCATAGGAACGTTGACACGATCACCATCTTTGTCTCGAAGTCTTGTCTTGAGAACTACATCCAACATGACAACGAGAAGAAAAGGGGAATTTAGAAGAATCGATCTTCTTGAGTTTCAAACAATTTAGGATCATCTTAATGATCCAAGATCAACTAATGGAATGAGATGTTGAAACATCTCGAGTTGAGACACAAAACACATCGAGAGGGATGGAATAACAAACGACGGGGTTTGATTGGTGGGCAACAATTCCACGCTTAGAAAGATGGTGGATGGTGTCAAGTCGGGCGAGGAAATATTTGCAAGGATTCCGTAACGGGGCACCTTGGGAAAAGTGACTCGTTGAGCTGTTCCCTTAAGTGGCAAAAAGAATTACTTTTGATCCATATATCATTGGAACTCTTTATACCAGCCTAAGGCAATCACAATCGATCATTTGAAGGAGTTCAAAGAATGACATACTCGGACTAGACTGGATGATGTGGACTACCTTGTTGAAGACAACGCAATGGATGATTTTCTTATCATCGGAAATGGATGGGACCCATGGTAGGACCACTTTTGAGGATGATCTTGAACAGGAATTACTAAGAAGGCAACCCATAGTGAAATGGCACAAGGATCGTGCAAGCTGGGAACGAAATACAACTGTTGAATGTTCCAACCATCATATCTGCCTCGAGATTCAGATCCGATTGGTGATAGGATACTTCGGACTCAGATGTCCGAAAAGAAACGCCGCAAATACGTATCGACGAGATGACGCTAAGTAGATTCTCGGATATGAACTACGATAGCAAGCTCCAAACATGAGCTGGTTCTGCTATTAACATGTGAACATGCTGTCCTAGACAAGCATGATCACGTGATAGTCTTATAATAAAACACTACCGAGTTCAAAGTTGGGAACCATCATCGAGGATAACGAAGTCCTATCATAAGTCATGACTAGTTGTTATGAAGGAACTCCTTCTCCTTAAACAAATCAATCAGTGGCTTGGTGTGCTAGGGATACATATAGAGCGAAGGTTGCAAGTCTCCAAACCACAGAATACTTCGCACGTGTGCATGACTGAATTGGGATGATTCTAGAGGAAGCAAAACAAACCTTTCTCAAATTCATGGCGGCAACTTGCACCTAATGCACGTGAATTAGAGGAAGTCACTTCTTCCATCCAAGCATAAGCTTCATGAACGGAACACGAAGGTATTTCTTACAAAGTTTCCAACACTAGGTTGATGTTCAACATGAATCATGGAGGAGACAAAATGCTACTGATGGGCTCAACAGCAACTCATCGGAATTTCCATATCACTGGACTTCCACCATCATGTGAACACGGTGATAGCATTGGTCGCACCAAAGATGTAATGGTGTATGCTCGAGGAATCAACCACGAGTAAGACAACATTACTTAACATCGTTGGTTCTGATTTGACTTGACGATAGCCCATACTCAAGTCAAAGTTTTGACAAGGCAATAGATCCAACAACTGATCACAGGGACCAATCGATGAAAATATCATCTTTCTTCAACACACACACACTTAAGAATATCCCTTTGTGATGAACTATGTTAGGCAAGCTTTTATCTTCCAACTCTCCAAGTTGTTGTCTAGCTTAACCAACTAGCTCTGTGGATATCCAACACAGATTCTTGGAGAATGGGTGGTTTGGAGGAAAACCAATATGATCGCGAACTCTACATAGCGGTCAGGTGAAAACCCGGTAACACTTCCAAGAAGATATTTGGAAAGTCACGAACCACCGGTTTGTTACTAAGCTAGAGAAGAATCTTGCTTTTGAGGCAAGACGATATGATCAAATGAGTGAGGACTTGACAAGATCCTAACTCATCAATCGAAGTGTGCACTAGAAATAAGGACTAGGTAGCACGATCAATCTTAGGATGATGATTTAATAACCAACACGCTAAGAATGAGGATATTGTCCATTAGCTACCAAGCAACGAGTTGCTCGGAGTATTGATTTCACACATCACAATTCACTTGTCGGCATTCCGGTTACAACAACACGAGGACCGAGGAATGAATGATCATGGTGAGAAGTATCACTACGTCAAAAATTCATGAGAGTAGGTGCAGTTCTCATGTCAATTCTGACATAAAGGGGGTAATACTCCAAGGTAGAACAAAACAAAGCTGAATTGGCATTTTGATCCGCGGGATACAACTACTTTGACCCAATCCTAGAAATGGATGAGGCACTAGAGTTTGTTTCTCCTAGTCATTCCGGAATAGAATGGCTTGACGGACCACAAGGATAATAGGCATCGATAAACACAATCGCACACATACTCTTGGTTATCAATCGATAGAGGATGGTCGGGATACAACTAAAGAGAACAAGCTCAAAGGAACATATAATCTTCTCGAGTTGTGGATGCATAGGTTAGTATGTCGAATCAAGTTCAACAGGTTTCTTCCGTGATAACCCATGCAAAGAGGTAGGACCAAGTAATCACAATTATGAACGAAGAACTCCTCAAGAGTACTCTTATTGTGATCTTTTGGTTGAAAAGAACTTCTGCCATAAGCAGTTCATGGTATTTGGAAGAAGGAGAATACCACGGACCTCGAGGACTATTGCAAAGGTTACTAATATCCTAAAGGAACTAGCAAATACTAATAACATGAAGTAGGTTGAATCTCGGGTTCAAGAACCCAGGAATAGAATGCCTACTAACAAATCACATCACGGGATGCTTTCAGGAATAATGGCCAGAATCATCACACTGGGGATACAAAAGCATTGCTAAATTGCTAGGTGACTTCCTAAACACCTAGGGTCATAATAATAGCTCCAACATCTACGCCGAGGCAACAAAGTACCTCGACTTACCGATTAGTGTGCTTACTCTGACCAAAAAGGACATCGGGAACGGAAGGAAAGGATTTGCAAATGCATCAGACTATTTAGAGACCTGGGATGACTCGGACGGCATAACGGCTGTAAATGCTCAAAATGATTTGAGACATCCTGCAAAGATGGTGGCATAACCACTCAACATCACAATATGAAGGTTCCGAGATCAACAGTTAACATATAGAAATAGTAGGGACTGAACTGGGGCTTAAAACCAACAATCTTAAAGGTCTATGGATTAGTAACACGTCATCCTGATAGATAGATGAGAAGGCCTAGTTCTTAACCCCATAGAAGAGAAGAGGATGACACAACTTCACCGCTTTGGCTTGGTAATCCTACAGCAACAGTTCGATACCAACGCTGTCAGACCCCGATTCCAAGTCACATCAATCTCGCCAGTAACACCTCATATCACTTTTGCGGCCTCACGCACGGTATTCCCACGGTGTCGCCTTACCATGGCCCGGGACCGTTTGCGCCTTTTGGATCACGTATATGATAGCGTCGCTAGCATCCATATGACACAGAACCTGGGCCAACATGGCTTGTCGTGAACCCAAAGCGGCACTAACCCATGGGGACAGGCATACATGAATCAACTTCGAGCATGTCGGTCATCAACATGTGAATCCAGGCTGTAGCACTGGGCTAATAGGACTCCGGTAACCCGGTCAGAAAGGTGCTAGGCAGACTGGATGTCACCAGCGTGACATTTCCCGAAGGACGTAGAACGAACGGTGAAACACATGCCCTAGTCAAGTGTCCAAAGCAAGAGTGTGGGCTAGCGGTGACTCGCGAACCGGGTCAGAAGCGGACTACTATAACTCAGAAGCACTGGACTACATTTCCCCATATGAGAGGCTTCCAAGGATAAACAACTAGTTTGTCAGATCCCACACATACCAAGCATTTCAATCATACACACAATATGCTCGATATGTGTAAATACAACATGGCATCACAACATAACTCTACGACTCAAGTATTTATTCATTAGGCTCCGAGGAGTGAGATATTACAAACATGGGTCTCATGACCCAACACTCGAGCATACAAGTCAAAGCACAAGCGGAAGCTTAACATGTCTAAGTACAGCACATCTACAAATGAAAAAGAGGCCGAGAAGCCCGACTATCTACCAGATCTCCGCCGAGGGCACAAGATCGTAGCTGAGGTAACAAGCTAAACGTCAAGTCCAAGCGGAACTACTAGCGAGACCGACGCCTCTCCGCAAAACATAAAATAAGCAAACGTGAGTACAAACATACTCAAGCAAGACTTACATCGTAACTAACTACATATGCCTCATTATCAACAAAGGGGTGGTGGAGTTTGACCGCAGCAAGCCAGCTTTGACTCGGTGGCTATCCCGAACTACGATCGCAAGTAACTCTTTTGAGGTGATGCACACGAGTCCACATATTCACCATATCAATACACCACTATTGACCCGCCTCCCGCCTCCCTCACGAGAACGCCATCCATAGCACTCACGCTTATCTTGGCGCATTTTAGAGTATCCACTTTCACTTGTCTATGAACTGTTATAGGGAACCCAAGTCCTTTTCATGGACACGGCTATTCGAATAGATCATATTAACCCTGCAGGGTGTACTTCTTCACACACGCCTCGCCACTTACCGCCATGTACACGCCATGTATCTCGCAACCTTCAAGCGGAAGCTTTGGCGAGGGTGTCGGCCACGCCTACCTAAACACTCAAGTCCCTAGTCCAGGTTTATCGCCTATTCGGGTTCCATCCGCCGAGTCCGCCGAGGTTTCCATTAACGGCCCCGAACGATGTGTGCAGGGTTCCCGAGACACCAAAGGCGAATCGGTACACCGGCCACGGTGTATCTACCGCATCATAGCTCACCCCTAGGGTCAGTACTACGCACGGCCTCCAACACATATCCTACAAACACCGTAAACTAGTTGCAACTCCTGGACAGAGAACAAGGGTGGTTAAGAAGCCGAGAGAGTCAATTAAGGATCCCAATGTGTGGTAGTAACTGTTTCATGGATCACAAACACAGAACTCAGTTCGTGAGGACGGTTTCAATGAGACAATCCACCATGTACTCCTACATGGCCTCTCACCGCTACCTTTACCAAATCGTGTTCACACAGTTAGCTCACCCACAGTAGGACATGTTCACACACCTCCAATTCATCCCCGATGAATCAGACCTGACTCAACTCTAAGAAGTAGCAGGCATGACAAACAAGCATGAATGAGTAGGCACAACAAGGCTCAAACAACTCCTACTCATGCTAGTGGGTTTCATCTAATTACTGTGGAATGACAGGTCATGCAGAGGATAAAGGGGTTCAGCTACCGCAGCAAGTAACAGGTGAATCATTGTTTTCCTAATACAGTAAAAGGGAGCAGGAGAGAGAGAGTGGGATTGTATCGGAATGAACAAGGGGGTTTTGCTTGCCTGGCACTTCTGAAGATATTATAGTTCTTTATAGTTCTTCTGAACAAGGGGGATTGTATCGGAATCAATGCAACGCACAAATAAATGAATGACATGTCATGTTAAGGAACTGAATTGACCTAATGTAGAAGTAAGCCAAGTTAATTGAAGTGGAATTCAAACAAGGTTAAACTCCAACTCCAAATGCTAGTTCATAAATTGCCCTAATCATGATTCATCCTATTCAGTGATGTTAACTTGTTCAATCATGCATGAAAGTGGTGAATATGGATAGATTGGATTTTTCTTCTCATTTTTCATATATAATTTATTTCATTTGGAGTTACAGTTGAATTTATATGAATTTTACAAGTTTTAACATTTTCTGGAATTTCTAGGTATTTAGAATTAAACTAATTCCAGAAAATGAATTATCATCGCCGCTTACATCATCATGACGCCGGTGAGTCAATGGGGCAGCCTGTGTCAATCGACCAGTGGGTCCCAAGTGTCGCTGGTTAGACTAACTAACCTAATTAAAATTAACCCTAACTAACTTGGTTAGTCGGGCGGGCCTGCACGCCGCTGACCAGTGGGTCAAACTGGGCCCACACAGTCAATAGTCAGCAGGGTCAAACCTGCCGGCGTCGAGTCGCCGGCGAGGCCGAGACGACGGAGAGCGTCGGAAACGCTGCTCCGGCAACCAAATGAGCGACGGAGGAGCTCTATGCGTAGCTGGAGATCTCGCGCATCTAACGGTGTAAGAAGCAGCAGCTGGGGTGGTCCGAAACGACGGCGACGTCGAGCTTTGCGACGGCCGGAGTTCGGACGGGGTTGGGTTCGACACTACGGTGCACGGGAGGGGGGGCTGGTAGTGGATATGGGCTCCTGGTGCTACGCTGAGCACAACGGTGAGCTTGGCTTCGAGCCACTGTGGCCCTAGCCACGACGGCGACATGGCCGGCGGCGGGGAGCTTTCGGGTGCGGTGGAAACGGCGGCTACGGAGGCCAAACGAGCACGGGAGCTAGGGGGAGAGGAAGAGGAGCTCACAGCAAGTTGAACGAAGGCCTCGGCGTGTTCGGGGAGGGGTTGGTGACGACGGAAGGTCGCCGGCGATCTCGGTGGCCCGAGGAGGAAGAAGACGGCATGGTCGGCGTTCAAGGGCGTCCGGCGTCGCGTGAGTCATCGAGGAGGCGTAGACGACAGAGGCGGAGCTCATGGGCATGGCGAGGGGCCAAGGGGGAGGCAGTGGCCGCGGCTATGGCGAACGGCGGCGACGGACCCGTTCGGACATGAGGGGGAGAGGACGAGGGGGGAGAGCAGAGGAGGGGAGAGTGATGTCCAGGGGTCGGGGCGGTGCCGCAGAGAAGGCCCGAGGCGTCGTGGTGGCCTCAGTGATACAAAGTAGCAGGAGGTGCGTGGCGCCCGCTGCGCGCTGCCTCCCTCCTCGCCATCTTGGCAGAGGTTGAAGACGACCGGCACTTGCTGTGTGGGCTGGGCAGTGGAGGAGCTGGGCCGTGGGGCGCCAGGTAAGTTTGGGCCAGGTAGGTTTCTCTCTCTCCTTTTTCTAATTATTTCAGTTTTCTATTATTCCGTAAATTTTTAGGGCTTTATTAAAATACCTATGCACTTTCAAAAATCATGAGACTCCTTGTGGCCACTATTTGGATTATTTCCAATAACCAGAATTTCAGTTCATGAATATTTGGACATTTAGTATAATATATAAAATTTAAATGCCCAAATGCAAATAAGGTATGATTTAAATCCAGAGCCCAATATGTCATGGAAAATGTGCATCACCTCTCGTTATCAAGCTTCCAAAGATTTTCCAAGAATGATGAACATTTTTGGAAGTCATTTGGATTTACTGTAAATATTTTGGTTGAACCTAGTGAATTCCTTTAATGCTAGGGTTTAGGCAATCCCCATTTCAAGTTTCTCAGAAATTTAAACATGATGACATGATTGCCTTAATGCAACTAATGACAAACAAATTCTAGGGTTGTGACAGTAGCAGTCATGTTGTGAAGAATATAACCAAACTGACACTTAACCCATTTACAGTTTCGATCCACCTTGTGGTGAAGACTAAGGAGAAGCTCATGGTCAGCCATTTTCTGGGAGCTGTGGCTTGAGGATTTGGCTTGGATGCATTTGCAGCAGAGTCATGAGTGGCAGAGTCATCATTGGTGGAATAAGATGCAGCTTTGCGAAACTGACCATCCAATGGACGAATGCCTTCATCAATAACAGTAGCGGCCTTGCCCTTTTCATCAGCTGAGCAAAATGTCCTGTTGAGGACTTCAATGGGGGGCAAGTAGCTGCAATGGTTGAGAGTGTCAGCCATGTAGTTGAGCGAAGACCTTGTTCTGATGAATCTCATAATCCAAGGTGCGTAAGGCTTCAACTCAAATGGAGAGAGTGCAACGTTTGCCAGAGTCCTCATGAAGATATCTTGATAATTGACAGGAATGCCATGAATGATGTTGAACAACAGATTCTTCATGATGCCAACAATTTCCTCATCAAACGAGTCGTGGCCTTTGATAGGACTCATAGTCTTCGTGAGAATGTGATAGACTGTTCTTGGCACATATAGCAATTCCTTCACAAGGAATTTTGTCCTTAGAGCTTGACCGGGCTTCAGAGGCTTCATAAGCACTTGCATGTAATGAGCAGTGAGTTCAGGCTCCTGGTACAAGCAGCGAGATCCTTCAAGGGGTGGATTGATGGGCAGGGCATGAAGTAATTCAGAGGCCGGTGCCTTATAATGAGTGTTTTCGGTTATCCAGTCCAGTACCCAAGTGTTGATATCATCAGCATCGCCTGTGATGTGCAGGGTCGCATAGAATTGAAGAACGCGCTCTTCATTCCAATTGCAAATAGTCGTGCAAAAGTTGAGCAATCCTGCATCATGAAGCACACTGAGGACAGGGGAAAAGCAAGGCATTGATTCCATGTCTATGTGAGGAATATGCTCGTGGTCGAAGACTTTGTCCTTGTTGAAGAGCAGTGAAGAATAAAAATTTGCTTGGCTGGTAGTCCAGAAATGCTTTCTTCTAAGACGAGCAGAGTCATATGGGTTGTAGTCAGTGAAGAAAACATGCTTGCCGAAGAAGTCATCAACCTTGAATTTCTGCTTCTTCGAGAAGGGATCCTTTGGCTTGGGCTGAGGAGTATCAGTCAATTGCATCACCACCTCAGGAATCGCAATCTCAGGTTCCACAGGCTGAGGAATTTCAGGTTCTTCTTCAGTGTCAGCCTGGGTTTTTAATTCTTCATTAACATTTTTTCAGCACTAGTGTCTGGAATCTCTTCATTGACAGACAGGGTTGCACGAGGTTCTTCAGATCCCATTTGTACTTCAGTATTGACAGGGGACTGAGGAATTTGTTGCAGAGGTGTGAAGAGAGCAGAGTTGGGGTGCTTACTTTCCCAAAAGTCATCATTCATCACAGGAGTTGTACACCCAATGTCCACATCTTCTTCTTCACTCTTTTCCTCAACGCCGGCTTCTTCTGCAGTGAACTGAGGCATGGGCGATGAGACTATTGGGGTTGAAGGGATTGCATCCGCTTCAAATTCTTCATCCATCTGCTCTGACGAAGCAGCAGAATGAATCTCTTCATCTGATTCACTTGGAATCACATATTCTTCATCAAAAGGAACAAGGTCCTTTCATGGCATGGATGAGACCGGAATAGCATCAATTGGATTCGCAAAAGAGCTGGTCAATGGCTTCATCTTCTTCGGAACTAAAGAATCTGATGAAGTTGATGCTTTCCTTTTCTTCACAGCTGCACGCTCTGCAGCCTTGGTCTTCTTCACATCTGATGCAGAAGGAAGAATTGTAGTTGGGGTAGGTGTAGGAGGAGCAGAGGAATTTGGTTCATTTACTTCAGGCTCAGCGGCAGAAGCTTCAGCTGGCCTGACAGTTTCTTCAGGCACAACACTAGAGGTTGCCCTGGCAATTTCTTCAGCGGCTGGAATGCAGTCATCAGCCCTGGTACTCTGAGTTTCTTCAGCAGCCTGATTGTCATCGGCGGTGCTGGCATGTTCTTCAGTCAGCTAAGCAGATGCTTCAGCTCGAGGAATTTCCTATTGCGATGGAGCTGCAACATTGGACGTGAACTTTTAATTTAAATTTACAAACCTAACTTTGGCTCCAAGCTAGTCAGCTCGGTACAAGTCAAATTCATCACTGAGTTCCTTGATTTCAGATTTAATAGTGACAAGTTCTTCAGTTGTCATAGAGACAATGTTTTTCTTCAGGAAGCGCTCCTTCTTGTACTGCGCTTTCTTCAAATGCCTGGCCTTTTCAAATTTCCATTTTTCTTCTTGAATGAAGGCAGTCAGCATATGATTCTGACCAGGAGTCAACTTGAAATCAGGCATAGGAGTGTTGGGGTCCTTGTGCCAGAGATCAATGTAATCAAGGATCAATTTTGGATCCAAAAGTAGAGGCACATTTGTGCCTTTGGCTCTAGCGGCCCTGAGCTGCTTGTCTCTGATCATTTCAGCAAGTACATCATCATCAGCTTCGTCTTCATTAGACGGCACTTGAAAGGCGACCTGCTTCTTGTGAGGACTTGGTCGGGAGCCTCGTCTAGCAGTAGCCTTTTTATTCAGCAGAGAGGGGTCAATTGATGAATTTATTGGAGCTGAAGAACTAGCAGAAGCTCCAGAGGCAATAGAGATGCCTGTTGTCCTTTGACACGTGGCAAGATGCACAGGTGTTGAGGATTTTGTCAGAGGAGCTGAGGACTTTGGTGTAGGAGCTGAGGAGTTTGGAGGAGCTGGAGCAGCTTGAGGAGTTTGTCGTGAGGGCTTTGAAGAATCTGGCCGTGAGGGCATTGCTCAGGAACTTGGCCGTGAGGGCATTGAGGGTGAAGCACTTGGCTTACGAAAGGTGCTTCTTTGCCATGGCCTTCTTTGGCTTGACAAACAGAGGCCTCAAAGAAGGGCAGAAAGCAGCAGCAGCAGAATCTTCATTGAATTTCCTCACTGCATCCTTACCATTTTGGCAAGCTTGGCCTGGCGCTTGGCCCATTCATCAGGATAGTCCTCACCACGCTTGAGGCTGGTGGGATCAGCTTCTTGGCCAGGTGCCAATGGAGGTCTTGGGCATGGAGGATTTTGAGCGAATTTCTTCGTATACTTGGGAGTAACGTATCTGTACTCCCTCCATTCCCATGCCCATCTCCTCTCAATCTTTTGAATGCGCACCTTGCGCTGATTTTTATCCTCCCCAGGGGGTGTGCAGTACCCAGCATAGATGTCATCAGGGATCTCAAATGCAGTGTTGATCTCAGACCTCTTTCCTCCCTTCTGTGGCTTCTTACCGTCAGCCATTTTCTCCAGCTGAGGAATATGAACAACAGAATTTCTGAAGAGGTGTGCAACTTTTCTTCGAGGAATGTTGCAAATGAGTTAAGTTGATGAAAACCTAGTGATTCAGCAGCGGACAAGAGTACCTATGAACAGATTATAGTTGCGAGGAATTTGGAGAAGTCATATGCATTAGAAGGTTTTTCAAAAAGAACAAGGTTGAGGAATTTGACCAGATGTGTCTTGAAGAATTTCACTAAGCGTTCTTTGTCTTAGGTTCCAGAGTTTTATTGATCGAAAATACACACAACTGAGGAATCTTGAAGAAAAATGTAGCTTAGAGAAACAGATCAAGAACAGATGACATGTGAGGTGTTTAGTGTGTGAAGATTTGAAGAATAAACACTTTTGAAGATTTTGTGCAAAACATTCGAATCAAAGAGGGCAGTAAAAGTAACTTTTAATTACCCTTGATTAAGAACACGACGAACTAGGAAGTGTAGATGTGAAGATCGTCAGTTCAGATCTTCCACGCCCTAACTCGGCAGAGGAAGAAAGCTACGACAGCGGTGGAGTGAAGAAATCCGCAGCCGACGCGAGTACAACGGCGACGAGGTCGAGGTAGTGAAGCTCTCCCTCACCGGCGATCATGAAGTAGCGGCGGCGCTAGGTTTTGGGAAGCTCGAGTGGGAGAGAGGTCGATCGGAGTAAAAATGAAGTGAGGCAGGGGAGGGGTATTTATAACCAAAGTGAAACAACTGTTCGCCCGAAGAAGTTGGCCGAATGTGCCCCTGACCGTTCTCATTCGCTAGACATGTGTCACCCACGTATTGAGAGGTGGCGATCGTGTAAGATCGTGGGTGAATAGATAATAATTATCGAGGGATGCGGAACGGTTTGAGCGGCAACAGCCGAAAATTCAGTTAAGATAAGTTTTAAAGTTATGTTCGCAAATTCTTCAGCTGACAAGGACACAGTGAATATTTTGAACGAGTTTCAATTAGAACGCACATGAAGAATTTGTGAATAGACTGGGTTGAGTATAGCATAGAGGGGGAAGGGTCTGATCACATTCACTTAGCAGAAAAAGGCAACTTGAAGAAATAGCAATAAGTGAATGTTGTAGAGGACATAAACTCATATACATATAAAGCCAATGAAGAACAACAACGGAAACAATGAAGACAATGCAAAGATGAAGAAAATGAACAACTGAGGAATTTCAAAAAACGGAGGAAAAACTCTATTGAAGATTTTCAACTTTTGGTGGTGACGTAACCCACCGTGTAAGAATGATGATTTCGGACACCACGTGCAATTGTCGTAGGGTTCTGAGAATCAAATTCTTCGTTAATTTCTTCACACTTAGAGTATTAGTCTTCATTGATTGAAGAGAAACGTTTCTTCGTGTGTTGTACATCTAAGTCATCAATTTTGCATAAGTGTTAGGATGAGTGTCCTTTTCAAAGAATATTCGAAGATTCTAGGATATTTAGCTCACACCTCAAATTGCTAAATCTCTTCTCATTCAAGGGCTTTGTGAAGATATCTGCTAGCTGTTCTTCATTCCGTACATGCTCAATAGAGATGTCGCCCTTCCACACATGATCACGAAGAAAATGATGACGAATCTGAATGTGCTTTGTCTTCGAGTGCTGAACTGGGTTGTGAGCAATCTTGATTGCACTCTCATTGTCGCAGTAGAGAGGCACAATCTTCATGTTGATGCCGTAGTCCTTGAGAGTTTGCTTCATCCACAACAATCTAGAACAGCAAGAACCAGCGGCAATGTACTCAACTTCAGCAGTAGACAGTGATACGCAATTCTGTTTCTTCAAGGACCAACAGACCAAAGATCGTCCGAGGAAATGGCATGTACCTGATGTTGACTTGCGTTCCACACGATCACCAGCATAGTCAGAGTCTGAATATCCCATGAGATCAAAAGCTGAGCCCTTGGGGTACCATAATCCAAGTGTAGGTGTGTGAGCTAGATATCAAATAATATGCTTCACAGCCTTATGGTGTGATTCCTTCGGTGTAGCTTAAAATTGGGCACACATGCAAACACTAAGCATAATATCTGGCCTAGATGCACATAAGTACAATAAAGAACCAATCATGGAGCGGTATACCTTTTGGTCGAAGTCAATACCATTTTCACCAGTGCATAGATGGCCATTGGTGGGCATAGGAATTTTGACCCCTTTGCAATCTTGCATGCCGAATTTCCTCAAAACGTCCTTGAGGTATTTCTCCTGAGATATAAATATGCCATTGCGCTATTGCCGAATTTGCAGACCTAAGAAGAATTTCGATTCCCCCATCATAGACATTTGATATTCTTCACTCATCATATAGGCAAATTCATCACTGTAACATTGGTCAGTACAACCAAAAATGATATCATCAACATAAATTTGGCACACAAACAATTCACCATCATAAGATTTAGTGAAAAGAGTTGGGTCAAGTGAACCAGGGTTGAAGCCTTTCTTTATGAGGAATTCCTTCAAAGTATCATACCTTGCCCGAGGGGCCTACTTGAGGCCATAGAGGGCCTTATTGAGTCTGAAGACTTTGTCAGGATGCTTTGGATCTTCAAAACCTGGGGGTTGAGCAACATATACTTCTTCCTCAAGCTTACCATTGAGGAATGCCCTTTTCACATTCATTTGATATAAAGTGATATCATGATGGTTAGCAAAAGCAAGTAATATGCGAATAGCCTCAAGTCTAGCAACATGTGCAAAAGTTTCATTGAAATCAATTCCTTCAACCTGTGTGTAGCCTTGAGCTGCAAACCGTGCCTTATTCCTCACCACAAGGCCATTTTCATCTTGCTTGTTGCGGTAGATCCACTTTGTGCCAATGATATTGTGCTTGCGAGGATCTGGACGATTAACCAGTTCCCAGACGTTGTTGAGCTCGAACAGATGTAATTCTTCTTTCATAGCTTGAATCCACTCAGGCTCTAGAAATGCTTCATCTACCTTAGTAGGCTCTGTGATAGAGACGAAAGCAAAGTGCCCACAAAAGTTAGACAAATGTGAAGCTTTTGAGCGTGTGAGAGGACCTGGAATGCTGATGTCGCTGATGATTTTTTCAATCTGCACTTCGTTTGCAACACTAGGATGAGCGGGTTGTCGTCGAGGAATTTGATCAGCATTTTCTTCAGCACCATTTTCTTCAGGTTCATCAACATGACGTTCTTCACGTTCTGGAATGATTTCTTTAGCTATTTCTTCGGTAGGAATGACATCCTCAGTAGCTTTGAACTTGATGGATTCCTCAGGTGACTGTTCATCTAACACAGAAGGTAGGTGCTCTCTTTGCGAGCCATTAGTTTCATCGAACCAAACATCTACAGTTTCAACAACCTTGTGAAGAACATTGTTGAAGACTCTCTAGGTGTGCGAGTCCTTTCCGTAACCAATCATCAAACCTTCATGTGCTTTCGGTGCAAATTTAGAGTTGTGATGAGGATCTCTAATCCAACATTTTGCTCCGAAGACTTTGAAATAACTCACATTGGGTTTCTTGTCGTTGAGGAGTTCATATGCAGTCTTCTTGAAGAATTTGTGAAGATATACTCTTGTTGATGATGTGGCATGCAAGATCAATTGCCTGAATCCGTGGTTACGAGGCGTCTTGTACTCATCAAGCATAGTGCAAGCCATCTCAACAAGAGTCATGTTCTTGTGCTCCACGACACCATTCTGCTGAGGAGTATAAGAAGCAGATAACTCATGAGTAATACCGAGTTCATCAAGATAGTCATCAAGACCATAATTCTTGAACTCAGTTCAATTGTCACTTCTGATGTGCTTGATCTTCACACCGAAGTTGGTTGAAGCCCTCGAGGAAAATCGTTTGAAGACTTCCTGCACCTCATGTTTGTAAGTGACAATATGCACCCATGTGTAATGAGAGTAATCATCAACAATAGCAAAGCCATATAGAGATGCATCATTTGTAACTGCAGAATAATAATTAGGACCAAAGAGATCCAAGTGAAGCAATTCAAATGGTCGAGTAGTAGTCATGATAGACTTTGCTGGATGTTTGGCCTTGGTCATCTTCTGGCTCCACAGGCTCCGCATAAGTGATCCTTGAGGAATTTGACATTCTCAATGCCAATGACATGCTTCTTCTTCGTGAGCGTGTGAAGATTCCTCATGCCAGCATGACCAAGTCGTCGATGCCATAGCCAGCCTTCTGAAGCTTGTGCAAGTAAACATACGGCTGGTTGTGGTCTTGTAGAGAAATCAACAATATACAAATCTCCTCTCCTAAAGCCTTCGAAGACTTTGGAATTATCAGCTTCCATGATCACAACACAACGATACTTGCCAAAGACAAAAACCATATACAGATCACAAAGCATTGATACAGACATGAGGTTGTATCCTATGGACTCGACAAGCATGACTTTGTCCATGTGTCGATCCTTTGAGATCGCAACCTTACCTAGACCCAATACCTGACTTTTGCCTTTGTCAGCGAAGATGATATGCTTCAGATGCGATGGAGATAAGGGGACATCCATCAATAGATTCTTGTCACCAGTCATGTGATTTGTACATCCACTATCGAGGACCCACTCATTGGCTTTGGGTTGATCATCCTGCAGATGAATTAGTGCAATTTACGAACTCATATACTTCATCAGTGAAGAATATGGCATCAATTCATCAGATAATTTCAGCAACCAACAGAACAGATAAAATAGTATGAGGACATGAGAAATGAAGATTCATTTCTTCATGATTAGCCTGCGTCCTATCAGGCATTTTTAGGTCTGCAACAAATTCTTCAGACGTTTAAGCATGTCTGGAGACCTGACCCTGCAGAAGAAATTAGTTCTTTTTCTTCACCACCCACATATGAAGGTGTGGTAAAGAGTTCATCACTCTGCGAGCTCCATACGAGAAGGGTGGCATAGAAGCCAATCCATTTCATTTCACATAAGAGGAGTTAGGATAAGCATATGAATAAGCCGAGAAATTCTTCGAGGACTTATGAACATAATGATTAAAAGAATAATGCTCATATTCATAGCCCTTAGCTCTTCCCTGCGAAACAGAGGTGTTAGCACGATATGAGGAATTTGATCCATGTGAGGAGTTTGGTCCATATGAGGACTTGGATCCATATGAAGAATTTGGTTCATATGAAGAATTTGATCTGGGGTTGCTTTTCTTCATAGGTGGTGTCATGATGACATTCACCTGAAGATTTTCAAGGCACCTTTTGGGAACCCAGATTTTCTTCATAGGGGAACCACTCCTGCAGTTAGTGCCAACATATCTAGAAAATACTTCACCATTCTGATTTTTGAACACTTTATAGTTGGAGTAAAATGACTCATCAGAAGAATGAGGAGATTCACATGTAAAGCCAGATAGATTAGATGGATCTACTGGATGTCCCTTTGCAGCAACCCATGAGGTTTTGTGGTACTTCTCAGGCTTCCAATATGTTCCATCAGCATTGATTTTCCTCTCAAAGGCAATATCATCTTTCCTAGGGTTCCTATTGAGGATCTGCTTTTTAAGCACATCACAAAGACTCTGATGCCCTTTGAGGCTTTTGTAAATGCCTGTCACATACAATTCCTTCAGCCCTGCATCATCAGTGATACTAGCAATGTCCTCAGATGAGGAATTAGTGATAGCAGAGACAGGTGAAGAATTTGTAGCATTAGAAGCATTTGAACATTCAGGTGAAGAATTAGCAGCTTCACATTCAATGCACTTCAAACATGGAGGAACAAATTCTTCCTTAGAAGCGCTAATTTGTTGAGCAAGTAATGAATCGCACTCCTTCTGAAGATCTTCATAACTCACCCTTAGCTTTTCAAGATCTTTCTTTCTTTGAAGAAATTCATAAGAAAGCTTCTCATGATCAGATAGGAGAGTGTTATGATGACCTTGAAGGTTGTCAAACCTAGACTAAAGTCTCTGAAGATTTTCAGTCAAGGTTTTAGTGCGATCCATTTCTTCACCCAACATATCATCACTTTTGTGTAGCATGTTTTGACATTTTCAAAAGCCTTTTGTTGTTTCACAGCAATCTTAGCAAGTTTAGAGTAACTAGGCTTGAGGTTTTCATCAGATTCATCTTCACTAGATTCAGAGGAGGGGTATTTGAGTACCATGGCACCCTTTTCCATGAAGCAATAGGTGGTAGCATAGTCATCATTGCCTTCATCAGCCTTGTTGGTGAAGCCATTTTCTTCTGAGTTGAAGATAGACTTGCTGACGAATGTAGTAGCGAGAACTAGGCTCGCCACATCAGACTCAGACTCCTCAGATGCCTCCTCTTCCTCATGTTCCTCAGATTCAGCCTCAAAGTCCATTTCCTTGCCAATGAATGTCCGAGCCTTATTGGAGCTGCTCTTCTTGTGAGATGAAGACTTTGAGGATTTTGATGATGAAGACTTTGAAGATTTCTTCTTCTTCTACGCATCATCAGAACTGTAATCCTTGTATTTCTTCTTCTTTGAGTCCTTTTCCCACTGAGGACAATCTTGAATGTAGTGACTAGGTTTCTTGCATTTGTGGCATAGCCTCTTCTTGTAGTTAGTGGATGAGGAATCATTGCTCCTTGAGGATTTTCCAAAGTGACCACATCTTGAAAACTTCTGAAATTTCTTCACGAGCAGTGCTAGTTCCTGGCTCAGTTCTTCACGATCACCAAGGCTGGTGCCAAAATCTTCATCTTCAGACTCAGAAACTTCCTTGGCCTTCAGGGCACGTGATCTGCCATAGCTGGAACCATAGAGATCTCTCTTCTCAGCAAGCTGGAACTTATGAGTATTTAGCCTCTCGAGGATATCAGTGGGATCAAGTGACTTGTAATCTCCACATTCTTGTATCATCAGTGCCAGTGTATCGAATGAGGAATCAAGCGATCTCTGTAACTTCTTCACCACCTCATGGTCGGTGATGTCAGTGGCACCAAGTGCTTGAAGCTCATTTGAGATGTCAGTGAGGCGATCGAAGGTTTGCTGAACATTTCCATTGTCGAGTCTTTTGATGCGGTTGAAGAGATTGTGAAGAACGTAAACTCGAGAGTCACGTTGAGTTGAGACTCCTTCATTAACCTTGGACAGCCTATCCCAGATAAGCTTAGCAGTTTCCAAGGCACTCACTCTTCCATACTGCCCTTTGCTCAGATGGCCACATATGATGTTTTTCGCTTGGGAATCGAGTTGCTTGAATATCTTCACATCAGTAGTGTCCAGTGAAGGTGAAACTGAGGGAACACCATTTTCCACAACATACCAGAGATCATTATCAATTGCCTCAAGATGCATTCGAATCTTATTCTTCCCGTAGGGGAAGTCCGTCCCATCAAAGGTAGCACACCCAGCAGAGATCTTGATCATACCTGCAGTCAACATAACTAAAACTCCAGGCGGTTAAACCAAAATCACACAAAACATGGGAGTACCTTGCTCTGATACCAATTGAAAGTGTGTTATATCGACTAGAGGGGGGTGAATAGACGATTTTTATGAATTCTTCACTAAGGAATTTGAGGGTGAGGAAATTCCTAAGCGAAGAACTACTTGCAGTGGAATAAGTACTCAGATGTAAGCATAACAAAACACAAGCATGGTCATCATGATGAAATGAAGACAAGCACAGAGTACAAAAAGCATAAATACATGATAACACAGGATGAAGACAAACAGACTGAAGAAATTGAACTGAGGAAATTGAGAAAGTCTTCAGTCAAAGTCTTCAAACAGATATGAACAAGCATACAACATAGTAAGTGAGGAAATAAAAGAATTGAGGAAATAGAACCAAAAGGCTTGGTGAAGACAATTATTTCGTAGACCAGTTCCAACTGGTGTGACGGTTGTACGCCTGGTTGGAGCGGCTAGGTATTTAAACCTGAGGACACACAGTCCTCACCGTATTCTCCTTGAGCTAAGGTCACACAGACCTCGCCCAATCACTCGTGGTAAGTCTTCAGGTGACTCCCAAACCTTCACAAACTCGGTCACTCGGCGATCCAGAATTTCCTCTTGGATGCTCAGACCATGACGCCTAACCGTCTGGAAGATGCACAGTCTTCAAAGGTAACAAGCGTCGGATCCATGCAGGATCAATCTCTTTAGTGATGCTCAATCACTTTGGGTTTGTTGGTGTTTGGGTTTGGGTTTTCCTCACTTGATGATTTTCGCTCAAAGTCCTCGGAGGATGGGATGCTCTCAAATGACAAGTGTCAGTTTCTCTCGGAGCAGCCGACCAGCTAGTGGTTGTAGGGGGCGGCTATTTATAGCCTAGGGAGCTGCCCGACATGATAAGACATAAATGCCCATCAATGATATGACCATTAGGTGGGTAGATATTTTGGGACAGCTGGCATGTAGCACAACAACAGTCGGAATTTTGAGTATCAAATACCTCAGGGCTATCATGTTCCTCACTGTGTAGGCAATCCGCACTGGCGAATTCCTAACTACTCAGCCAGAACAAATTTCTCAGAGACCAGAAGAACTTTGTCTCTCACATCAAGAAATTGACTGAATCAGTATGAGATTTCCAATGGCTTCACTCGAAGGGATTGGTAGGTGTAAGATTTTGAGTTGAGCATCACATGGAAATTTTTCCTTAGTATTTCCTCGAACCCCTTTAACAGTACGGTGTTTCCTATGACTCAAGAAAGAGAAAATGAAACTACGAAAACAAGAGTCTTCACTCTTCAAGTTCCTCGTATGAATACCAAGTCTTCATGGTCACACCAATTTCTTCACTTTCAAAGTCTTAAGAAATCCAAAATCTTCAGTCGAAGATATCCATTTTAGGGTCGACTTTCTCTGTAAATATCAAACTCCTCATAGACTTAGAGACCTATGTACACTCATAAACACATTTGTCCCTTAACCTATAAGTGTTGAATTCACCAAAATCACTAAGGGGCACTAGATGGACTTACAGCCTCAAGCCTGGGAAGGGCTGCGTTCACCTCGTAAGCAAACTGCTTGAAGATACACTGAGATGATGGGGCCTGAGCTCCGCCCAAGATGCAGGCGATAGCACGTGGTTCTTGGAAGCCCCCAGCCCCCTCCTCTCTATGGTGGTCGTCGTTCCTTCTTGGTGGCGGCAGCGGAGGAAGACCAGCGTTGCCCTGAGGGCGGTCGTCGCGAGGCTGATCCCTCTAGGCGCCCTCACGAGGATGGTCCTGCCAGCAGTCCTCGCGAGGCCGATCACACCACTCCTGGCGGGGGCCGCGATCGTCCCAGCGTCCTCCGCCTCGTCCTCCTCCTCGGACGTAGCCCCAGTCGTTGCGCTCGGGGCGTTGACGGAAGCGTTCATCTCGAATGGCCCTGAGCTCTTGACAGTCGTTGGTGTTGTGGCTGTGTATGTTGTGGAAGGCACAGAACGGTCGACTGCTTTTGGACGACTCGGGATGGTCCCGGCCGCACTTTGTATCCGGCTCCCCTGCGAGCACGGCCACTCCCTTGCGCTTCCCGTCCTTGGCCTTGGCTTTCTTCTCCTCCGGGTCGGTAACTGAGAGATCGAGGAGGGAAAGGCGCCCTTCCTCATCTCTCGCGCACTTGGTTGCCATGTTGAACAGCTCCCGAGCCGTGCATAGCTCGTCGATAGTGAGCTCCTCCTTCATCTTGATGTCACGGACGCCATCGGAAAACACCGAAATGATGGCCTCGTCCGTCACCTTGGGGATCCTGAGACGAACACTGTTGAAGCACTGGATGTACTTCTGCAGGGTCTCTCCTGGCTGCTGCTTGATGCGGCGCATGTCACCCTCTGCTGGAGGGTGGTTGTGAGTGCCCTGGAAGTTGGTGACAAAGTGGTCGCGCATCTCATCCCAGGAGGAGATCGAGCTCGAGCCTGGAGGTAGGTTCAGGAGCCACGAGTGGGCACCATCCTTGAGAGCCATGGGGAACCAGCTTGCCATGACTTTCTCGTCGCCGTTGGCCACCTTGATGGTCAGCTCGTAGAGATGCATGAACTTCGCAGGGTCGGGGAGCCGTCGTAGCGAGGAGGCAGGTCCTGCTTGAACTTGCCCGGCCAGATGACGCTACGCAGCTCAGGAGTGAAGGCGCGACAGCCTGCCGTGGCCACCGGGGACCTTTGCTGATGCGGAGCCTAGCCCTGATGTCCGCACGCCACCACTGCAGGCGGCACGCGGTCTTGTCGCGGTGGCGCTGGGAGCGCGGGAGCATTTTCTTGCGGCCGGGGCACTTCTTGGCGGCTTCCTTCTTCTCGTGCGGGCGCCCGATGTCGGTGTCAAAACCGGCGGATCTCGGGTAGGGGGTCCCGATCTGTGCGTCAAGGCTGATGGTAACAGGAAGCAAGGGACACAGATGTTTACCCAGGTTCGGGCCCCCTCGATGGAGGTAAAACCCTACTTCCTGCTTGATTAATATTGATGATATGGGTAGTACAAGAGTAGATCTACCACGAGATCGTAGAGGCTAAACCCTAAGAGCTAGCCTATGATGGTATGATTGTAATTGTGATCGGCCTTCTAAGGACCAACCTCTCCCGTTTATATAGACACCGGGGAGGGCTAGGGTTTACATCGAGTCGGTTACAAGAAAGGAAACACAATATCCGGATCGCCGAGCTTGCCTTCCACGCAAAGGAGAGTCCCATCCGGACACGGGCCGAAGTCTTGAGTCTTGTATCTTCACGCTTCAATAGTCCGGACGTTGTACACAGTCCGCAGTCCGGATACCCCTAATCCAGACTCCCTCAAGAGTCTCGAACCAGACTTCAATGACGATGAGTTCGGCACGCAGTATTGTCTTCGGCATTGCAAGGCGGGTTCCTTCTCCGAATACTCCAAAGTACATGTTACGACGAATAGTGTCCGACCTCCAATCAATGTTGTGCTCCTTGGCTTCAGTGCCTCAGTAATGGCCATCTCCACGTGTCGAGCGAATGCGAGGAGTCGAGGCATTTTTGCATTTGCCACCCTCGATCCTCCGGGCTAACCGTCTATTTGAAGGGACGGGGATTCTCAGATCCAAACCTCACTCTCCCTCCCAGGGCTAGCATCCAACAGAGTGCTCCGCGAAAAGCCATTCCAGCATGGCCGGCCGTTGCAGCTCTTCTGCTCGCCCTTCTCGTTCCAAGTCGGGGGATTGGGGAGAGTGTTCAGTTCCTCATAGCCGTTTGATAGAGTTACAAACCCAAGGGTTTTTTCCACCAGCGTTCATGGTCCCCATCCGAGCTGGAATAGCCACTTATGACGGAGGGAAACAAGCTGAGGGATCCCCTAACCCATCTCCGGAGGAGCGTATATGCCTCATCCCACATTTGCTGAGGGGCGTGAAGTTCCCTATCCGACCGTTTCTTCGCGGGCTCCTGGAGTTCTACGGCCTCCAGTTACACAATCTTACCCCTGCCTCTGTTCTGCACATAGCGGGGTATGTTGCCCTTTGCGAGCTGTTTTTAGGCTACGAACCACACTTCGGATTATGGAGGAAACTGTTTTGCCTCGTCCCCCGCACCCAGGGGGAGTCCCTATGTCAAGTGGGCGGGGCCGAAGTATGGCGCATTGCCGAGACCGGATACCTGTCCGGCACTCCTGAGAAGGCACCTGAAAATTGGCCTTCAGAGTGGTTCTATATAAACGACGTCCCCCTTAGGGATCCAGTCCGGACAGGTCTCCTCAAGTTCAGCAACGCCCCACAGAGGGCACGCCTAAGCTGGCGCCCCCGGGGCCCTCAAGAAGAGGACACAAGGGAAATACTCCTCCTGATGAACAGGATAAAGTTACTGGCCAAATCCGGACTGACGATAGTTGAGGTTATGGCGATATGCATAAGACAGGGAGTGCAACCGCTTCAATATCGGGGGAAGCCCATGTGGCATTTCAACGGGGAACACGACGCCACCTGCTGCGGGCCGTAAGGGTCCGGACTCCGCTGCCGCTTTGGCGAGGATATTGTCCGATTTGTACAAAGGGGAAGAGGAGGAATTCCTTCGCATAAAAACGCGGGACGGATTCTCCATGTACAACCCCCCAGAGTGGGTAAGTTACCATTCTTTTCCCCTGCTTTACTTAATCTAGGGTTCTTCTGCTAAGATTACTTGCATCAATGCTTCTCAGCAGGAACTAAGGAGGGCCGTAGAAGGAATCTTCAGCCCCTCCCCGCAACCAGAGGACCCTGGACGGGCCCTAGATCCGGGACTTAAAGTGGATCCAGATATCACTCTGGAGCTTGTCATCGGGCTATTCTATCAAGCGAGCTGGGATGGCGCCCTAGTGGCCATTACGACTGACTACCCTGGACTGCTCCCCGCGTCGCGTGTAAGCCGAACTAAAAAACCCTATCCTTCGAAGTGGACTCCCCCCAGGTAGTATAATTTACCCTTGAGGCGTCGTTATATTTGCAGAAACGACGGCCGGAGCGAGGGGGCGAGCCCCTAGGGACTCGTCAACCACGGGCGTCCGGATCGAGCAGGCTCAAGGGGAAGGCGGCGAGGGTTGACACACCGCTACAGAGGTAAAGTAATAACCTGTCCTGTAATTATAGAATTTGAAATATGACAGCGCATTTCGTGTCTGGCAGAAGAGGAATAACCGGACTATATCCGGAGACCCTACCAATCATGCCTCCACCAGCCAGGTTCCAGAATCGGCTACGGGGGCGGAGGCAGACACGGGGCCAGCACCGCATAGTTTCTCGATGGAGGATGCGGATATGCGTTCGGCCACGAACTCCGAAGTGGAGAGTGCCATGAATCACCGGAGCCGGAGGGCTGTGCTCCGGAACAACATCTTTTCCGAAGAGGCTTTTAATGCCTTCAATTCAGCGGATGCATACGTCCAAGCTGCTCGGGGCGGGCTTGCTCAAGCGACAAACCAGTATACCAAAGACATACGGGTAAGAAATTTTGATAAGTATGTATAGCAGTAGCCCCTGAGACTTAGAATAGTTGGGACAACTATTTGAAGGATCAATATATGCACAGGTCCTTGTGGACAAGAATGAACAATTGGCTCGAGAGCTGGAGGCATGCAAGGCCCAGCTGACTGATGCGGTAGCCAAGTTAGGGGGATCCCAGAAGGCCCCCTCTGGTAATATTTGTCCCCATTATACGCATATGGACCAGTTCGTAAATGGCTGGTGTGGTTAGTCTAACAGAAAATTCTGCAGACAATCCCGGGGTGAATCCGGAGGGCGTAAGAGAGGACGCATCGCATCTCAAAAGGCAGCTGGAGGCTGGCGAGCGCGTTCTTACGCGAGTTAGGCAGGAAAAGAACAATCTTCAAGATGCCAAAGTGCAGCTGGACGTGGAGGTAAAAGATCTCCACGCTCAGCTGGCGGACTCCGTGAAGGAGAACAAAAGGCTTCGACACGGCATTTACAGTAAGTGCCTAGACGAATTGTAGTATAGTTCGGCGAGGAAGTATATTGAAAGAATTTTGCTTGCAGGAATGTTAACGGGTCGCCCTGAGGAGGAGATGCCCTCATCTGCAAGTGATTTACTGCAAGACCTTTCGCAACTGCACGAGCGAGCTCGGCAAGTGATGCAGGGTGTTGCTCAGGCTTTGTGGCCATCAAGCTTGCTGCTGAATGGCATGGGGGAGCTTGTGGATATGCTTCAAGGAGCACGGCGGCGCTTTCGACTGTGGAAGGTGTCCGCTTGCCGGCAAGGTGCAAGAGAAGCCTGGGTTATGGTGAAGACGCGCTACACCAAGCTGGACCCGAACCATATGGTCAAGTAGGATCAAGGGCCCGATGGGCAAGAAATTCCCGTGAGTCCGGTATATGACCAGGTAGAGTTAGCCGCTAAGTATTCTCAACAGGATTGTAAGCTAGATAGCCTATTGGACGGTATAGAGGAGGAATATAGTCAGTCCAAGTGACTGTGTAATTTAATGGGCTTAAGTAGCCCCTAGCCGGATTAAAATCATTTGTCATGGCGGACCTCTTCGCTTCAGCCCCCGGATCCTACAGTCCGGGGTGTGTCCGAATACCCACTCAGTTATACAAACCGGGGTATCCGTGGAAACAAGGCGTAGGGGTCATAAGTGCTTGAACAGACAAGTACCCAACTAGTTATGTTATATTACATGGATAGTAAGAAACATCTTCCAGGGAGAATAGTTCCGTTAGGGGTTCCTTTCCCTGGGTACGCATGCGACGATGCACATGTCCGAACTGCGAATGATGGCACAGGATACAAGACTTCTGGGGGATTTATGTTATAGTAAATGAATACATCTTTTATTCACCGACCGAATATTCTCTTAAGGAAGCTAGCTTTCGGCTTCACCCAGTCTGAGGTACACATCCGGCTGAACCGCAAGAATAATCGCAGAGGTGCTCCCCTTATGCCCTAGCCGAATTAACGGGAATGTAGGGCATAAACCCAGCTTGGCAACATCTTAAGTCATATCGATGCATATAATGGTGAAGAAAAGGCACATATGAAAACAGAATGCATATGTGATGGGCAGAGAGCCATGTGAGTAATTATTTTTAGCTTCCGTATAGGGAGCCCCCAGGTATTGCTTACACACCAAGTGCGGCCGGGTGATCCGGGAATCCGCACTGTATTGAATACTTTGTGTGAAGAGAAAAAAGGTCGAGAAAGGGAAAAGGGATGGAGCATAATTAAAAGGGAGGGGTTAGGAGACGAACATTGAGTTCGGCGTTAGGCGTAAAATCTCCGGAGTCTGGCCGCATTCCATGGGTTCGGCTCGAGTCTGTTATCGGATGCATTACATAAATGGTACGCTCTTCTGGTGAGAACTTTGTCAATGATGAAGGGACCCTCCCACTTGGGTTTGAGCTTGTCCTTCTTCTCCGGTAGGCGTAGAACGAGCTCGCCAATATTGTAAGTTTTGGCCCGCACTTCTCTGCTTTGATATCGTCGAGCCTGTTGCTGATAGAGTGCGGAGCGGGCTTTTGCGACGTCGCGCTCCTCCTCCAGGGCATCCAAGTTATCCTGCCGATCTAACTCAGCTTCCTTCTCTTTGTGCATGCGTACGCGTGGCGATTGGGTGTGGTCCGCAGCCCCCAGAGTACGAACTCGAGCTCCTCTACCCAGTGTGTATCCGATTCTCTTAGAGATTGCACTAGTCTGGGTTTGATGCCGCTCATGATGAGACCGTTTGCCCGTTCGACCTGGCCGTTTGTTTGGGGGTGGTAGACGGAAGCGTAGTCGACCTTAATGCCCATTTTGCCGCACCAAGTTTTCACTTCGTCGGCCGTGAAATTTGAGCCATTATCAGTGATGATGCTATGGGGACACCGTATCGTGTCGTAATGCGACCTGGATATGAAGTCTATTGCAGGTCCGGATTCGACCGTTTTGACTGGTTTGGCTTCTATCCATTTGGTGAACTTGTCCACCATGACCAGTAGGTATTTTTTCTTATGGCTTCCCCCTTTAAAGGGTCCGACCATACCCAGCCCCCAGACCGCGAAGGGCCAAGTTATGGGGATTGTTTGGAGAGTGGTAGGGGGCATGTGACTCTGATTGGTGAAGAGCTGGCAACCGGACAAGGTCCTGTGCGTCCGCTCGGGCCGTTGGCCAATAGAAGCATGTACGGAAGGCCTTGCTGACTAGCGCTCGAGCCGCGACATGATGTCCGCCCAGTCCGGCATGGACTTCAGCCAAGAGTTGCCGCCCTTCCTCTTCGGAGATGCACCTTTGGAGCACTCCGGTCGCGCTTTTCTTGTAGAGTTCCCTTTCGTGGACCTTCTAAGCTTTAGAGCGCCGGACTATGCAGCGTGCTTCGTTTTGGTCTTCGGGGAGCTCCTGCCTATTTAGGTAGGCCAAGAAAGGCTCGATCCATGGGGCAATTACGACCATGATTTCGTAATAAGATGTTATTTCGGTGCGAGCCTCCGATTGTGTCTCGATCGTTCGAATTGGGATGTGCTCGGGTCCATGCTGGTATTGCCGGACTCCCCTTCCCATACTACGGATAGCTTGAACAGCCTTTCCAGGAATATGTTATGTGGGACAGGGTCGTGTTTGGCACCGATCCAGGCAAGGACGTCCACCGCTTGATTGTTTTCTCGAGCCACATGGTGGAATTCGAGCCCCTCGAACCGAGCTGATATTTTGAGGACGGCATTATGGTAGGCCGCCATTTTCGGATCCTTCGCATCGAAGTCTCCGTTTATTTGTGATATTGCAAGGTTCGAATCCCCGCGCACTTCCAGGCGTTGGATGCCCATAGAGACCGCCATCCGAAGACCATGCAACAAAGCCTCATATTCGGCTGCATTGTTGGAGTCTGTCTAAAGTATTTGGAGGACATATCGACCGTGTCTCCGTGGGAGACGCTGTGGCTACACCTGCTCCCAGTCCGGCCAGCATTTTAGAGCCGCCAAAGTGCATGATCTAGTTGGAGTATGCGCTGCATTTCTTTAGGGAGTTTGGCTTCCGTCCATTCGGCGACAAAGTCGGCCAGTACTTGCGACTTGATGGCCCGCCGTGGTTTGTACATTATGTCGAACGGAAGGAGCTCGATGGCCCATTTAACAATCTGGCCTGTAGCGTCGCGGTTGTTTATTATGTCATTGAGTGGTACTTCAGAGGCTACTGTGATCGAACACTATTGAAAGTAGTGTCGCAGCTTCCGGGATGCCATGAAGACCGTGTATGCTATTTTTTGATAGTGTGGGTATCGGGATTTGCATGGGGTGAGGACTGTGTATACGTAATAAACCGGCTTTTGGAGCGGGAATTTGTATCCGTCAACCTCTCGTTCGACCAACTTTTGGATTACTGGCCAATAAGGTCTTTATTTCATCGATTCTGGCCGTGGCTGCATCCGTCCATATGAAGTATTCGGTGCGCCGCAGGAGGCGGTAAAGGGGCAATGCCTTTTCTCCTAGCCTGGAGATAAAGCGGCTCAAAGCAGCCATGCATCTAGCTAGCTTCTGGATGTGCTTGAGGTCTGTTGGTATAGCCAACTGAGATAGAGCTTGGATTTTTGCCGGGTTCGCTTCAATTCCTCTATTGGAAACAATGAAGCCCAGCAGTTTCCCCGATGGGACGCCGAAGACGCATTTTTCCGGATTCAACTTAATGTCGTATGTCCGGAGGTTATCGAATGTGAGCCTCAAGTCATCTATCAGGGTTTCGACGTGTCTAGTTTTTATGACCATGTTGTCCACATACGCTTCCACTGTTTTGCCGATTCGTTTTTCCAGGCATGTTTGAATCATGCGTTGATAGGTTGCGCTGGCATTCTTGAGCCCGAAGGGCATAGTGTTGAAGAAAAAAAGGGCCATATGGCGTTATAAAAGCTGTTGCAGCTTTGTCAGACTCTGCCATCTTTATTTGATGGTATCCAGAGTATGCGTCGAGAAAACACAGCGAGTCGTGTCCCGCTATGGCATTGATGATTTGATTGATGCGAGGGAGGGGAAAGGGATCCTTCGGGCAAGCCTTGTTGAGGTCTTTGAAGTCGACGCATAGGCGCCAGGATTTGTCCTTCTTTGGTACCATCACCAAATTTGCCAGCCAATCCGGATGTTTGATGTCTCTGATGAATCCGACCTCAAGTAGCTTGGCTAACTCTTCCCCCATTGCATGTAGTTTGGGCTCTGAGAATCGCCTTAGGGTCTGCTTGACTGGCTTATATCCTTTTAGAATATTGAGGCTGTGTTCGGCCAGTCTGCATGGGATGCCTGGCATGTCCGATGGGTGCCAAAGTAAAATGTCCCAATTCTCGCGTAAGAAATCTCGTAGTGCAGCGTCAATCGCGGGGCTCAGCTGTGTCCCGATGGAAGCTGTCTTCATGGGGTCCGTTGGATGGACCTGGAATTTGACTATCTCGTATGCAGGCTTGAATGAGGTGGACTTGGGTCGCTTGTCTAGTATCACGTCGTCCCTGTCCACGGTGGCCCGCAGTGTTGTTAACTCTTCTGCTGCTAGGGCTTCAGATAATGCTTCCAAGGCTAGAGCTGCGGTTTTAGTTTCGGCGCGAAGTGCAACGTCCGGATCACTGGCTAGAGTGATGATTCCATTGGGTCCGGGCATTTTAAGCTTCATGTACCCATAATGGGGTACATCTTGAAAGCTTGTAAATGCGTCCCGCCCTAGAAGGGCGTGGTATCCGCTGCTAAAAGGAGCCACCTGGAATGTGATTTCCTTGGACCTATAATTCTCCGGGGTGCCGAATACCACATCGAGTGTGATTTTTCCCGCACACCGCGCTTCACGAGTAGGGATAATTCCCCTGAAGGTCGTGCTGCTTTGTTCAATGCGGCTTTTATCAATCTCCATCTTGCTGAGTGTTTCTTCATAAATCAGATTTAATCCGCTTCCGCCGTCCATGAGTACTTTAGTGAGCCGAAAGCCATCTACGATCGGACTAAGGACCAGAGCGGCTAGTGCCCGGACAGCCCGGAATCGAGGTTCATCACTGGCATTAAAAGTTATAGCAGTATCGTTCCAAGGGTTTATTTTTGCCACATGGTAAATTTTAGCGGAGCTTCGACGTGCTCGCTTGAGCCTATTGTTCGAGGCAAAAGTCTCGAAGACTGTTAATACCGTATTGTGTTCACTGGCAGGATGTTGTTCCGCTTCATGGCCCACAAGAAGATCCTCGCCACTTTTTGCCACCTGCCGGAGTATCCAACATGCCTTAAGGCTATGAGTAGGTGTTGTATCCGAGTATCGTGGAGCTTACATGGCCCGTCGAGCCATTCTTCCAATACGGATCCCCACCCTGGGGTGGGCTTTGGTTTCTTGGGGGTTGGGTTGGACGACTTACGAGAGTTCGTCCGTTTAGTTCGGACAAAGGGTTTGGTGAGAGCAGTACTATCCCAAAATTATGTTTCGGTCTTCTAGGCGCTCTCCATCGCACAAGTACTTCCGCATTATGGTTGCCAAGTCCGCTGGCATTTATGTCGCGGCGGCTTATAGCATTGAGGAGTCCTTCGTCCGTACAGTTTTTGCAGAAAAGTGAGACCATGTTCTCTTCGTGGCAGTCCCTGACCTTGTTAAGCGCAAGGAGGAATCTGGCCCAGTAGCGATGTACGGTTTCCTGGGGCTCTTGCCTGATGCAGGAGAGATAGTTTAGGTCCAGATAGGTGTTGTTAGCAGAATCCGGATTTTGAACCGATCTAACGCCCAAGGGCGCGGGCGGTACCGAGCTCAACAGCTCAGAATCCGGAGTGCCCAATTTCTTCAGTCCAATGCCCGATTCTAAGTCCGGGACCTCGGTTGGGTTTTCCTTTGAGCAGGTCTTTGGCTCAAGGAGTTCGGTGATCCGAACATAAATTGTCCTCAAAGTTGAGGGGCAATCCGCGGGGGGTTCCTCCACTATCGCTATCTCATGGGTGGCTGGCGGGGACCTGATATCCCTTTGGTCGGGTTTAAGCGCAATCCGGTCGTAGTCTGTAGCGACTCCCAGAGCAGCGATGCGATCCAACAGTTCATTAAGGGAGGAGAGCTCCATTGGATCCATCTGTTCGGCAAGTTCCGAACTGACGCGAAGGTTACGATTGATGACCCGAGAAGTCATCGTCGGCGCCAACGCCGATGGGGCAGCCCTGATGAAGCCGCCGAGCCGGAGCGTCTGGCCTACAGCCAGAGCCCCTCGAGACGAGCCATCGAGCCTTGTGGCGACGTCACAGAGGAACTCTCAATGAAAGCACGAATGTCGGTGTCAAAACCGGCGGATCTCGGGTAGGGGGTCCCGATCTGTGCGTCAAGGCTGATGGTAATAGGAAGCAAGGGACACAGATGTTTACCCAGGTTCGGGCCCTCTCGATGGAGGTAAAACCCTACTTCCTGCGTGATTAATATTCATGATATGGGTAGTACAAGAGTAGATCTACCACGAGATCGTAGGGCTAAACCCTAAGAGCTAGCCTATGATGGTATGAATGTAATTGTGATCAGCCTTCTAAGGACCAACCTCTCAGGTTTATATAGACACCGGGGAGGGCTAGGGTTTACATGGAGTCGGTTACAAGAAAGGAAACACAATATCTGGATCGCCAAGATTGCCTTCCATGCAAATAAGAGTCCCATCCGGACACGGGCCGAAGTCTTGAGTCTTGTACCTTCACGCTTCAATAGTCCGGACGTTGTACACAGTCCGGTAGTCCGAATACACCCTAATTTAGGACTCCCTCACCCGACGCGGTGGGTCACGCCGGGGGGCCGCGCGCCTTGGCGCCAGAGCGCCTTCTTGGTGCGGAGGTGGTGGAGGTGCTCCATGAGCTACGTCGCCCGCAGCTGGCTAGGGGTGAGGCAGGGAGAGGGATGGTGCAGGGGAACCCCCTGCGGCGCTGACGAGCTCGGCGATACGGTCCAACCAGTTCTTGTAGAAGTCGTCGACCGGGCGGTAGCGCAGGAGCTTGCGTGCCATGAGCAGCGCGGCCTGCGCATCCATCGGAGCGCGACGAGCGTGAGACGATGAGCCGGCTGGGGTCAGCGACAGAGTGGCGGTACGTCCATCCCGCCGCACCGAGGGGTGCAGCGAGGATGCATGTTGCTCGTTTCCTACCGTACTGGTGGAGGCGCTGGCAGCAGGTGACGGGGAACAACGGGGAGGCCCACCAACAGGGGCTGTCTGAGCGACACGGGCGGCGAGGGCGGCCCGGCGTTCAGCGCGGGCTCGACCCGCGTCCGCCATTGATGTGGTGGAGCGATGGGACGCCGATCGACGGGAGGAAGGCTTCAGCGCACCCCTACCTAGTGCGCCAAATGGAGGATTGTGGGTTCCGGCAAAACCCTCGAGGTTCAAACACTCGGGTGCTCACGAAGATCTCTCCACCTCTAGCTCACGCCCTCACCGCGATCTCAAAGCTCAGCGCGTCGAACTCATAGAACTAGGGACACAAGGTTCATTCTGGTTCGGGCCACCGATGTGGTGTAATCCCCTACTCCAGCATGGTGTGGTGGATTGACTCTTAGGCTGAGGATGAATAGTTACAAGGGAAGAACAACCTCCCGAGGAGAGGTGCTCTTGTGCTTGGTGAGCTTGTGTGGATGACGATGATCTGAATGGCTCGAGATCAGTTGCCTCCGATCAGTCCGTCCTCTCCCACTGTGGTGGCTAGCCCTATTTATAGAGGCCCTTGTCCTCTTCCCGAATGCTGGCGGGAAGGGATGCCACAACGGCCAAATTTGCAGGGAGACAACTAGTACAAGTTATCTTGATTAAAGGTGGTCTTCGCCTGCCAAAGGCTCTGGTGGTGACGCTGTCTTGGGCTCCACGGTGACCTCCGTCCTCCCGTCCTGCTGGTCTTGGTCTTGATGCACCGATATGGAAACCTTTGCCTGATGCCTCGGGACTCGTCGCTTGCGCTTGCCTATTTAGCACCAAAGAGGAAACGAGGACACTGTGCACGCTGACGCCCGCCTGACCCCCGCCTGGCCCTGATCGTCATGGCTTGCGTCACAAGAACCTCGCGAGGTACCCCTTGCCTTGATATCTCCACCCCTCGCGAGCCAGCCTGGTGAGGCCGCCCTGTTTAGGTCTTGTGTCGTCTGCCTCGCGTGGCTTGGCCCCTCGCGAGGGTCTTGAGTGTTTGCTGGTGAAGATGGGTCGTGCAGGGCCGTTGGTGGAGCCACGCCGCGGGCCGCACACAGGCAAGTTTGGGGACCCCCGTTCCCAGGACGGCGACAATAGTCAATCACAATTGTTTGTTTGTTGGGTTTTCAACTATAGAAAAAATCAAATAAATGCTTAAAAAGCATGACGCATGGCATGGTGCCATGGTATAACCTCACCATGCCCTGGTAAAAATTTGAGAAGGTTTTGCTTATCTCATCATGCACGCCCTGCGTAAATCGAACCATCACCGAGGAGGTTCCATGCTTTCGAGAGGGAAATCCCCAAGATTTAAGGGAATCCAAATTTCTGTCCTACTTTGTCATTCAGTTTTTTAACAATGATCAACGTACCACCTCAAATGCAACGTGTTCAAATCTGACATTTTCCCGGGCTCATTTAACATATTTAGGGGATTATGTCCATTTTCTAGGCATTAATGGACATAATTCAAATTCGAACAATCGGTGCATGAAAAGGTGCACAAGAACGGTCTGGAAAACCATGCTCGTGTTATTTAGTACATTCTCATGCCTTTTACAAGGAATGGGCAGATATTTCAAGGAAATGTGTGGCAATAGTAAACCATAAATGCGTCGTTTACTCGGTTAACAACTATACAAAAAATGAAACACATGGTTGGAAAACATGACGCCTGGCGTGGTGCCATGGTATGGCCTCACCATGCCCTGGTAAAAATAGGAGAATGTTATCCTTCTGTCGTGATGCACGCCTTTCAGAAATTGAACCATCACCAAGAAAGTTTCATGGTTTCGAGGGGGAAATCACCAAGATTGAAGGGGGGGGTCCGAATTTCCTTTGTCCTTTGTCCACGAGTTTTTTTCTACGAACATACAACCTTCAAATCACCGTGTTCAAATGTGGCACTTTTCCGGGTTCATTTGTCATATTTAGGTGATTATTTGCATTTCCTATGCATTAATGCGCATAATTCAAGGTCAAATAATCGATGCATGAAAGGGTCCAAAAGAATGGCCTAGAAAACCATGCTCATGCCATTTAGGAAATTCTCATACCTTTTACAAGGAATGGAAAGATATTTCGATGAAATGTGTGGCAATAGTCAACCACAAATGTTTGTTTGTTGGGTTTTCAACGATAGAAAAATGAAATAAATGCTTAAAAACAGGATGCCTGGCATGGTGCCTTGGTATGACCTCACCATGCCCTGGTAAAAATTTGAGAAGGTTTGGCTTATGTCGTCATGCACGCCCTTCACAAATCGAACTATCACCGAGGAAGTTCAATGCTTTCGAGAGGGAAATCCCCAAGATTGAAGGGGAATCCAAATTTTCTTCGTTCTTTGCCCTGGAGTTTTTTTTCTACGATGAACATACACCTTGCAAATCACCGTGTTCAAATTTGGCATTTTTTCGGGCTCATTTACCATATTTAGGGGATTATGTGCATTTTCTAGGCTTTTAGCACATATAAATCCAATCCAGCTTCAGGTGCACGGGTGTGATGTGAGGGACGTGGATTGCTGTTCGATCGCGGCGCATCCTATGGTGCATACGCGCGATCCGGGTGGCTGGGGTTCCGGCCCATCATAACGCAACACACAATAGGCTCAGCGCACACTATTTCCGGAAGCGACGGAGATGAACCGTGTGCGATAATGAACGAGCAAAATTTTAATGGAAGCCAAATTTCTGTTGTCGTTTGTCGTTGAGCTCTTGAATACCACCGTACTGTACGGCTGCCGGGCCCCTCCGTCCTAGAGCTCTGTCCAGGCGTCGTCCATGGCACCGTGGTGCGTAGTAACTGGTAAGGAAGCGATGGCATCCTGCCGCACCATGTTGCCCGTGACCGCACACATGGTAAGGAAGCGATGGCATCTCGCCGCACCGAGTTCATCGCTGCCGGTGGACAGATAGTTACATGGGCGTACTTGGAGGCTGCCATGGCTGAATGGGTGGTCGATCTAGAGGCGGCAAAGCCGCACAGAAGGAGCGGAAAAGGCAGAAAGCAGTCAAGAAAAGAGAGTCCTGCCGCTAGAAGAAAAAAGAGGCAGCACGCCGTGGTGAGGAGAGCTTGGCGGAGATCGAAGCATGGTGGGTTGCCGCCTACAAGGCCGGGAAGGAGAACGACGGCGTCTTGCCAGCATGCCCCGATGACAGCATGTGAGAAGTAGTTTAAGTTTGTAGTATTAGAGCAAATTACCAGTAGAACTTTAAGTTTGTAGTGTTAACGTACAATGTCGGTAAGAGCATCCTTTGAGGGCTTTGAGCGTTGATTAGCATGTGTTCCCATGTGCGTTTTTTGCATTAATCATTAGAAGATCACAAAACACGCGGTTTCTATGCCGTACCTGTCTGTGATTTTTTGCATTAATGACCCATAAGTCAGTTACCTGTGCGATGTTTCCTAATAAACCAGGCGTACCATTGACTGAAAAAACAAGTACACGTGTACATTTTTTTGGAGACGGGATCTGCCAACTTTCCTTTTTCTCGCACACGAGTATTTTACGCGCTTCATCTGTGTTGTGTGTTTCCCCACCCAAGTTTCAAGTTTGCACTGAAATTTTCATTAGGCGCGTGATTTCGGGATTTATTCCTCCAACCACATCCCCTTCCCCTCAGTATCCCCCTCCCTCGCACCTCCCCCTACCGGCATCTCAAACCACCGACGCCGCAACCACAGCTTCAACCACATCTACGTTCTGCATGGATCCAGTCAGGTAATGTAACATCCCAATTTTCCTAAATTAGGATGTTATTAGATCATTTATATGCATCTCATATTTTTCCATGCATTATTTGCTCTTTCGGTAATATTCAAATCATTATGAAACAAAGGCAATTTATTGGAGTGGAGATAACATGACTTCTCACCTATTTTAAAAATGTTCATAATGTCCAGAATATTATTTCTAGTTATCTGATATGTTCTATTATTTTTCTTAGTCCCCAAAATATTTTATTTGACTGTTTTGTTGCTGTTTTGTGTGGCCTAATGCACAAAATGAATTTTCAAAAAATTGCATTAGGTGAGGAACTAGTGTTCCTGTATTTTATGTTAGTAGGGCTAATTTGACTCTGTGTCTAGGTATTTTTATTTAGAATTCATATTGTGTATTTTATTTTATTTATTTGTTCTGCTGCTGTAGTTTTTGTTTATAAAAAAAGAGGGCCAGCCAACCGGCCCATCGCCGCGGCCCAGCCAGCCAAGCAGCAGGTATATACACACCAAGAACTCCGCTAAACCTAGCGAAGCGCAGACGCCTGGCCGTCAGCACCCGACCGCTCGATCCACCCCTCGCCTCCAGCTGCTGACAGTGGGTCCCGCGCCCTGCTCATCCCCTGCACGCACGCCGAGGCCGAGCCGGCTCGCCCCGCGCCCCTGGTCCACCTCAAGCACGCCCAACCTGCCGTACGCAAGCAAAGCCCTCGAGGAAACCCCGCAACCCCTTTTCCCGTCTCCTGCTGGGGCACGCGTGAGCTAGGGAGAAATGGATCTTGCCGGAGAAGCTCAAGACGCGGCCATTTCACTGGTCATTTTCGTCGCTGTAAGATCATCCCCGGCCGCTCCACTTGTCTATCTCGAAACCCCACTCGAAACCGCACTCGTTTGAGACCTCAGGAGACTCTACAGGGCACTAGAACGTCGTCGCCACCAACGACCGCCTCCGCCGGAGCACACCGGAATTCTCGAGCTCACCACGGCCGCTCGAGGGAGCCCCGTCGCCGTTTAACACCACCACCACCTCCGCCACTCAACGCAGCAACCGTCCGTCCCTTCGTCTTCGTCGGAGACCCACCAGAGGAGCACCGCCACTGACATCCGAAGCCACCACTGTTTTTTCTCTGTTTCCAGTGAGCACCCACACACAGCAAACCCCGGCCAATCACGCGCTAACACGTGGCAGTTCGATACAGGACACACACAGGAGTTGCTACAGTGCCCAGGAGATTTCCGTTTCTTTTTTATTTTCACAGATTTTCATCCAAAATTCAACTAGCTATATCTTTTAGTCTATAGCTCCAATTTAGGTAATTCATTTTCCTATGCACTCACAAAAACCAGCACTTTATCACAGTACCAAAATCTTACATGTTTGCACTTTTTAAATTTGAATTCGTTCGAGTTTGAATTAAAACTTCCAGAGGCCATAACTCTCAAACCGTTTGTCGGTTTTAAGTGATTCTTTTTGTGTTGTGACCGTAGTGCAATTTAGGTCCTGTTACGCTGCTGTTATTGAGTTTGAAAAAGGTTTTCTGGCTGTTGGTTTTATTTTGGCTTTATTTGAGTTTCGATGATTGATTTGTTATGTTGTGTGAAACGTGTAGATTGTCCGGAGTGCAACGCGAGCTATTGTCAGGAGTGTGACTTTCTGAACCAGAACCAAGGCAAGTTACATGTTGATCATCCTTTACCTATTGTTTTCTATGCATGTAGTTATATCACATTATGAATATATGCATGCATAGGATTAATATATAATTTTGCTATGTTGTTGAGCTATCTTCCCATGTTTTGCAAATCATGGTAGTTGTAATTTGCTATGCTTTGTAGATGGGGGTGGTTCGTGTGTTCATTGAGCTTATGTGAGGAATATATACATATAACAAATTTAGTAATTAAGGATTTAACTCACCTCTGGGTGGAACTGGCATTGATGGGTGGTTTCATGAACATCTTGGTTTATACCCTCTGAATGTAAGTGGACGGCCGCCCAGGCTAAAAAAGATCGGACAGGCTTAGTGACTAGTAGCTTCCATGCGCAGCCACTAGCTAAATGGTCTCTAGCTTAGTTGAGTAGGTTGTGGGATCCTCGCCCAGGTAAGCTAGCAGATGTAGATATGAGTAGGTGTACCGGCTGCCGGGGGTCGAGGTGACTGCTTTTGAAAGACTTCGTCTCAATCTTCGAGTTGAGTCTAGTGGGTAAAGTGTGCAAGACTCTGCAGAGTATTAAAACTAATCATGATTAGCCATGCCCTAGGTTATGGGTAAATTTGAGCGACTATGCCATTACAGTTGTTGGATGATCTTGACAGATGTGACACTTAATAAATTTGTTGGGCAACTTAATAAAGGGTAGGTTGGAGTTGATTTTGCCAACTCAACCTTGTGTATATAATTGTAGTAATAAAAGAACTAAATAAAAATTTGACTACTAGGTAGTTTTGAGGACAAAATCAGCTTTCTGCAAAAATAAACCCTCAAGCCTTCCTTTTGATATACTATGCATATACATGTAGGTCTGCTTTATTATTACTCCCGTGTAACTTGCCAATACATTCCAAGTATTGACCTATATGGCCGCAACGTCTCATGTTGCAGGATATTCAGACGAAGAGTAAGGTAATCGTTAGGGTCATGATGCACTTTTCACTCAAAGACGCCATGGGCTATGATGGGACTCATTGTTATTTTCTGCTACTTTCCGCTATTTGATTGAATAAAGCTAGCCAAGTGCTATGCATATTGTTTTATTTTATACATTCTGGATCATACGTTGTAATAAATGATGCACTTGCTATTCTGGTATTCATCTATACTGTGTGTGCTAGCGAGTTCGATCCAGGGACTAGCACAATAAGCATAGAGACTCTCATCCTTCGAGGTTTGGTCGTTACAGGTAACCCACCGATCTCTATCACGTCCCCGACCTGATTGCCTAAATGGCGCCTGCGAAACATCCTCATGCCTCCAAATCCCCACCGCCAGGAGCTGATGGCGGTCCATGGCGCGATGGCCGCTGTGTGTGTTGACCCGGAGGAACACCTCGCCGCTGCCGCCTCCGCCACCTACATGGTGCAGGCGCTGGCCCAGATGAAATCCCCCAGCGACTACCCCTAGGAGTTAACAGGTAAGACCTGAAAATTTAAATCTTACCAATACCACTTGCAACGGCTATGATTTGTACGGTTGATGTATTAAGCATGTTCGTGCCTTGTTTATTTCAGTACTGCACACTATGTGATGTTCAAATATTACCATGTCCAGCTCAATTTCACCAATACCAACAACAAACTTACAATACATGACTCAGGGTATCACTAGAGATGCTGCCCATTTGCTATTTTTAGTGGATGCTAACCCTGTTGTACTTAACATGCCTATCCATGTACTTATGCAGGGTCAGAACGGCCGATGCTTTTGTTTGTCGTCGAGGTGAGCTGCATCACATGTCTTACAGTATTTCACATAATTTGTGCAATTGCAGTTTAACTTCTAACATTTACTGGTTGCCTGTAGGTACACATGTCAGTGGCACTGATCCACGCTTCGACCCGGAGGAACAGCTCGCCTCCGCCGTCACGACTTTTGGGCGAAGCTCGCCAAGATGAAGTGCCCCAGCAACTACCTCTCAGAACATACCAAGTATGTACTCACCAGTTCAATCTTACCAATACCAGTTGTAATTAATGGCTATGTTCTGTACAGTCGATGTATTATGCATGTTCTAGTAAACATGCCTAAAACGTTTTTGCTACTTTCCCTACCTTGTTATAGACATCTGGGCCATTCTCTGCTCTGGCAACACCTGCCTTGTGATGTTTAACTATGCCAATTGTATTTTTATCAGTACCGGTTTCGATGTCTATTAAGCCTGTTGCAATTAATAGTTGAATCCATTTCAAAACAGTTGTATTTCAACGGCTACAAACTTAGAAAACATGACTTAGGATGCTATTAAGCCTGTTGCAATTAACAATTGTATCCATTTTTTAATCTGTCCATTTGCTACCGTGCTACTCTCCGCAATGAGGATATACTAGAGATGCTGCCCATTTGCTATTTTTGGTAGATGCTAACCCTGTTGTACTGAACATGCTTGTCCATGTACTTACGCAGGGTCATAACGGCCGATGTTGTTGTTTGTCGTCGAGGTTACTTGCATGCCATGTCATACACTATTTCACATCATTTGTGCAATTGTAGTTTCAATTCTACCATTTACTGGTTGCATGTAGGTACACATGTCAGTGGCACTGGTCCACGCTTCGACCCGGAGGAATAGCTCGCCTCCGCCGCCGGTGACTTTGGGCGGGCTCTCACTAAGATGAATTGCCATAGCAACTACCTCTCATGACTTACCAAGTATGTACCCACCAGTTCAATCTTACCAATACCAGTTGCAATTAATGGCTTTGTTTTATAAGGTCGATGTATTAAGCATGTTGTAGTAAACATGCCTAACATGTTTTATACATTTTCCCTACCTTTTTATCTGCTCTGAAACCACCTGCCCTGTGATGTTTAACTCTGCCAATTGCATTTTTATCTGTACCGGTTTCAATGGCCATTAAGCCTGTTGCAATTAACGGTTGTATCCATTTTTAAAAAGTTGTATTCGATAGCTACAAACTTACGAAACATCAATTAGGATGTTGTTGAGCCTGTTGCAATTAACAATTGTATCCATTTTTTAATCCGTCCCTTTGCTACCGTGCTACTCTTTCAAAATGAAGATATCACTACATATGCTGGCGTTTTATTACCATTTGCTATTTTTGGTGGATGTTAAACCTGTTGTAGTTAACATTGGCTTTCCATGTACTTACACAGGGCTACATGAGGAGCAATATAAGTATTTTTAGAGATTCCAATATAGACTACATAAGGAGCAAAATGAGTGAATCTAGATTCTAATCTAAACTATATCTATAATTCTGTATACATCCGTATGTCGTTCATATTGAAATCTCAAAAAAAATACTTGTACTTAGGAACATAGGTAGTTGTATTTTACATCATTTGTGCAATCTCAGTTTAGCTCCAAACATTTACTGGTTGCTTGTAGGTACATATATGAGCGGTACTGATCCACGCTTCGATCCCTTTTGCGTATGGGGCAATGAGATTTCATGAACAAGCGTCAAGTGAGGAAACTACGAAAGATTGTTAGAAGAAAGAAATGGGTGATTGGAATTAAGCTCTTTATTTACACTTTGTCAAAGACAACAGTGAACTTTAGGATGGTAAGTAATGTGTTTCCTTTTCCCCCTGCGCATAACAAGTTACTCTATTAGACCTCTATATCTGATATTTTTCTCTTTTCAGTGGTTTACGAAGCTATTTATTGATGATTACCTTGCAAACTACATGACCGGAGTGGAGGCAACTAAGGTTAAAGTATATAATTCATGCTACCATGATAATGCTCTAGAAGTCTTCCTAAAGGCGGTGAAGGATGGGCGGGCGACTGTCACAAGGGGTTGGACAAAAGTGGATTGTGCCTATGGCATGCAGGAAGGCACATTATGGGCATTCCACTTCTTCAACGCCGTCGGCGGTCAAAATGATTTACACTTGTCTCTTCACCTTTACCACCTTTAAATATTGTGGTTCATCATAGTTAATTACTGCCTAATCCTGTAATTACTGAAAATATTGTACTGGAAATTTTATTTATGGATTCGTTGTCGAAACATTGTGCTAAGTATTTGAATTCCACATTTCATATTTCAAAATTTCCAATTAGAATAATAAATTACAGACAAAAATAAAAAGAGAACAGATGTTCATGGAACTTTGCAAACGGTTCTGGTAGTAAAGTGCTTGTGATGGATAGCCCAATGCCACACAGTTTTCTACATCAAATCGTGTGTGATGTAGTTAATGAAAGCAAACAGTTAACCAAGGCAGAGCGTGTGTGATAGTTACACCTTTCACACACGAGCGTATACATAAAACTGTGTGGGATGTACATACGAACGGAAACGTTTTCCCTGGATTGACTGTGTGGGATGTCCATAAGAATGGAAATGTATTCCTTGGATTAACTGTGTGTGATATACATACGAACGGAAATGTTTTTTTCTGGGATTCACCGTGTGGGATGTACATACCTACGAAAATGATTTTCTCGAATTAACGTGTGGGTTGTACATACCTACGGAAATGATTGGGTTTCGATGCCTCGCCCGATCGCACATGGCCGCAACCTGGGTCCCGGGAGGGCCTATCCCCGATGATTTCTGGGTCGTGTGGGAAGGACACCCTATCGCACACATTCACTTGGCGATGGTTCCAAATGCCTTCGCGGAAAGGGGTTAAAAATTGTTTGTATAGCACTGACGCGTACCAGTGTTCGCCTTGTTGACTTGGAGGGCACACCACGGCTTCACAGATCTCCTGTCACTATACGGCTCCACCAGACCAGCCCATGTATAAGGGGTCGTCGCCTCGAGGACCTTTAGTCCATGACTCCCTCACCTGTGATGTCGTAGAAGTGTTCCGTGATAGTACCAAAATTATCATCACGAAAGTGTCCACTTCCATGATGATAAATTGTGCGTCATGGAAGTGTTTTTGTCAAGGGTAACTGTCGGGGGAGGCTGATCTGGCCCACGAACACCTATGGGACCGGCGGACCGAGCCCCTTTCGGTTCGGCGGGGGGCGGAGGTCGCACGAAGAGCAGATCGAGGCGAAGCACACGAGCGGTTTACCCAGCTTCAGAGCTCTCCGGAGAGATAACACTCCTACTGCTGCATGTTTGGACGTATTGAGTTCTTGCTCAGGAGCGCTGAGTGCTACAGTACACACAAGCTACTAACGAGACCAAGCGCGAGTGTTCTCGACCCCCCTCTATGTTGCGCATGGGCCTCCTTTTATACGCTAAAGGGGTCTCCGACAGGTGGCAACGCAGACAAGGGTAAAAACGGAGGAGTGGTTGGTACAGCTACTTGTACAGTGTATCATACCTAACCCTGACGGCAGGGGACAAAGGCATTAAATGCCCGCTCACGCCACCCTAACAAAGGCGTAAAGGACCGCCAGGGCGCCACCGCTTGCCAGATGGCAATCTTGTCAGCGTCGCTTGCCACCGCATTCCGCTGGCCGCACGGCCTCTTGCCACGCTGTGGCTTGGAAAGGTCCAGGCGACATGTTAGTGGATGTCTTTGGAGCCTTGGTCTGAGTGGTTCTCTGCCGCGGCAAGCGCCTTGCCGCGGTTGTTGTCTTGTCGCGTCCGGAAGCTTATCGCTCACCGGGCCTTCCCGGAAAGCTCCTCTTGCCGGGGCCTTGTCTCCTAGGTGCCTTGGGTGGCCTTCCCGGCAAGCTCCTCTTGCCGGGGCCTTGTCCCCTAGGCCTGAACACTTTGTTCTTGAATGGCTCCAAAGGAACCATGGAGGAACTTGGCGGTCACCCGGTAAGCCTTGCCGCGGAGGGCTACAACTGCCCGTGCACAAGTTCGGGATACTAGGGTACCCCTACTCTAGTACACCGACAGGAGCCCCCAGAGCTGGGCCACACACGGTGCTGAGCGCTGTTGGGCCAGGCCCAAAACAGGGCATGGGCACGCGCAGCCCCCCAGCGCAGCCCCCAGCGTAAGTATATGGTTTACTTCTTGCTGTTAGGCGTGCATGGGTGCCCTTTCTTTGCTGATATCTGACTGCTGATTTGTGTAGGAGCAGAGCAGCCTTACCAGAGTGCCACAAGCCGCCTCGGACATGCCTTCTGCTTCGACTACACTGCCAAGGGAGGATTCCCCGGCAAGGGAGCGTTCTCCGGCAAGGGACAGCACCAGCGATCCCTTGGTGGCGGAGACCATGACTGGGCACAGGTAATCCTCTTGCTTGAAAACTTTCCTTGTGTTCTTTTTCTTCTGATCTTCTTTTTGAATATTTGCTTGACTTTTCTTCATTTTCCGGTCGTCAGATCCATCCGCCACAGAGCCAATGGAGACCGAGGCCGCCGGCGAGGAGGACGCGCGTGGCAATACTGACGACGCCGCTGCCATCGGAGAAGAAGCTGGCGCTGACGAGCCCGCCGGCGAAGAGGCCGCCAAAGCTGCCGCCGCAGAAGCTGGCGAGGGGTCCGGCGATCGCACTGACGGCCCTGAGGTCACAGGAGCGCCAGGCGCTACGCTGATCGCCGATCCCTCTGCCGCTGGCCGAGGAGTCGCGCCAGATCAGCGCGGGAGCTCTTCAAAAGGTGCTGATGAAGGTGGCCTTCCGCAATCCAGGCCTCAACCTCACCAACGTCCTCAAGTCCTTGCCGCCGGATGCTGATGTGGAAGCGCCAAGACCCTTGTCGCACCCATCGTGGACAGGGTGAGCGGGATCAAGAGGGTTGAGGGCGATCACGTAGATTAGGCCGCCCGCTTTCTCTTTTTCTTGCCGCTGCTGGTCCTTTTCTGTCGTTTGCTTCCCGGTAAGGCTAGACTTCCTTGAGCGACGCTTGGTCCACACCATTATCTTCTCCATTCCCCCCGGCAAACTTGTGGGCGAGGGAACCTTCCTTTCTTTGAGAAAGAGAAAGAAGAGAAAATAAAGATATGGAGCCTTATGGCTCGTTATTGCTTACCGGGGGTAGGTGCTGCACAAAGTGTAAGATAACGCACGCAAAATAGAAGTAGAAAGCATGAAATTGACAAGATGTGCGAAGCACATTAGCTTTACTTATGCACGGGGTCTGCGCCCGGCTTTGTACCAAGGATTACATGCAACATCGGCAAGACTTGTACAAAAGGTGGTTGCCTAACAGGTTCCGCAACCGCGCTTTATGGGTAAAACTTACGAAGATGCTCAATGTTCCAGGAGTTGCTCACCGAATGCCATCTTTGGTCTCATGATGACAGCGCCAGGCCTAGTGACTCGCTTTCACCCGGTAAGGGCCTTCCCACTTCAAGGCCAACTTGTTGGAATTCTTGGCGGACTGAATGCGCCAAGAACAAGGTCGCCTTCCTCGAGACTTCTGGCATTAACTTTGCGGTTATGGTAGCGGCGCAAAGCTTGCTGGTATCGAGCAGCTCAGACAAAGAGCTGAAGACGATCCTCCTCAAGGAGCAGCGCGTCATCTTGTCGCAATCGCTTCTTGCTCAAGCTCATCATAAGCGAGCACTCGAGGTGATCCGTATACGAGTTCCGTCGGGAGAACTGCCTGTGCCCATGCTGGAGCTTGCGGCTCGACAACAAGGACCAAAGGCATATCTGCTGCTGCGGGAACATCTGCTTCCACAGCGGGAACCTGTGGCTCAGCCCGAGCTTGACGTTCCCCGGCAAGCTTGCCGGAGCAAAACTTGTTGGGAGCGTCTGCTTCAATGGAACAAACCCTAGGGCTTGCCAGAGCAGACTGCTCCTCAGCACTTGCCGGTGGAGCTCGATGGTGCGTCCTCGACAGTAACGCAGCACTCCGAAGAGGTGCGCTTGCCGGAGTGGGCATCAGAGCTCTTGCCGGACTTGGAGCGTCTGCTTCAACGGAACAAACCCTAGGGCTTGCTGGAGCAGACTACTCCTCAGCACCTGCCGGTGGAGCTTGATGGTGCGTCCTCGACGGTAGCGCAACACTCCGAAGAGGTGCGCTTGCCGGAGTGGGCATCAGAGCTCTACCAGACTTGGAGCGTCTGCTTCAACGGAACAAACCCTAGGGCTTGCCGGAGCAGACTGCTCCTCAGCACTTGCCGGTGGAGCTCGATGGTGTGTCCTCGACGGTAGTGCAGCACTCCGAAGAGGTGCGCTTGCCGGAGTGGGCATCAGAGCTCTTCCGTAGTTGGAGCGTCTGCTTCAACGGAACAAACCCTAGGGCTTGCCGGAGCAGACTACTCCTCAGCACTTGCCGGTGGAGCTCGATGGTGCGTCCTCGACGGTAGCGCAGCACTCCGAAGAGGTGCGCTTGCCGGAGTGGGCATCGGAGCTCTTCCGGACTTGGAGCGTCTGCTTCAACGGAACAAACCCTAGGGCTTGCCGGAGCAGACTGCTCCTCAAGACTTGCCGGTGGAGCTCGATGGTGCGTCCTCGACGGTAGCGCAGCACTCCAAGAGGTGCGCTTGCCAAGTGGGCATCGAGTTTCACCGACTTGGTCTTCTTCTTCGCCCTTCTCTCCGGAGAGTCTCCTCCCTTCCTCAGCATGTGCACACTTGTCGGCCAGGGCATATAGCTCACTAACGTCTCTGATCTTGCACATCGCCATCTCCTCCCGCATCCTGCGGTTTCGCACGTTCTGATGGAACGCAGCGGCGATTACCGCGGCAGGTGGACATCTGGGATGTTGTGCCGTCTGTGGCTGAATCTCTGAATGTACTTGCGCAGGGGCTCTCCTTCCTTCGGGCGGCAGATGAAGGTTGCTGTCTTGGCCATGGGGCTTGTGGCCGCCTGTAAAGGCGCCGACAAACTGATGGCATAGATCTGCCCAAGAGGATATGGAGTTGTCCGGCAAGTGCATAAGCCAGGATCTGACATTGGGCTTGAGCACCAGCGGGAAGTAGTTGGCCAGGATCTTGTCGTTTCGCCCCCCGGCAGCTTGCAACGCGATGGTGTAGATGCTGAGGAACTCCGACGGATGCGTCTTGCCGTCGTACTTCTCTGGTACGTCTGGCTTGAAATTCTTCTTGCTGGGCCACTGGACTTGCCGCAGCTCACGAGTGAACGCAGGGCAACCTACCGCGTATGGCAAGTCGCCTGGTTCCCCTGGCGCATGCATGTCGACAGAGGGCCCAGCGCGCTGGTCGGATTGACGCCGCGCTTCTCTTCGGCGCTCGATGCGAGTTCGAGCGTCTTCTTGCTGTCGTTTGTGAAGAACTTGGCGCTTATCGCGACGAGCTCGTGGATCCGATGATGCGGTGGAGTCGCTGTCGAGGTGGATCCGGCGAGTCGGCGAACTTGTCCTTCGGGGAGGAGAGTGCATGGTGGTTGCACCCCCACTGGTTTCGTCGCCACCGGCTCGTGTTTGGCGGTCCTGCCGCGGCAACGATGCACTCGGCTGCCGCGGAGCGTCGCCGTTGGTAAAGCCGATGAGGCTCTGAATGGTGGCCCTCCATTCATCGACCTTGCCGGCTGTTGGAGGGTAATCCAGGAGCAGTTGAGCTCTCACCAAAGCATCTGCTGGAGTGGTGGGTGGCAGTGGCGAATGGCGCGAGGAGCGGGATATGCTCGGACTTCTAACTATGTTAGAAGGAGCAGTATCCCGTCCAGCGACAAATGCCTCGCTTCGCGCCAAAGATGTTGGCGTGCATGCTGGTCTTGAGCATCCCAAGATCCACCAGCTCGATCTTGGTCCAACGAGCGTATGGCGTTGTGAATACCATGACGCTGTCGGTCCCGCGCCTCCTGAGACGGGCGTGGTGCATGTACGGACGCCGAGGTCTGCACAGCCTTGTCCTTGGACTTGGCAGCACCGTGGGCTCCCCCGTCGACGTCCATTCTTCCGCCGGCATCTACCCCACCACCCGTTTGCTCCGGTGGTGGTGGGTTCGACGCGGACGGAACATCTGCCGCCGAAGCCTTCTTCTTCGGTGGCATGTCGATGGAGATTATGAAGATCTAGCTCGTGTGGACGCCGGATCAGGTTCACACAATCTCGACGCCTTTACCCGGGCGCGCCAAAGATGTCGGGGTGGCTGATCCGCCCACAAACACCTATGGTACCGGCGGACCGAGCCCCTTTCGGTTCGGCGGGGGCGGAGGTCGCACGAAGAGCAGATCGAGGCGGTTAAGCACGAAGCGGTTTACCCAGCTTCGGAGCTCTCCGGAGAGATAACACTCCTACTGCTGCATGTCTGGATGTATTGAGTTTTTGCTCAGGAGCACCGAGTGCTACAGTACACACAAGCTGCTAACGAGACCAAGCGCGAGTGTTCTCGACCCCCCTCTACATTGCGCATGGGCTTCCTTTTATACGCTAAAGGGGTCTCCGACAGGTGGCAACGCAGACAAGGGTAAAAACGGAAAAGGAGTGGTTGGTACAGCTACTTGTACAGTGTATCATACCTAACCCTGACGGCAGGGGACAAAGGCATTAAATGCCCGCTCACGCCGCCCTAACGGTGCGAAAAGGGACCGCCCAGGGCGCCACCGCTTGCCACGATGGCAATCTTGTCGGCGCCGCTTGCCACCGCTCCGGCCAAGACGGCCTCTTGCCACGCCGCTACCGAAAGGTCCTGTGGCGACACGTTAGCGGATGTGCTGTAGCGCAGGTACAGAGTGGTGCTCTGCCGCGGCAAGCGCCTTGCCGTGGTTGTTGTCTTGTCGCGTTCGGAAGCTTATCGCTCACCGGGCCTTCCCGGCAAGCTCCTCTTGCCGGGGCCTTGTCTCCTAGGTGCCTTGGGTGGCCTTCCCGGCAAGCTCCTCTTGCCAGGGCCTTGTCCCCTTGGCCTGAATACTTTGTTCTTGAATGGCTCCAAAGGAACCATGGAGGACCTTGGCGGTCACCCGGTAAGCCTTGCCGCGGAGGGCTGCAACTGCCTGTGCACAAGTTCGGGATACTAGGGTACCCCTACTCTAGTACACCGACAGTAACCGACACATGGCATCCATCGTAACGGGTCACCGTTAAGCTATCGGGTATCAGCTGAGCGTCGGGATACTAGGGTACCCGTACTCTCGTACACCGACAGTAACCGACACATGGCAGCCCAGACCAATGGGAATTTTCCATTGTAAAATTCTCATTCGCCGGAGGATCCACGTGTCGGCTGAGCGTTGGGATAGATGTCATCCACTCATTATACGGGAGGTGCCTACTATATGTCAACACGTGGGACGACCCAATAGTGGCCCATTTAGGTGAGAGAGGTCAGCCCCGTAAAAATTAGCAGGCCGGCCCATATATGGCCTACCTGTGTCTGGTCAATTTAGGCCCACGACCCATACGAGATATGCCAACTTGTCCCGTTAACGGCCCGTTAACTATTTGACACCATGGACGCACATCGTCAGTTCGAGCCTGTTAACAGCCTGCTATATATTTGGGCTCAATATCGGCCCAACGTAGTTTCGACCTGTTAACAGCCCATACAAGGGATGGGCCAATTTTCAGGATGTATGCCTTCTAGCCTTTTAGCGGCCCATTTAAGTGTTGGGGTCAATTTCTAGCCCGGTGTGTCTTTCAGCCTGTTAACGACCCATAAATAAGTTGGGCCATTTGCAGTCCGATGTGAGTTTTGGCCTCTTAACGGCCTATGCTCTTCATGGTCCAATACCAGCCAGTTTTTCTTTCGGCCTGCAAAAGGCCCACAACACAGTTGGGCCATATACAGTCCGACCTAACTTTCGGCCTCTTAGCGGCCCATGCTCTTCACGGTCCAATACCAGCCCGCTGTCTCTTTCGGCCTACTAAAGGCCCACAATACAGTTGGGCCATATACAACCCGACCTTAGTATCGAGTTGTTAACAACCCATGAAATTGAATGGGCCCACTTATTGCCAACTTCGATTTCAGCCTATTAACGGTCGAGAGGTAACTCTGCCAAGCATTAACTGTTGGCTCGTATCAATTATAGTGGTCCAATAGAGCTTTCGGCATGGTTACTTCTCGTCTACTTATTGGGCCCGCTAAAGATAAACATGTCTGTAGGCCCAATTAGACAAATTTGATTCCGGCCCAGCTATAATTTCAGCCCATTACGATTAGCATTTATGGACGGGACCAAAACTGATCAATCAAAGGCCCAAGAGAATTTTGGCCCCTGCGAGTCCATTATGGGGCCCCATTAAGGGCAGTGGTGTCAGGACCCCGATCCTAAGTCACACCGATCTAGCATGTAACACCTCATATCACTTTGTGGCCTCACGCACGGTATTCCCACGGGTGTCGCCTTACCATGGCCCGGACCGCTTATGCCTTTTGGCTCACGTATATGATAGTGTCGCTAGCATCCACATGACGAAGAACCCGGGCCGACATGGCTAGTCGTGATCCCAAAGCGGCACTAACCTATGGGGACAGGCATACATGAATCACTTCGAGCAATTCGGTCATCAACGTATGAATTCGGGCTGTAGCACTGGGCTAACAGGACTCCGGTATCCCGGGCTGTAGCAGGCTAGGCAGGACTCCGAATATCACCGCGTGACATTTCCCCGAAGGGACAGACATAGGAACGAAATGAAACACATGCCGGCCAGTCAAGTGTCCAAGCAGTAGTCTTTGGGCTAGCAGGACTCCGGTGAACCGGTCAGAAGCGGACTACTATCACTCAGAAGCACGAGACTTACATTTCCCCATATGAAAGGCTGCCAAGGATAAACAACTAGTTTGTCGGATTCCACCCATACCAAGCATTTCAATCATACACGCAATATGCCTGATATGAGTAAATACAACAAGGCATCACAACAAAACTCTACAACTCAAGTACTTTATTTAAAAGGCTCGAGGAGCCATACATAACATAGTCATACAGGTAGGGTCACATGACCCAACACTCAAGTCATACAATCATACAAGCACATGCGGAAGCAAACTAGTCTCGAGTACGGACTCTAGAAAGAAAGAAAGCTTGTTGGAGCCTTCCTATCTACAATGGCCCTTCACAAGTCTTAGATCGCCACACGGTGGCTAATTCACTCGTCGATGTCAACATCTACATAGAATCCGTCGGAGGGGTAGTATTGTCCTCCTGAAAACATTGATTAAACAAACATGAGTACAAAAGTACTCAAAGAAGTCTTACCACAGAATCCTATCATACATGCACATTCTCAAGAAGGAGGTGGAGTTATTTGCAGCAAGCCAGCTTTGACTCTTGGCTAAGCTATCCTACGTGACACACTTTGAAAAGCATTTGTCGCACACGAGTCCACTACTCACCAACACAATACTCCACCGTGGATCCTCTCTCGTCATCCCCGAGAGGGCCATCCACGATACTCACACTTATCTTGAGGCTTTTAGTAGTATCCATTTACTTGTCTATGAACTGATATAGGTAACCCAGAAGTCCTTCTCCGTGGACACGGCTATTCGAATAGATCATATTAAACCCTGCAGGGGTGTACTTCTTCACACACGCTCTCACCACTTAACGTCGTTTACACGACATGTACTCGGCGACCTTCAAGCGGAAGCCCAACGTGGGTGTCGGCCACAGCCTACCTAAAACTCAAGTCCCTAGTCCAGGTTTATCGCCTATTCGGGTTCCATCCGCAGGGAGTCCGGCCGAGGTTTCCCATACGGCCCCGAACGATGTGTACAAGGTTCCCGAGACACCAAACGGGCGAATCGGTACACCGGGCCACGGTGCCTACCGCAACACAACCCACCCCTAAGGTCAGCGTTGCGTGCGGCCCCCAGCATACTACAAACACCAGAAACTACTTGCAACTCCCGTACTATGAATAGGGGTGGTTAAGAAGCCGAGAGGGTCCATTGGTTTCGGGCCCAATGCGTGGTAGTAGCTAGTTCATGGATCACAAACACAGATCTCAGTTCTTAGGGTCGGCTTCAATGAAACAACCCACCATGTACTCCTACATGGCCTCTCATCGATACCTTTACCAAATCGTGTTCAACACTTTCACTCTCGAACCAACACAACCTTTCACTCCAGTTCATCATCCCGATGAGCCAGACACGACACAACTCTAAGCATAGCAAGCATAGCATGGTAGGAACAACACAAACATGGCTCAATCAACTCCTACACATACTAGTGGGTTTCATCTGAGTTATCGTGGCAATGACAGGTCATGCAGAGGAAGTGGGTTCAACTACCGCAGCACACAACAGTTTGAATCGCGATGTCTTAATGCAGTAAAAGAGAGCAGAAGCGAGAACATGGTATTGTATCGGAATTATCAATGATTTGCTTGCCTGATGGAACTGGGGTAGAGAACTGCCATTCAGATGGTTATTCGAGGTTATCTTCTAAGCAGAACCTATCATGAAAACACAATCAAATAAACATACAAACAATATACAACAATATGATGCATGCTATGACATGGCAATATGGATGTGTGTTGGCCTAATGCAAGTTCAAGGAACAGGGGATGAACTCATTTGAATCAAGATTCAAATGATAGCTCATTTGAGTTAGTCCTAATGGTGCAATATCTTATTCTGGTTATTCAGCATAGTTAACTTGTTTTAACATGCATGAAACCTGTACCAATGGATAGAGTGTATTTTTCTGATAAATTTTCATATATAAATCTTTGCATTTGGAGTTATAGATAAAAAGTTATAAACATTTGAAATTTGGATTATATTCTGGAATTTATTATATAAAGATAAATCCAGAATTTGATTTAATGCGTCAGCATGAGGTCAGCGTGACGTCAGGGGTCAACGGGGTCGTCCAGGTCAAACTGACCAGTGGGACCCGCATGTCAGGGTTAGTTTAACTAATTAGTTTAATTAGAACTAATCCTAATTAGTTAACTGGGGCCCACTGTCATTGACTTAGACAACAACAGGGGCCCACCGACGGGTTAGTGGTCAACTCGCTGCGTCTAGCCGCCGGCAGGCCAGACGCCGGAGCAGAGTGCGTTGCACTTTCCGCCACTCAAATGGGGCGCTGAGGAGCATCTATGTGAAGCTGGAGGTGAGCCGCGATGTTTGGTGGGGTTAGTCGAGCCTGGTGGCGGAGTGGGCGCCCACGAAGCCTGGGCGGCGGCCGGGCTCGGGTGATGTCGGGTTAGTTGCTAGGGCTCGGCGAGGCGTGGGAAGTGCATAGTTAGGCCCAGCGCAGCTCGGTGAGTGCGATGGGACAGGGTGGCGTGGCGTTGGGTGGCCGGAGCCTCGTCGGCGGCAAGCTCCGCGGCGGTGGGTTCGGGTGATCAACGTCGCTGCGTTGTGGTGCACGAAGAAGAGCGTGGAGAGGATGGAGAGGTAGCCAGGCTCACGGTGATCTCAGAGAGAGCCTCGGCGGGTCGGGATGCTCGATGCGGCGGCGACGGGCGATGGGGATCTCCGGCGGCTCGAGCTTCGGTCGAGGTCGGTGTAGAGGCCTCGGGGTGCTTAGAGCGAGCGGGACTCGGCTAGCTAGGGTAGTGGGGTGCGGCGGAGATGCGGACATGGTGGGGAGGAGCGTGGGATCGGCGGGGAGCACGGCGGCCGACGGTGGCGCTGGCCGGTGATGGCGCCGGGCCAGTTGGGGGGAGAGCGAGAGAGAGAGGGCAGGGGGAAATGGGGTGTCCAGGGGTTCAAGCGGCGATGTGGAGGTCGCCCAGCAGCGAGGCGGGCGAGGGGTGAAGTGGCGGCGGCAGGTGGCGCGCCTCGAAGCCGCTGCCGGCACAGCTGCTCGTCGGCGAGCAAGCAGCCATGCGCTTGCTGGGCTGGGCCGGCAGGTGGGCCGGGCGCGGGCGACAGGTAGGGTTTTCCTTTTTTTATTCTTTTTCTATATTCTGAAACTCTGTTGGGGTTTTTAAAAATACCAAAACACTTTTAAAAATCACCAAAATGCTCCTGGTCACTTGTTGGAATAATCCCAACATGAAACATTTTGGTTTGGCAATTTTTGAACATTTAAAATAATTTTCATAATTTAAAATGCTCATTTCAATAGCTTATGAATTAATCTTAGGACCCTTAGTTGACCTAGAAAATGGTACACCTCCTTTGACATGGGTTACGAACCAAAACAAAGAGGATGAACATTTTGAAGGGCATTTCGAGTTCATTGAAATATTTTTTAGTAAACCCTAGTTCTTTTAAGGGGGTGTTCTGGGTTTCTGCCTTCCCCATTTCAAATTCAAATGAAATTTAAACATGATGCACACCCTAATGCATGGTCTATCCGGGATGTGACAACTCACCCCACTCAAAAGAATCTCGTCCGAGATTTAGGATCTGCTATGCGAAAAAGGTGGGATACTCAAGTCGAAGACGATCCTCCCTTTCCCAAGTTGCCTCTTGCTCGGAATGGTTTGACCATTGAACCTTTAGAAACGTGATATTCCGGCGTCGAGTGGTACGCTTCGGCTTGATCGAGAATCTGAACGGATATTCTCGATAGGTGAGTTTATCTTGGAGATCAAGCGTTGCGTGGTCTACTCCACGGATAGGATCCGAGAAGCAACGCTGAGTTGGGAAACGTGGAAGACATCATGGACTCTGGAAGATGCGGAGGTAGTTCCAATTGGTAGGCAACTTCCCCTCGCTTGGCAAGAATGCGAAAGGGTCCAATGTAACGAGGAGCCAACTTGCCTTTGATACCGAAACGATGGGTTCCCTTCAAAGGAGTAACCCGAAGGTAAGCCTTCGCCAATTTCATAAGCCATAGGCTTATGCTTGCGGTCATATTGGCTCTTTTGACGAGATTGGGCTGTTTTCAATTTCTCACGAACAACGCGAACTGCTCTTCGCTTCCTGAATCATGTCCGCCAAAGAGTTGTCTCTCCCGGTTTCGACCATTAAGAGGCGTTCGACATTTCCGTCCATAAAGAACTTGAAGGGGCTTTGCCCAAGCTGGCTTGATAGCTATTGTTATAAGCGAACTTCGGTGAATGGAAGGCATTTCTCCCAATTCATGCCGAAAGAGATGATGTAAGCTTCAAGCATATCCTCTAGGATTTGATTGACTCGTTCTACTTGACCACTTGATTGGGGATGGAAAGCGGTGCTAAAGGAGAGACGAGTTCCCATAGCGTTTGGAAACTTTCCCAAAATCGAGAGGTGAAGAGACTTCCACGGTCTGAGTTAATCTCTAATGGAATACCATGAAGAGACACTATTCGAGAGATATACAACTCAGCTAGTGACTAGCGGTTATACTCTCACGAACAGGTAGGAAGTGGGCTACTTTGGAAAGACGATCAACGCATTTACGAAGATAGCATTATTCCCTCTCTTGGTCCTGGGAAACCCGGTAATGAAATCCATACCGATTTTATCCCATTTCCATTCAGGAATTTCCAAAGGTTGAAGGGTACCAAGAGGCCGTTGATGCTCTGCTTTAACTCGACGACGACGCCGCAATTAGCAATGTATTGAGCGATTTCTCTCTTCATCCTAGTCCACCAAAACCTCTGGCGTAGATCTTGATACATTTTAGTACTACCAGGATGAATGGTGAGAGGAGAGTCATGAGCTTCCTTAAGGATCAATCGCCTCGAGTTGCGCACCTTGGGAACCACTAGACGGTCTCCAAAGAACACGACACCTTGTTCATCAATGGAGAAACAATCTGCGACTCCTTTCTTGATGTTTCTCCCGACACGGAGATTCCGGATCTACCTTCTGTGCTTTGATGATCTGATCCGTAAGGGTAGGTTTCGCTACCAGGGTGGAAAGGAATCCTCGAGGAACAATGTGAAGATTAAGCTTACAAAATTCCTCGTGGAGAATTGGTTGACTTTGTTGTAACATCAGATTGTTACAATAAGATTTATGACTTAGGGCGTCAGCCATGACATTGGCTTTGCACGGGGTGTAGGATATTCCTAAGTCGTAAATCTGTAATCAACTCGACCCAACGCCTTTGCCTGAGATTCAGATCCGGTTGGGTAAAGATATATTTCAGACTTTGGTGATCAGTGTAGATTTCGCAACGATTACCCAGAAGGTAATGTCGCCAGGTTTTGAGTGCATGAACCACTGCTGCAAGCTCTAGATCGTGTGTGGGATAGTTATCCTCATGTGGACGCAACTGTCGGGAAGCGTAGGCAATCACATGACGATCTTGCATGAGTATGCAACCTAGTCCTTGTCGCGAGGCGTCGCAATAGATAATAAAGTCCTTAGAGAAATCTGGTGGAACAAGTACGGGAGCAGATGTCGCGTCTTTTCAGTTCCCTGAAAGCTGAACTCGCCTTTGTGGCGTCCATTCGAACTTCTTATCTTTCTTGAGGAGTTCGGTTAGAGGTTTAGCAACTTTAGAGAAATTCTCGACGAAGCGGCGGCAATAGCTCGCTAAACCGAGGAAACTCCGAACTTGCTTGACCGATTCGGTGGAGTCCAATCAAGGACGGCTTGAACTTCGCTTCGGGATTGACAGCAATGCCCTTACCAGAGATTACATGGCCTAGATAGGTCACTTACGGTAACCAGAATTCGCACTTAGAGAATTTGGCATAAAGGCGGTGCTCTCAAGTTTCATCAATACTAGCCTTAGATGTTCGGCATGTTCTTCCTCATTCTTGGAGTAGATGAGTATATCATCGAGGTATACCACGCACGAATTTATCCAAGTACTCCATAAAGATTGAGTTCATTAACCGAGAGAAGGTGGCTGGAGCATTGGTTAAACCGAAAGACATGACGGTGTACTCGTATTGGCCATAACGAGTAACAAAAGCCGTTTTGGGTATGTCCCCGTTCTTGATTTTGATTTGATGGTAGCCCAACCTCACCCATTTTGGAAAAGACTGAGGATCCAGCGAGCTGATCATACAGGTCGTTGATCCTGGGGAGCGGATACTTGTTCTTGATAGTGACCAAATTGACAGGTCGGTAATCTACAACCATCCGATCCGTACCATCCTTCTTCTTGACGAAGAGGACGGGGCAAGCCCATGGAGATGAACTAGGACGGATGAAACCTTTTGCAAGGACTCATCGAGTTGTTTCTTGAGTTCAGCTAGTTCTAGGGGTGCCATCTTATAAGGTCTTCTAGAGATTGGGACGGTTCCGGAATAAGATCTATCACGAACTCAACATCCCTGTCGGTGGAACACCGGCAGTTCCTCTGAAAGACATCCGGGAAATCACGGACTACCGGAATATCTTCGAGGTCCGGAAGGGGTTGGCATTTAAGGAGTAAAGTCGGGCGCTTAGACACTCGGGTTAAAACATCCACTGTCTTGCCCGAAGGATGGGTAAGTTGAACAGTTCTAGTAGAGCAATCAATCTTAGCATAATGGGCTGACATCCAGTCCATACCTAAGATGATGTTTATGTTCGAGGATTTGAGAGCTATTAAGGAAGCAAGAAAGACTAATCTGTCGACAAGAATTTCATTCCCATGACTTATTCTAGAGGTTTGCCATCTAGAACCAGGAGTTTGAATTTCCATGGAGGTAGGCATGTCACGTAATGTGGTGTTGTGCAATCGAGCATAGCTCTCGTAAATAAATGAATGAGATGCTCCAAAGATCAAAAGAACGGTTGCGGATGGCAATTAACAAGAAGCGTCACCGAGGACGGCGTTGGGATCCTCATAGGTTTCTTCAAAGAGACATAGTTGACATGGCCACGGCGGTGGCAACTGGTTTAGCATAGGGCACCTTCCTCACTGGCTTGCCACGGCCAATGCACTTTCCAACTTGACTGGGTGGTTCTGGGACACTCATGGATGTAGTGGCCCGTCTCTCCACATTTGAAACAAGTTATCATATTGGGGCGTGAGCAGCACTAGCAGCGGGCCTCCATAAGTCTTGGGCGGAACATACTGCTGGTTGGGGCGAGGCGCCTCAAAGGATGGCCTCGGGTGAACACAGGTGGTAGAGCAAGATTTGGAATCCAAACCCGGCGCTTCTAGGATCCAGCCACGGATGAAGATCCAGAGTCACGGATGTGCTGCGAGAAGCCTCAAAATCAGTCTGCCTGATTTAGTACCGATAGCCTTATTGACTAGCCGGGAAAGAGGTACACTCATGCAGACGGAGATCTCGGCGTAGCTCGTGGCTAAGTCCCTTGCGGAACCTTGCCCGCTTCTTAGCATCGGTAGAAACTTCTTCGGGGGCATAACGTGCTAACCTCCCAAATTCACGGCTGTAGGCATCCACTGATAGCCTACCTTGGGTGAAACTGCAGAATTCCTCACGTTTGCGGTCCATAAGACCTTCTGGAATATGATGCTCGCGGAAGGCGGCACTGAATTCAGCCCAAGTTGTAACTTGTCCAACCGGACGCATAGCCTCATAATTTTCCCACCAGAGACTGGCAGGGCCTTCAAGATGATAGGCGGCAAAGGTAACCTTGTCAGCCTCAGCCACGTTGGCGGAACGCAGCTTGTGGTGGATGCTGCGGAGCCAATCATCTGCGTCGAGTGGCTCGACGGAATATTTGAACTTTGGCGGATATAGCTTGACGAAATCGTTGAGTGAAACCACATCGTTTCTCGGTGGCGTCTTGTGTTTTGTTCAATCCGCTCCAATAAGCGGTTGGTCTCACGCTTATTATGCGTTCGCTTCCAAAGATCACCTCAGCCAAGGATGGCGGTTGCGGCAGATTCACATTTCTGGCTGCACTACCCTCCCCCTGTTCTGGAATAGCAGGAGTGTTGCGAGTGTTGACCATCCTGGGAGACAAAGCAAAGGTTTAAACCAGGATGGCAGAATTAAGCAAGGGAATGCGGAAGGTAATGGATAGCATGGAATGCAAAGATGTTCATTCGTATGACATGGTAATATAAAACATATATATATACCAACGGTCATACACACCATTCATAGTTTAGTACAAGCCTGACGGAGTACAACTATAAGGAAGGGCGTTACATCTCATCGGAAGCATCCCAACTTCTATACATTATTTTTCTACACTTCCGGAACGATACACACTAAGTCGTATTCCACAAGTCACGCAGGACGGCGGAAATACAACTATTACAATACTAGGGATACTACTACTACTCAGATAGCTCCGTAGTAGTCCTCATAGAAGTCACCTCCCAATCCTGGAAGTGGAACATGATCATCCGGAAACAGACAATCCTGTGGAGCTTGTGGACCATAGGGACTCGGATGTGGGCGTGGTCCAACAAACGGTGGCGTGACGAGGCCCACGAGGAGGAGTGATGCCTCCAACCTCACGCCACTCCATGAAGTCCGTAGACTCGCCCGCACGGGTACAAGTCCCTCATATCCATATATCCGGCTTGCGGGTGTGCAAACCTAGTCAGAGTAGCCCAGTGATCAGAACGGGCATTAAAGAGCTCCATCCGCATGGCCAGGTTTTCACGGTCCTTTTCTTCCAGCATCTCCGTGGTGGTGCGTTGTAGTGATTCCTCATGGGATGGATCGCTGTACAAACCCTTAAGGTAGACATGCGCCACAGGGAGGGATGCTTGGCATGTAGCGGAAATCACCGTTGACCAGCAAAGGCAGTTCTCGCTCGAATAATAGTCATCATAGAATAGGCTGCATCTTGCATGACATTCCAATAGTGATCCCAAGTCCATAAGAACAGTGGAGCGGTTCAGTAGCTCCGGGATAAGATGGATAAATCCGGACCGTGCATAGATATTGGCTTTGATTGAAATCCCTGAACTGCTCCTCGACGGTATATTCAGGATACCATCGATAACCAGCCTCAACCATCACCCTAACCAACATGGCCGTGTGACCGCACACACCAATGCAACGGGTTAGGCGAACCACTTGGTTCTCGGGAACGGTGGCCATCTGAAAGCACAGCCATAATGCAAAGGCATTAGAATTCCTAGGGAAAATCGGGCAGCATAACATCTGTAAATGCTCAAAATTAGATTTGAGACATTAAAATCAGATTGCAAATCCACTCTACAACATCATATCAAGGTTCTGGTTCAAATGATAGCATACTAAAAATTTAGTAGCACTGAACTGAGGATGTAACCAACAATCCTATAAGTTACTACGGATTAGTAACACGTGAACTCGATAGAGAATAGAGCCTAGTCCTAAACCCACGTCGAATGAGAAGAGGATGACTCAGATCAGAGGGCATAAGGTAAAGGAGTAAAAGAGCCTTACGTTCCCTCCCACAATCAATTCCCCTACATATAACTAAAGCATTTCTAGACTCAACATCGACCAGTTTGGCTTAGCGAACCTACAGCAGCCCCGCTCGATGCCAACGCTGTCGGACCCCGATCCTAAGTCACACCGATCTAGCATGTAACACCTCATATCACTTTGTGGCCTCACGCACGGTATTCCCACGGGTGTCGCCTTACCATGGCCCGGGACCGTTTGCGTCTTTTGGCTCACGTATATGATAGTGTCGCTAGCATCCACATGACGAAGAACCCGGGCCGACATGGCTAGTCGTGATCCCAAAGCGGCACTAACCTATGGGGACAGGCATACATGAATCACTTCGAGCATGTCGGTCATCAACGTATGAATTCGGGCTGTAGCACTGGGCTAACAGGACTCCGGTATCCCGGGCTGTAGCAGGCTAGGCAGGACTCGAATATCACCAAGTGACATTTCCCGAAGGACGGACATAGGAACGAAATGAAACACATGCCGCCAGTCAAGTGTCCAAGCAGTAGTCTTTGGGCTAGCAGGACTCAGTGAACCGGGCAGAAGCGGACTACTATCGCTCGGAAGCCGCAGAGACTTACATTTCCCCATATGAAAGGCTGCCAAGGATAAACAACTAGTTTGTCGGATCCCACCCATACCAAGCATTTCAATCATACACATAATATGCCCGATATGAGTAAATACAACAAGGCATCACAACAAAACTCTACAACTCAAGTACTTTATTTAAAAGGCTCCGAGGAGCCATACATAACATAGTCATACAGGTAGGGGTCACATGACCCAACACTCAAGTCATACAATCATACAAGCACATGCGGAAGCAAACTAGTCTGAGTACAGACTCTAGAAAGAAAGAAAGCTTGTTGGAGCCTTCCTATCTACAATGGCCCTTCACAAGTCTTAGATCGCCACCTGGTGACTAATTCACTCGTCGATGTCAACATCTACATAGAATCCGTCGGAGGGGGTAGTATTGTCCTCTAGAAAACATTGATTAAACAAACATGAGTACAAAAGTACTCAGCAAGTCTTACCACAGAATCCTATCATACATGCACATTCTCAAGAAGGAGGTGGAGTTATTTGCAAGAAGCCAGCTTTGACTCTTGGCTAAGCTATCCCACGTGACACACTTTGAAAAGCATTTGTCGCTTTGCAGTCCACTACTCACCAACACAATACTCCACCGTGGATCCTCTCTCGTCATCCCCGAGAGGGCCATCCACGATACTCACACTTATCTTGAGGCTTTTAGTAGTATCCATTTACTTGTCTATGAACTGATATAGGTAACCCGAAGTCCTTCTCCGTGGACACGGCTATTCGAATAGATCATATTAAACCCTGCAGGGGTGTACTTCTTCACACACGCTCACCACTTACCGTCGTTTACGACATGTACTCGGCAACCTTCAAGCGGAAGCCCAACGTGGGTGTCGGCCACAGCCTACCTAAACACTCAAGTCCCTAGTCCAGTTTATCGCCTATTCGGGTTCCATCCGCAGGAGTCCGCCGAGGTTTCCCATACGGCCCCGAACGATGTGTACGGGTTCCCGAGACACCAAGCAGGCGAATCGGTACACCGGGCCACGGTGCCTACCGCAACACAACCCACCCCTAAGGTCAAGTTGCGTGCGGCCCCCAAAGATACTACAAACACGAAACTACTTGCAACTCCCGGACTATGAACAGGGGTGGTTAAGAAGTTTAGAGGGTCCATTGGTTTCGGGCCCAATGCGTGGTAGTAGCTAGTTCATGGATCACAAACACAGATCTCGGTTCTTAGGGTCGGCTTCAATGAAACAACCCACCATGTACTCCTACATGGCCTCTCATCGATACCTTTACCAAATCGTGTTCAACACTTTCACTCTCGAACCAACACAACCTTTCACTCCAGTTCATCATCCCGATGAGCCGGACCTGACACAACTCTAAGCATAGCAAGCATAGCATGGTAGGAACAACACAAACATGGCTCAATCAACTCCTACACATACTAGTGGGTTTCATCTAGTTATCGTGGCAATGACAAAGTCATGCAAAGGAAGTGGGTTCAACTACCGCAGCACACAACAGTTTGAATCGCGTTGTCTTAATGCAGTAAACGAGAGCGAAGCGAGAACATGGGTTTGTATCGGAATGATCAATGAGTTGCTTGCTCGATGGAACTGGGGTAGAGAACTGCCCTTCAGATGGGTAGTCGAGGTTATCTTCTAAAGCGTAACCTATCATGAAAACACACCGAAATAAACATACAAACAATATGCAACAATATGATGCATGCTATGACATGGCAATATGGATGTGTGTTGGCCTAATGCAAGTTGAAGGAACAGGGGATGAACTCATTTGAATCAAGATTCAAATGATAGCTCATTTGAGTTAGTCCTAATGGTGCAATATCTTATTCTGCTTATTCAGCATAGTTAACTTGTTTTAACATGCATGAAACCTGTACCAATGGATAGAGTGTATTTTTCTGATAAATTTTCATATATAAATCTTTGCATTTGGAGTTATAGATAAAAGTTATAAACATTTGAAATTTGGATTATATTCTGGAATTTATTATATAAAGATAAATCCAGAATTTGATTTAATGTCGCCAAAGATGAGGTCAGCGTGACGTCAGGGTCAACGGGTCGCCCAGGTCAAACTGACCAGTGGGACCCAGATGTCGTGGTTAGTTTAACTAATTAGTTTAATTAGAACTAATCCTAATTAGTTAACCGGGGGGGGCCCACCTGTCATTGACTTAGACAGTCAACAGGGGCCCACCGACAGGGGTTAGTGGTCAACTCGCCGGCGTCTAGCCGCTGGCGAGGCCAGACGTGGCGGAGCAGAGTGCGTTTGCACTTTCCGGCCACCAAATGGGGCGCGGGGAGCATCTATGTGAAGCTGGAGGTGAGCCGCGATGTTTGGTGGGGTTAGTCGAGTCGGGTGGCGGAGTGGGCGCCATGACGAAGTCGAGGCGGCCGGGCTCGGGTGATGTCGGGTTAGTTGCTAGGGGCTCGGCGAGGCGTGGGAAGTGCATAGTTAGGGCCCAGCGCAGCTCGGTGAGTGCGATGGACAGGGTGGCGTGGCCGTTGGGTGACCGGAGCCTCGTCGGCACGAAACTCCCATGGCGGTGGGTTCGGGTGATCAACGTCGCTCGTTGTGGTGCACGAAGAAGAGCGTGGAGAGGATGGAGAGGTAGCCAGGCTCACGGTGATCTCGTGAGAGAGCCTCGGCGGGTCGAGGATGCTCGATGCGGCGGCGACGGGCGATAAGGATCTCCGGCGGCTCGAGCTCGGTCGAGGTCGGTGTAGAGGCCTCGGGGTGCTTAGAGCGGCGGGACTCGGCTAGCTAGGGTAGTGGGGTGCGGCGGAGATGCTTTGGACATGGTGGGGAGGAGCGTGACGGCGGGGAGCACGGCGTCGACGGTGGCGCTGGCCAGCGATGGCGGCGTCGGCCAGGTTGGGGGAGAGCGAGAGAGAGGCGGGGAAATGGGGTGTCCAGGGGTTGGTGGCGTGGAGGTCGCCCGAGCGAGGCGGCGAGGTGAAGCAGGCGGCGGCCAGCTCGTGGCGCGCTTCGAGCCCGGCCAAGATTACTGCCTGGCCGAGCCAAGCAGCTGGCAGCCATGCTGGGCTGGGCCGGAGTGGGCCATGCCGGCAGGTAGGGTTTTCCTTTTTTTATTCTTTTTCTATATTCTAAAACTCTGTTGGGGTTTTTAAAAATACCAAAACACTTTTAAAAATCACCAAAATGCTCCTGGTCACTTGTTGGAATAATCCCAACATGAAACATTTTGGTTTGGCAATTTTTGAACATTTAAAATAATTTTCATAATTTAAAATGCTCATTTCAAAAACTTATGAATTAATCTTAGGACCCTTAGATGAACTAGAAAATGGTACACCTCCTTTGACATGGGTTCTGAACCAAAATAAAGAGGATGAACATTTTGAAGGGCATTTCAGGTTCATTGAAATAATTTTTAGTAAACCCTAGTTCTTTTAAGGGGGGTGTTCTAGGGTTTCCTGCCTTCCCCATTTCAAATTCAAATGAAATTTAAACATGATGCACACCCTAATGCATGGTCTATCTGGGATGTGACAAGTGGGCCACTATCCTTGATAAATGGCCCACCATGCTTCGTGCTAGCTATTAATTTCACTTCTATTTTGGCTTACTAGCGAACAATTAGCTGGAATGCGAGGCGCTCTAAGCAAATGTACGGCATACAAGAAAAAATGTAGCACATTCAGCGTATATTACAGGAAATTACATCCTCTTGGCAAGCAAAGATTGATACAAGTTAAAATGAATGAACAGAACTTAACAATCTACAACCGCACAATTTGCAACCTCAGTGCAGATGACGCCCATAAGCATGTGAGCAAGTTGTTCCTTCTTTGTTCCATTGTCTCTGAAAAACATTGATCAGTTATTGTTTCGCAAGAATATGCACGTCTGATTCCTCCATGATTTCTATCATTGCTTTAGCCAGTAATTGGTTCACAAATGTACATTTTTCCGTTGCATTCGAGAAAGAGGAAACTGAACAGATTCATATGCGAGTTTGGCAGGCTTGTATTATTGATAGTGGAGAGTGTCTCGACCACTGCATCATAACATAAATTAGGACTGGAACTAAATAGATTAATCTAGAGTTATTGCCATATTACCTGCCCTAGATTTATTAGAAATAAACAATCGGATTTCCTTGCTATTTTCAGAGTTTGTCCTCTTATCTTCAGCAGCCTGCACCAAATTAACACACTAGCATTGGTATCATTGGCTAGGTTAGATAATAGGAAAGCAACATTGACACAATGAACATTTGGGCAACCAGACCACACTAGACTACACCAAATTAACACCATATGGCATAGCTATCATCAACCATGTAAGGTAATATGAAAGCAACATTGACACAATGAATGATTGGGCAATTAGACCACATCACTACAATTTAGTAATGTGCATGATATGAGATAGTACACTCATCCAGCTCAGTATGCAAAACTACCAGGCAATTTTCCTTACAAAAATCAACATTGTTGCCTTTAATTATACATTTTGCTACAAGTAAATTCTGATCAGATAAAGGTTGGATTCATGCCGATTAACAAAATATTTGTCGATGCAAAATATAGTGATATACATCAGGTACTCACATCAGCATTGGAGCACAGAGAATTCCCGTAAGATACTTTCCTCAAACACGATCCCAGTTTAGAAACTCTTCTATCCTTTAAGCTTATTTTCTAAAAGAGAGATCGGTAAGAAACATGTAGAAAATATGATATGAATTCTATACAATTTCATGATGCGAGGATACGAACACGCTTCTTAGAAAGGAGTTGACATATTTTTGCTAGACTGGAGCGGACTAGTTCTCGGGCCATTGGAATCTGCTTATTATTAAGAGGAGTTGGGTTTCTCTATGCTGGAGCAGTATCTATCAACACTGGAGTTGGTTTAATATCTCATGGATTTTGGATCTTTTGCAAAGACCTTATTTGTAGCCCTTCAAATTCTAACATAGTTGTCTCCCCTTGCATGCCTTATATAGAAGAAGGGTGCTTCAATTATATAACATGCTATGACAGAGAGATGGAATAGGTACTGAAGAATAGAAAGGCATGACATATTGACATGTATTCCCTCCATCCGGAAATAAAAGGATGTGTCTATGCGTATTTCTATTCTAGATACATCCATTTTTATCCATTTCTGCGACATGTAATCCAGACGGTGGGAGTAATTTCTGCGACATGTAATCTGGACAGAGGGAGTATGATGTAAGAGCTAGGGATATGACATGACAACAGAGTAAAAAACACTAGTTGAATATAAAACTGTATGATAGCAGAATAGGTACAGAAAACACGAAGGCAACATATGCGTGTATGATTGGGAAACTAAGATGACATTGCAACAGACCAGTAGAACAATACTTCAATGTAAAAATACAAGGTATTGTAGACGGATGGAGTGCATATTGATGAATAACAATGCATAAGATATTCAGAAGCATGATGTCCAAACTTAGGAGATGGCATTGCGACAGAGCAGAATGATAGTACTTGAATTTGGAAACATATTATCATGAATGGAATAGGTACTGAAAACAGGAAGGCATAACATATTTACATGCATGATCAGCAGGGTAAGCACATGGCATTGCAACAGAGTAGATGCACTCCAGGACATTATATGCATGATGTACCCATATCACGGGCCAAGTTAGAGAAAGTACCTTGTGGGGTGAATAGGATTAATCATCTTTCTGCAACTCTTCTAAAGAACTACCTTTAACTGTTCCATCATATTGGGTATCATTGACGTTCAACTTTGTTGGCCGTTACATTGCTTCGTGAGGTTCTTGTGGATATATCAGTGTGCGCAATTATATCTGACATGCATGGAAGACAGCTAGTAGTTAGATTATGTAATGAGTGCCTGTAGGGGACCACATGAATAGTAGGACTGGACTTAGCAATAGGTCTCAAAAAATAAAGGGAGAACACAGATGAAAGCTATAGAATATGTATTGTTTGTACTCGAGATTAACTAGATGGGACACAAAAGTGTTAAAGAACAAAAACATAGGTAATACTAGAAGTGGTATAATCACCAGCCTGTGGGATAGCATTGGTTGATGGATGATAACTATGGAACAACGTTAACTCCTGAACAAGTTTCTTATCTGAACTATGGAACAATGTTAACTCCTGAATAAGACTCTTAAGAGATCATCATGAATATACAGTGACATGTGATAATCTATTTTCCAAGCTTAGATGAATAACGATGCCATAAATGTTGCACACAAGTAAGATGAGGGTAAAATCTATCTGGCCGCCATCAATAGGAGTGAGCATCATCTGCTGACTTGTTGATGGTCCTGCGTTTGTTGTGGCTGTCCATGTCAGGCATGCACATTTGAGGCAAGGAACTGTAGAGTGGGGACTATAGCTCCCTTCTAGTGTATGCCTCCCTTGTTGGAGCAGCTGTGGTGAGAAGGACGATGGTGTGGCTGAAGATGCAGAAAACACATAATGTTCAGAATGAGACATTCTCTGATATGAACAAATACCCTAATCAACACTAAGGTATGAGAGTGGTCACACGTATGTTGACTGAAAACTAAATTGGGGTCACACGATTTTTTTGGTACAGTCTGATCTACGCTGGATGGCTGGATGGTTGGATGGCCGTCTTGTGCCTCCCAGCTGACACTATTTAGAATCTTCCTCGAAGAGCCAGCGAGCACGGGCAGAGCAGCCTTGCTCCACTGTCCCTGGCCACAAGAGCTCCGTCTAAAACCCCACCCTGCCCCACCGCACTGCCGTGGTTGCGCCGCCCCCAGCTAAACCATGAAGACTTGCCGTCATGCAGATCCGGCGAGGGAAGTACCTTCCACCCATGCAACTCTAATAAAGCCTCCTAAGCACTGCTTCCACGGTGATCATGCACCCCCACACCGCTACGATAGACATCGAGGCAATGCTGCCCCAGCCAACCGGTAGCCTAGGAGCTCGCCACCTTGAGGGGTGTTGCTTCCCATTGAGAATTGACTGGCCCATAATAAAACTTCAGGTGACTGATGCCTAAATAAACTGATTTAAGATGAGTGTACGACCTATCTTGCGGCCTACTGAAGTAGGCAGCTTCAGCTGCCGAGTCGGTGAGACTGGCATTGGGCTTGGATTTGTGTCTTCTTGGTCGGGGATAGTAGGGTATGTTTGCTTCGACCAAATAGTGGGCGCCAACGATTTCGGGCGAGGAGGGGGTGTTTTGAAATAGTGGGCGTGAGCAATTTTGGCTGAGGAGAGGGTGTTTTGCCGCCCATGGTTTATGAATTATTCGGCACCTGTCATTTAGGCCGAGGAGAGGGCACACTTGGATGAAGTTACAAACCTACCCTTGATGTACAAAGGGCCAATTGATGCATGTCCCACATAGGCCGGTAATTTTGCGTCTCCCATTTATTTGCTCGGCCGAGTTCCACTGAGAAGAGGGTATTTAGTGGTTCATTCAAATTTTGGGAGAACGAGCATCCACGTCTACCTTACCAAGTCGATTCGAATCAAATTTTGAAATATTAGCTTGCCACTTCTTTTTTAGATGGTGAGATGATGCTCAGGACTAATGTGTTTTTACATGCTCGTTTCTACCGATTTACTAGTTGGGAAATAGTTGACCCACTAAAAAACCGGAATCAAACCCAAAATGAAATATCTCGACTCAATGAAATAGCTCGTTCACTCGTTCAAAATTGTGGACTAAATCCAAAATTGAACACCTCAATTGACTAGCATGTTGTATTATAGTACTCCATGAACATGTTGAAAGTCAAATAAATGAACTTGTTTGATATGCATATCTCCGTTCATGTGTGGATTGCAAACACCATGTTCTCTAATTCAAAGATTTGAATGCAAATTTATATTGCAAATTTATACCGAAACATGGTTCATATCAGTCTTCGATGCATAAAGGTGTACTCCCCCTCTCCTAGACACCTGTTGTCTCTCTAATCGCCAATTTTCGTTTCTATCGCACGCATAGAAACACAAACCTTCTTAGTCCCTCTCTCTCTCTCTCTCTCTCTCTCTCTCTCTCTCTCTCTCTCTCTCTTTGTCGGTCTTTTTAGTTTGCATGCACTCTCCATGTATTGGTCTCTCTCGCACATAATGTATGATTCTCTAGTCCAAGCTAAATATCTAGGGTGCACTCATCAGCGCACACAAATTACCTAGCTCATTGTCCGTAACTCCCTCATGCACCACTTCGCCGTCCAAGGGCTCTTCCCTCTCTCTCTCGAACTCTCCATCTCCCTAGGTCACACATACACATGCATATATCACTCGCACAAGATAGACCCATCTAAAACTCTTTCTCTCTCCCTCATTCTCTCTCCATCTCACACGCACACACACACACAATTTCATGCTTAGCTAAGTACGACTGTCTCTCACTCCATTGTAGGCACATGCAGCCCCTAGGTATATGACTATTTCTGAGTCTCCATCACAGACATACGCATTGCCTCTTTCCCTCACATGGTCTATCTCCATTTCTCTTGGGGCATCTTTGTATCGCACACCGACCTCGCCCTTCGATCCCCCTCCCATATAGTACCCTCACGATCTCGAGGGGATCTCTCTATCACATACACACCCTCTCTCCCTCCCCATGCGTCCATCTTCTCCATATGCCCCTCTCGACCTCTGTCCCTTGTTGGCCAGACCTCTATTGGACAAGTGCTATAGGCGGGTCTCTCTCCGTTGCAAACAGCAAAGCACTAGCTATTTACTTGTATCTCCTCACCTTGCTTTCCATCTCTGAGATGCATGCATGATATGTTTGCTTAAGACACGCACACACACACACCCTCTATATTTTATTGTTTGTTGTCCCTTTCTCTTTCACTCTCTCTCTCTCTCTCTCTTTCTCTCTCTCTCTCTCTCTCTCTCTCTCTCTCTTTGCACACTCACTCGTCCCCCTTCACACGCACTTGATCTCTCTCGACTTAGGTACTCTCTTTGGTCCATAGCATATATATTTATTAAAAAGTGAAACCTCACAAAGTTTGACCAGTTACTCGAGAAAAACATTTACATCTGGAACGACAAACATATATCATTAGATTTGTCATAAGATGTAGTTTCATATGATGTAGCTCTGGTATTGTAGATATAAATAATTTTCTATGTAAGCCTGGTCAAATTTCCAAAGTTTGACCTCTAAAAAATATATATGCACTGCATTATCAAATGGATGGAGTATCTCTTTCCCTCTGTCAACTCTCTGACGCACCACTCAGCCATATCGGGCCTCCTCTATCTCTCTCAAACTTTATATATCCCTAGGTCACACACACACATAACTCACTCATACTACATAGAGCCATCTAACACTCTCCTCCCTTGTTCTCTCTCTATGTGGCACGTACCCCCCTAAGTACCATAATCTCTCACTCCATCATAGGCACATGCACGCCCCCTAAGTATGAATATCTCTCACTGTCCATCACGAACACACGTATTGTCTCCTTCCATCCCTACGTCTATCTTGATCTCTCTTGGGGTGTCCTCTATCGCGCACACACATTTTCACTCGATCTCCCACCCGTGCAGTCCCATCACGATCTCCAAAGGATATCTCTATCACAAACACACACTCCCTCGTCCCCTTGCCTGCATTTTCTCAATACGTCTCCCTCGAGCTCTCTCCCTTGTTTTCCAGACATCTCTTGGACACGTGCTAGGGGTCTTTCTCTCTCGGTTGCAAACAAACACACACTATCTCCTCACCTCGCATACACTCTCGAAGATGCATGTGTGATATATTTGCATAAGACACACACACACACACACACACACACACACACACACACTTTTCTCTATTTTATCATGTGTTGCCCGTGTCTCTTTCACACACAACCACCCACACAGTTTTTGCACACCCACTCTTTCTATTTCACGCACTCCCTCTCTCTCTCTAGTTAGGCACCACTACTGCAGGATGTTGCTAAAGTGACACTACGGTCAGAGACCCTTTCACAAAACTATGTGCGATGCATTAATCATAAATGGGGATGTAAAAAATTGTCAAAAAGGTGCAAAACGTTTGCGATGGCGGAGCCATCAAACACTGTTCAGATTTTAGTTGCATGTGCGATGCAGGGCACACAACTAATCCATTCGAACTGTTTGCGACGAGGCAAAACAACAGAAACGGGCAGCCATATAATTGTGTGTGCGACATATGGCATACAGTTCGCTCTGATGAACTGTTTGCTATTAGGGAGTGCAATAGAAACAGTTAGCCAGATCAAGGTGTGTGTGATATACGACATACGTTTCACTTAGACGAACTATTTTTGACTAGGGAACACAACAGAAACGGTTCAACTTAACAAGATGTGTGTGATACATGGCAAACAGACGACTTGGATGAACGGAGCGCACCGCGGCCGCCTCAATGGCGAGCAAAACGCTCGGACAGACACAAGCAGAGCACTTCGTGGCCGCCTCAACAGCGAGCAACCACGTGGTCAACCTTCTGCCATCAATAAATTTTGACCTTGTTTCTCGTCACTGGCAGATTGCAATGCAATAAGTAATTGCAAATCTATTGACACCTAGCACCGGGCTATAAAAACTACCCACTCGAAAATTTCTTTACAGTTCCTCTCCTCATCACCCACAAAACTGGTCTTTCCTGTCAAGTCGTTCTGCCATGGCGGTAGGAGGAGTTTAGGGTGGACTTATAACCAGGCAACAAAGACCAAGGCCGCGGAAGCACTAGAGAGGTCTCGCTGCGAAGCCGCAGCCGCAGCGGAGATGTCCTGGCGCGCCGCGGAGCCCTCAAAAGAGCTCTCACGGGCACACAAGGGCTCTCACAAGCGCACTCGCGGCGTCGGCCATCGCGACAAGCTGGCGTTCCTATAGTCCTTGGCTGGCGACGATGACATTAAGCAGCAGGAGCTGGTCGACGGCTTGATGAAGATGCTCAAGATCAGCAATGCCTCGGTGGACAAGGCAACCGGCCTCATCGAGCAACTTATGGGTGAAAATGCGAAGCTCCTCAAGGCGCTCGCCGAGAAGGAGGAGGAGGCTGTCGGTGTCAAAACCGGCGGATCTCGGGTAGGGCTCTCGATCTGTGCGTCAAGGCTGATGGTAACAGGAAACAAGGGACACAGATGTTTACCCAGGTTCGGGCCCTCTCGATGGAGGTAAAACCCTACTTCCTGCTTGATTAATATTGATGATACGGGTAGTACAAGAGTAGATCTACCACGAGATCATAGAGGCTAAACCCTAAGAGCTAGCCTATGATGGTATGATTGTAATTGTGATCGGCCTTCTAAGGACCAACCTCTCCGATTTATATAGACACCCGAGAGGGCTAGGGTTTACATGTAGTCGGTTACAAGGAAGGAAATATAATATCCGGATCTCCAAGCTTGCCTTCCACGCCAAGGAAAGTCCCATCCGGACACGGGCCGAAGTCTTGAGTCTTGTATCTCCATGCTGCAATAGTCCGGACGTTGTACACAGTCCGGCTGTCCGGATACCCCCTAATCTAGGACTCCCTCAGTAGCCCCTGAACCAGGCTTCAATGACGATGAGTCCGGTGCGCAGTATTGTCTTCGGCATTGCAAGGCGGGTTCCTTCTCCGAATACTCCAAGGTAATTATTGAACACTCAAACCGTGTCCGGATCCACAAGATGATCTTCGCATGCCACCGTAGAGAGAATGATGTTTCACAAATGCAATCTGCTAACAACTTTTTTAGGCAACGCGACGTGTCACTACGGTCAGGTCATTATTCGGACCATCTTTCCACAACCAGCCACAACGCATATTGCGAGGCGGTTTCCTTGACACGTCTTGTCAAAGCAGAGATCATGCCCCCTCATTACGGGATTCTCATCAATACGGGTACCGGTAATCCCACCACATTATTAATCGTGGCGCTTGGGAAGCAAGCGATTTCTAACGGGCAAGTGGGGAGGCGTACCGCTTTCGTCGCCTCTATAAAGGGATAAGATTTCCTCATTTTTACCCACGCCTTCTTCCCTCTCTACCCATTCTTGACCCCTCGAGCTCCAGCACCCAAGCTCAAGTCTCCTCCGCACAGCTAGACATGTCTGGAGCAGGAGGCAAGTGGGTGGCTTCCACCGTCGAGGAGAAGCACATCACAAATCTTCGAGCGGCCGGTTACTTGGCCGCAGACATAGCGCACCGGCTACCGGACGCTGGGCAGGTCATTTCGACCCCCGAAACCCACGAGAGAGTCCTGTACGTCGCCCACTTCATCCGTGGACTGGGATTTCCACTCCATCCCTTCATCCGTGGGCTCATGTTCTATCACGGGCTAGATTTCCATGATCTAGCCCTGAATTTCGTCCTCAACATCTCGGCCTCACTTCGGCCTGTGGCTACAAATCTTCTTTGTGAAGCCCAAGGTCGTACGTGGCCATGGTGGTCCAGATGCCTAATGTCACCTGGCCGAACGGCTCCTTTGCGAAGACCGTAAAAGGGTGGCAATCGGGGTGCTTCTACATCATCGAGCCGTGCGGCGCCAACTGGGCGGCGGCCCCCGAGTTCAGATCCGGAGCCCCCATGCGGCTCACCTCCTGGGAAAGGAAGGGCCTGGCTTTGGAGAACCTACAGAGCTGACCAGACTCCAAACCTGCATCAAGAGCATGAAGAACAAGAACATCAAGCTCGTCAACGTGATCAGGTCATGCTCGTTCGCCGGATCCTGCCGTGCCAAAGGCGGGAATTCAATCTTTGGGAGTTCGTCCCGGCCGAACACCAGACGCTCCAGAGGCTCTATGGAATGAAGCACAAGGATGCGTGGAAGGAGTTGTTTAAGGCCTCCGAAGTGCCTCCTCCCACATCCGAGGACCGCGGGCTTCACGCCGCGCGGGCTCTAGTCAGGTGAGTTCTCAGACTGCCACCGGACCCAATTTCTCACAATATATTCCCGGGAGTCCCTTAAGTAATCATGCATATTTATTTCAGGACTATGTGGAGACAGCAGAACAGGTCTACTGTCCGGCTCCGCTGCCGGAAGGCCCAACGGATGCTCTCCTGACGGAGATGCTAGTCCCGGCACCATACAAGGTGCCGGAGAAGAAGGCCGAGAAGAAGGCCCCGGGGACACGAAGGGTCTCCGTCGTGGGTTGTGCGTAAGCCTCGTCCAAAGATGACGAGGCAGACTCCTCCCACGAAGGGGAGGAGGAAGAAGAAAAAAACGCCCCATTTGGAAAGGATGAGTGGCCCGGCGAAGCGGGCCAGGGGGCCTGAAAAGGCCCTCGGCGTAAGGCCGTTATCCCCCTGTCGTCCGATGACGACGAGACAGATTCCTACCGCAGAGGCAGGGGGAATCAAGAAGAAATTCCACCTCCCCGCACTGGGGGGGAGAAGAAGAGAAAAGCCGCCCCGGAGGGGGAGGCTGGGGCGTCTCAGAAGGGGAAAACCTCCCTTCCGGACTACTCCACCATGGCCGCCTACAGTGATGAAGGGTGGCTGCCCAGGGGGAAGCCCCTGGCGCGATCGTAAGTGTCCGGACTCTACCGTGATTTTAAGTCATAGCTGTTTAGTAACGCCGAGCATATATGCAGTCCGGCCAGGGCTCATCCGGAGGAGTCGTCTTCGGACGGGTCTCTGAGCGCTTCAGAGATGAACTCGCTCCCGATGGCCACCACCCCTCAGCCTGTGGATGACATGGAGGTGTTGTCCCAAAGGTTCCCCGAGCAGGGGGAGGTGACCCTGGTGACGCCCCAAGGCGGGCTTCCGGATGTCGGACATGCGGGGTTCAAGATCCCCGTGGATCGCGTCGATGAGAGCCACAACAGGGCGGACTCCCGACCGAACACTGCTCCGGAACCTCCGACGGTTCCGGACATGGCCGGGCAGCCCCTCGTTAGGGAGGGCGAGCCGCCCGTGCTGAGGACTTCCGTCGCGTCAACGGCGCCGGATAGCCTGGTGGAAGCGCTTCGAGGCGCTTCCATGGAAGAAGAGCACCGTACTCTTATGAGTGTGGTGATTCAAAAGGTTCTGTCCGCCAAAGGCGGACTAACCGAAGCCTGCACAAGCCTCCTGACGGGCTTTGAGGTAAGTAATAAAAATGTATGAAATTATCACCCGATAGGTAGTAGTCCCTGATACTCTGTTTGGTGTTCGGAAAGAAAAGCCAAACGGAGGGTCAATTATAATCCGTAGGAGTCTAATAATAAGCATTGTTGTGAATAAGAAGGTTGTGCTGCTTGCTGCTGCTGCCCGTACTGCCGAGGTTGCCAAGCTGAAGTGGGACCTGGAGTAGGCGTAGGGAGAGCTCATCCTCACGAAGAGGCAGCTCGAAGAGAACAAGGGTAAGTGATTCCCGCTCTTGCGTATTTAAAGATAGGCAAAATTTGTCAATCTAACGCCAAAGCGTCGTGACTGTGTAACAGGGGCCACCGTTGGCGTCCCTATAGAAAGCGATGTCCGAGGCCGAAGACAAAGTGGCCTTGGAATGCAAGGAGCGCGAAAAGCAAAATGCTAGAGTGGGCGAGGTACAGCAAGAGCTCCAGGACCTCGGCAAGAAGTGCGAGTCCGTGGAGCATGACCGGAAGGCAAAGGAGGCCGAGCTTGCGAAGGCCCTTTTCAGTTTGAAAGATGCCAAGGCCGAGGCCGAGAAAGCACAACAGGAGATCCAGGAGGCCAAGAAGATAGCAGTGGGTAAGAAATTATTTATGCAAAGCAAACATGTGGAGGAGGCATTTATTTTACTTACTCCAATACGGAGCTCTCCAGGGGCATTTGCAGATCTGCCACGCAGCGCCTCAGACGTTGCGGGGTTCTACCGTGCCCAGGAGGGTAGCTCAACGGAGAAGCTGTTCTGGTCCCAGTATGCTGGGGCCGAACATCCGATGCCTCTGAGCGACCAACTGAAATAGTTGGTTGAACTCCACAGGGCGGTCGAACTAGCTATGAAAGACTTCATAGTCAGGATGTGGCCTGGTGAGCTACTGCCCAGTAGCTACTTTGGCATGATCAAGCGGATGGTGGATGCCTACCCGCGGCTTGAAGTGATCAAACGATCCATTTGCATCGAAGGTGCCCGCCGAGCTTTTGCCCGCGTCAAGGTGCATTGGGGCAAGCTGGATGCGGAGAAGCTTGTCAAGGACGGGCCGCCGGAGGGCAATGCGCATTGCCATCCCGAAATGTACTACGATGGCGTGATGAAGGGTCGCCAATGAGTGTACCAAGGACGCCATATTTGAATGAATTCACTTCTGTCGTGTTTGTAATTAAAGACGAAGCTATTTGCGCTATGTAGCGCTTTTGTTATTTAAAATATTACCTTCTGTGCGGCTGTTTAAAAAATCCTGAAAGTAGGCCAGTCGTCGGCTTCCGCCCCCGCGTGACTAGCACTGGGATGTTCGTGTAAACCCAGACACTCTTTACCCAAATGTTTGGTCCCTTAAGGAGGTGTCCGGCGCAGCGAACTAGGCAATCGGACTATGCGTCTTTATAACTTTCACTTAGCCATAGAAGTCTACAATTTTAAATTTCGTCGAAGCCCCTAGAATCCGAAGGACCGAATCAGGGCACTATACACACCTAGATCGGACGAAGCTGATTTATCGCCTAAAGCGGAAAATCTTTCAGGATTTTAAAACCTCTGGAACAGCGACCAGCTCTCGCCACATCATGCCGGTCAGTTTTCGGCTTTCTCTACTGAGGTGCTCGTCCGGAAGAACCGGGACACAATCGCAGTAGTTCTCCCTACGCTACCTTAGCCGATATAATGGAACGTAAGGCACCAAAACAAGGGAGCCCGGCTATCCCAACTGTAGACCCAAGACATGATTCGGAGCTGATGCATATAGTGCTATAAGTTCGGGGTGCCGCCTTTGTTGAAAGTGTTCGGACTTTAGTTGCCATATAGCGGGGCGCCATAAGAAGCCCCTGGCGAACCGGCCGCACCAAGGGGTACGGATGCAATATCAAATAAACATTTATAAGAGAAAAATGCTCAGATGAGAATAATAAGCTGACGATATATATAATCTCTCATTGACGAAAAATATGTTTAAGCGTACATTTACAATGGATGCGTTAAGCAGATATAAAATAGGACTATTTGACATGTCCTATCCAGGTGGCTGTGTCGGTAGATAAAGCAGGTATAATGATCATAAATAGATTCCACCGGGTATTTTCTTACGTACAACGTCTATTGCCTCCTTGGATGTCTCTTCCCTATAAGTCCGGCAATTCGGCTCTTTTGAGGATGTTGCGCCAACGCGGTGTCCTGAAAGGTAAGAGGGAAAGAGTGTGAAAGTATTTGGCGGTTACCCGCGCTGTTGATTGAGTCGTTGATGCGTCTCCGCCTATGCCCATGGTATTTTAAGTGCGTAATTGTGTGCACGTGGCACGAATGCTGCTTTGATGGGGCTTAAGCGGAGGCCGGACTGCTAGTCACGCTGTTGGCGTGCCTGATGATCCTGTTGCGGGGTGCTCCGAACTCACTTGACTATGCTCGAAGTTGTTGTCGCTGGATTGGTTTGTCGGAGAAGGCCGCATTGTACTTCCGCCGCAAGGGCTGCAGTATGTTCTTCTGTCCGTAGGGAGCGGTCCATATTTCCGTTCACCGTTATGACCCCGCGTGGTCCTGACATCTTGAGCTTGAGATATGTGTAGTGTGGTACCGCATTGAATCTGGCAAATGCGGTTCGTCCGAGCAGTGCATGGTAACCACTGTGGAAGGGGACGATATCGAAGATTAACTCTTCACTTCGGAAGTTATCCGGAGATCCGAAGACCACTTCCAATGTTATAGAGCCTGTACCGCGGGCCTCTACTACAGGAATTACACCTTTAAAGGTGGTTTTAGTGGCTTGATCCTTGAAGGGTCAATGCCCATTTTGCGCACTGTGTCCTGGTAAAGCAGGTTCAGGCTGCTACCACCGTCCATAAGGACGCGCGTGAGGTGGAATCCGTCAATGATTGGGTCTAGGACCAATGCGGCCAAGCCGCCGTGACGGATGCTAGTAGGGTGATCCCTACGATCAAAGGTGATCGGGCAAGCTGACCAAGGGTTGAATTTGGGGGTGACTGGCTCCATAGCATAGACGTCCCTTAGTGCCCGCTTCCATTCCCGCTTGGGGATGTGTGTGGTGTACATCATGTTGACCGTGTTCACCTGGGGGGGGGGGGATTTCTTCTGTCTCCCTGTGTTCGGACGTCGGGGCTCCTCGTCATCGTTGTTGTGCAGCCACTTGTCCTTGTCTTCGGTGTTTATGTTGCCGGCCTGTTTGAATACCCAGAAATCTCTATTGGTGTGGTTGGCTAGCTTGTCCAGGGTGCCATGTATTTGGCACGAGCGCTCCAGTATGCGGTCCAGACTGGACGGTCCCTGCTTATTTCTTTTGAACAGCTTCTTCCGCTGACCGGGCTTGGATCCACTAAATCTGGCGTTGACTGCCGTGTCTTCAGTGCTGTCGCTGTTGTTCCGTCGCTTATGTCTGTTACGCTGTGGCTTGCCGTTATTGTCGCGGCCATCCGAATTGCCAGACTATGGCTTAGTGCTGCTGCAGGCCAACCAACTGTCCTCGCCCACGCAAAGGCGGGTCATTAGTGTTGTGAGAGCTGCCATGGACTTGGGTTTTTCCTGGCCGAGGTGTCGAGCGAGCCACTCATCACGGATATTATGCTTGAGAGCCGCCAGGGCTTCGGCGTCCGGACAGTCAACTATTTGGTTCTTCTTAGTTAGGAACCGAGTCGAGAATTTTCTGGCAGACTCTCCGGGTTGTTGAGTAATGTGGCTCAAGTCGTCGGCGTCAGGTGGTCGCACATATGTGCCCTGGAAGTTGTCGAGGAATGCGTCTTCCAGGTTTTCCAAGCTGCCAATGGAGTTTGCTGGCGGGCTGTTTAGCCAGTGCCAGGCTGGTCCTTTGAGCTTAAGGGGAAGATACTTGATGGCATGCAGATCGTCTCCGCAGGCCATGTGAATGTGGAGAAGAAAATCTTCGATCCATACTGCGGGGTCTGTTGTGCCATCGTATGATTCGATGTTTACCAGTTTGAACCCTTCTGGGAATTCATGATCCATTACTTCGTTAGTGAAGCAGAGGGGGTGCGCGGCGCCTCTGTGCCGGGATATGTGGCTACGCAGGTCTAATTGCTCTGGGTGGCTATATTCGGCCCGTCCGGACTTGTTGAAGGTGTATCCGGCGTGACGGTCCTCGGGCCGTAGATCGACCTTGGATGTCCTGATTTGTTACCCCGGGCCGTAGTATGTTGGCGTGGGGGTGTTGGCTGGTATGCGGACTCGTATGCCGTTTTATCCCGGCCACGAGGTGGCCGGTCAGCCGTGTGGTGCTCAAGTCCGTATTCCTCGGCTGCCAGGACTTTAGTCCATCTGTCTGTGAGCAGGTCTTGATCAGCTTGGAGTTGATGCTGCTTCTTTTTCAGGCTCCTCGCAGTGGCTATAAGCCGGCGGCAAGCGCTCCTGCTCTCTGAGGATCCTCGAGCACGCCCGAACTTCGTCGTCGCCGAGGCTAATCTCGTCTTCGGACGGGGGGCATGTAGCTGTCCTCCTCCGGGTATTCGTCTGTCGCCTGTTCTTCGGGGCTGACCTACTCATCCTCCTGTTCGGCCTGCTCGACGACGCCCATTCTTTGCTTTTTTCCTTGAGGTTTTATCCTCCGTTGCCTCGTCGCCATTTGTTTCCTTTGGAGTGTCCACCATATATATATATCATAAGAAGAGGTGGTTGTTCACCGCCCAGTGTGCGGTGGTTCATGTTCTTCTCTTGCATCGTCGTCCATACCGTCGATGTCTTCGGAGTCGAAGTTCAGTACCTCGGTTAAGTCATCGACCGTGGCAATGAAGTGGGTGGTGGGTGGGCAACAAATTCCTTCGTGCTTTGCCTCCCACTCAAGCCGGACATAGTTCGGCGAAGAGCCTCCTGACATAGAGAGAGACTTTAATGAGTCCAGCATGTCGCCAAAGGGCGAGTGCAGGAAGATATCCGCAGCGGTGAACTCCATTACCGGAGCCCATCCTGGCCCGACGGGCTCGGGAGCGTGCGTACTGGAACCAACGTCCGGATACGAATCCGGGGATTCGGAGTCACAGGCCACCGCAGAGGTAAGGCCCGTGTTCGGCTCCACCGCCGATGAGTGTGCGACCTATGGGGCGGGGTCCATCCTTCCGTCCTTAGGCAACGCAGCCTACTCCGGATCTAGGTCCGGGGATAGTACGGGGATGATGCCCCGAGCTTTGTCCGACGGCAGGTCTAAGCCATGCTCGTCGTGACTGTCCGGTGCACCTGGCATAGGCCCAAATCCATCAAAGATCAAGTCTTCGCGGATGTCCGCCGTTTAGTTCAGGTTTCCGAACCTGACCTGGCGGCCAGGGGCGTAGCTGTCGATCCGCTCCAGATGGCCAAGCGAGTTGGCCCGTAGTGCGAAGCCGCCGAACACGAAGATTTGTCCAGGGAGGAAAGTCTCGCCCTGGACAGTGTCGTTGATGATGATTGAAGGAGCCATCGAGCCTGACAGCGACGACACAGAGGAACTCTCAATGAAAGCACCAATGTCGGTGTCAAAACCGGCGGATCTTGGGCAGGGGGTCCCGATCTGTGCGTCAAGGCTGATGGTAACAGGAAACAAGGGACACAGATGTTTACCCAGGTTCGGGCCCTCTCGATGGAGATAAAACCCTACTTCCTGCTTGATTAATATTGATGATCTGGGTAGTACAAGAGTAGATCTACCACGAGATCGTAGAGGCTAAACCCTAAGAGCTAGCCTATGATGGTATGATTGTAATTGTGATCGGCCTTCTAAGGACCAACCTCTCCGGTTTATATAGACATCGGAGAGGGCTAGGGTTTACATGTAGTTGGTTAGAAGGAAGGAAATATAATATTCGGATCGCCAAGCTTGCCTTCCACGCCAAGGAAAGTCCCATCCGGACACGGGCCGAAGTCTTGAGTCTTGTATCTCCACGCTTTAATAGTCCGGACCTTGTACATAGTCCGGCTGTCCGGATACCCGCTAATCCAGGAGTCTCTTAGAGGCCGCCGGCTGGAAGATGCTGCATGAGAAGAGGAGTGGCTCGGGGATGACATTGACAGCGGTCATCGAGGAACTGATGGGTGACTTAAGGAAGCTCCGGATCGAGCATGAGCAGGAGGTGGAGGAATCCGTGGCTACTTCCAACCAAAGTCGTGAGGAATTGAAAAAGGAGCTGGAGGATGTCGTCGCCCAGCGATCCATCGACGAGTAGAGACAGTAGTGACCCAGATCATTGTCTGCAATTTCCTTCTTCTCTTGCCCCCGTGTCTTCCGCGCTTTGCCGCATGTGGCATTTTAAATTATCTGGAATAAGTAAGACAATTATTATCTATGCCATTGTAAATTTGTCGTAGTATTATCCATTGCCATTTTATTTGTGGTCGTATTATCCATTGCCCTGTGTGGTAATTTAAATTAGGCCGGAATACGAGTTGAAAAAACGAACAAAGCAAATGCTCCCATGGGATCACAAGCAAACACCCTCCGTCCAGGTGCTTTAATTAACCCATTAATGGAGAAGTTGTGAGCGGCTGGTGCATGGAGGTCAAAGAGCTTGCTTCCCGGTGAGCATGGGCGGCGTTGATGCTCGCACTTGTCCTGTCGAGCCTACGACGTGGACAGGATGCACGCGTCCTGTCGAGCCTGCGCAGTGGACTGCTCGCACGCGTTCCATCGAGCCTCCACGGCGGACTTCTCACGCTCGTCCCATCTAATCAAACAGCTACACGCATGCCATCGAGTATGGTTAACTTTTGACACGGTTAATATAATACAACCATTTGCGATATTAACGTGTCAGCTTTTTGTTTCAAAAAGGACTTTGTTGGCTACTAATGTGTGTGCCTCTTCTCAAACTGGACAATTTTTTTACCATGACATATAGGTGCCATGTCATGAAACCATGCCAAGTTTCATGTTTTTTGGCTGAGTTTTTGATTTACTGGGATTTAAAAACCGAGATTCTCAATGTTTTAGGACGACGACAAGTTTGTAATTCATTCCCATTCCTTAAATGAGACCTAAACATGCACCCAATGACACATGTATGATTTCCCACCCATTTTGCTTCACTTGAGCATGTGCTTGTAGTTCAAATTTGAATTATGGACTACATTAAATGCGTAGAAAACTTAATTAGTAATATATACAATGGCCAAACAAACCCTGAACAGTTTCAAATTTCAGCACGACACTCCTGTTATTCTGTGTTGCCTGTAGAAAACAAAGTTCAAGGCGAGAAGAGGCAGCGATTATCATTTCGCCCACAAGAGGGGCATGTTTCCCTACCGGAACCATGAGGGTTGTGATGGGCTCCGGTTTGTAAGAGGCTTGTAATATAGCTTCGCCCAAATTGGACAATTATATGTACCAGGTAGTGACACCATGCCAAGTTTCATGATTTCTTGGTGAGTTTTGGATTTACATAGATTTAAAAACCGAGATGCGCAATATTAGTGGCCAAGCCAGGACTGCGAGACGGTTGAATTCGTGCCCATTCGTTCCATGGGACCTAAACATGCACCCCAATGAAACATGTAAATTTTTCTAGTCATTTTGTGCACTAGATCTTGTATTTGTAATTTGGATTTGAATTATGGACATTAAATGCCTAGGAGACTCAATTAATGAATAAAAAAGTTCAAGCGAACCCTGAATAATTTTAAAGTTCAGTGTGAATCTCCCGTTGTTCCATGTTGCATGTAGAAGAAAATACGAGGCTAGAAGAGGGAGCGATTATCATTGGCCCACAAGGGACACGTTTCCCTATCAAAACCACGCGGGTTCTTGCGACAGGCTCCAGTTTTTAAGAGGTTTGTAATAAAGCTTGGCCCAAATTGGCAATGTTTTACCACGACATATATGTGCCATGACATGACACCATGCCACCTTTGATGACTTTCTGGTGAGTTTTGGATTTATGGGGAGTTAAAAACGAGATTCGAAATTTTTGAGGACGAGCCAGGACACCGGTACGGTTGTAATTCATTCCCATTCCTGGCATGGGACCTAAACATGCACCCAAGGGCACATGTATAATTTTTCTCGCCATTTTGATGAACTGGAGCATGTATTTGTAGTTCAGATTTGAATTATGGACATTAAATGCCTAGGAAACTCAATTAGTGTATAAAAAGGCCAAACGAACCCTGAATAAGTTTAAATTTCAGCATGGATATCCTGTCATTCCATGTTGCCCGTAGAACAAAATACAAGGCGAAAAGAGGCAGTGATTACGTTTTGCCCACAACGGTAACACGTTTTCCTATCGGAACCATGAGGCTTCTTTGAGAGAGGCTCCAATTTGTAAGAGGTTTGTAATAAAGCTTGGCCCAAATTGGACAATGTTTTTACCACGACATATGTGTGCCATGACGTGACACCATGCCACCTTTGATGACTTTCTGGTGAGTTTAGGATTTACGAGGATTTAAAAACCGAGATGCCAAATGTTTGAGGATGAGCCAGGACGCGGGTACGGTTGTAATTCATTCCCATTCCTAGCATGGGACCTAAACTTGCAGCCAAGGACACATGTATAAATTTTCAAGACATTTTGGGGAACTGGAGCATGTATTTGAAGTTTAGATGTCAATTATGGACATTAAATGCCTAGGAAACTCAATTAGTGTATAAAAAGGCCAAACGAACCCTGAAAATTTTAAATTTTAGTACGGATATCCTGTCGTTCCATGTTGCCCGTAGAAGAAAATACAAGGCGAAAAGAGGCAGTGATTACGTTTCGCCCACATGGGGGACACGTTTCCCTATCGGAACCATGAGGCTTCTTTTAGAGAAGTCCGGTTTGTAAGAGGCTTGTAATAAAACTTGAGCCAAAATGGACGAAAAAATTTCCTCGACATATATGTGCCATGTCGTGACACCATGCCAGGTTTCATGATTTTTGGGTGAGTTTTGGATTTACAGGGATTCAAAAACCAACATTTTTCTCACGAAATGTTTTCAAATAGCACATGGTTCACTCACAAAATTCGTGTGCCTACCAAACCGTGGTTGATGCCCCCCTCCCCGCCCCCCCCACCCTTGCTGTGCGCGTGATCTGAGTTGTGCATTTTGATTGGCCAGAAACCAAACCCCACGGATCATACATGTGCACCGTTGGATGCTCCAAGATCGAGCGGCAACCCTGAGCCCTCTTGAAAACACATGCAGTACATGGGTAAGAACTGTGCACATGCGTCTTGCTAGCTACGCTTCCTTCTCTACTAGGTTTTCTAAATAGGCTACCATTTCTCGCCACTCCTCTCATCGGTTTCCCGCCTCTTCTCCCATCGTTTTCCTGCTACCAGTGCCAGTGCTCACAGTTTCCAAAAGCACAAATGTGTTTGATAGGAGGGAGTATGTCCCATAGGGTGACCAGCATGAAACGCCTTAATGGCAAGGAGGCAATTATTGTCAACAAGGGGCGGTTTCCCCTCCGCTAGCCTAGTCGAATAGAATGCAGAAGTTAAGCATGCTCGGGCCGGAGTAGTCCAAGGATGGGTGACCCGGTGGGAATTTGCATATCTCAAGCTTCAATTAAATGCCATGACATGGTCATTATAGAGATATATTATATCTCTATAATGACCTATCGTTGCAATTATATAAAATTGGGATCCTTGTTTTGCTAATTTGTAGACTATGTTTTTATGGGTTATTTTTTGCTCTAAAAAATTAAAGAATGATATACTTGACCTGTCATGGCGATTATATAAACCTACTATGTTTTTATGGGTTATTTTTTGCTCTAAAAAATTAAAGAATGATTGTCTTGACCTGTCATGTCGATTATATAAACCTTTTCCAGGTTGCATGCAGGGTATAGGGGGCAGGGTGTTCTTCTCGAGCATGTATCCCTTGTGCGGCTTATAGACGTGGCACATATCTGTGGGCTCCCCGAGGTATGTCTACTATCCTTTACGGACAATTAGGGGGGCCCACACAATCTATCCCTTTGACCCAATAAAGAGAAGGGTTTGACCATGATGGTTTCCTATTGATAATAGTAAGGTACACGTGCATTGCACGGATGAGATTTGGTAACCAAATTATGAATAAATACCACACTATAGCATGTAAGCTTTGAGTCATGTATGCATGATGTAGATGTTCGTTTAATTCTTATAGTTAATCTCCTCCAAAATCAATTAGTTTTATACAAAATCTATTTTAAGATTCATGGAATCGTGCATTTTAAAGCATAAAGTAAAAAATAAAAAGTGACAATTCATTTAGAAAAAAAGTTTGGGGCAATTAAGATATGGAAGATTTTAGAACAAAGGAGAAGTGCTTGTGTTTTGAGGTTGCATTATGCTTAAGTTCAACCATGGAGTCTTCTAGATTGTACATGTGGCAGAATCTGGTGGAATGTAGATGATATCCAACAACCAGTAGTGCTCGGATTTGCCATATCTGTATCGCCGGATTGGCTTCATCCAATGACCAACTTTCAAAGTTATTCACACACTATATAGGGATATAAGATATAGATATAGATGTGTCCCATGCTAGACCAAATAAAGTTTGAACGCATGCGTGGGACAACCCCCCCCCCCCCCCCCGAGCCGCCGCCTCGAAGTTGGGAAACCGACATCGTATGTATTGAACCAAGCTTGGAGTCGGGTACGGTGTTCGGTTTGTAATGTAGTTGGTGGCCCGTCGAAGTTGTGTATTCGGGATTTAAACACATCACACACCACCATACCCATACATATTTTCGGGCCGCATGCATTGTATACGGGGTCTTTTGATCGACCACGTCTCCCTTGTGAGGTTTTTGTGACGACACGCATATCTATGGGCTCCCCGAGTCAAAAGCGGTTAGTAGTGACCATTGAATAAGTTTCTTCAGCTTGAGTTGGGTTAAAAGTTCGGAAGGTATTTCCGCCATCACCGTCCTCAAATAGAGTGTTTTCTACGGTCGCTCCATGAATAGAACATAGCAGAGCCGCACCTAATACTCCGGCAACTCCAATCATATGGAGATGGTGAGCGTGAAGAACAGACACTACCATCAAAGAAAGATAGCTCTCAAATGGGTTTGCTGCTCTATGATGACCAAGTAGAAGCATCCATTCTACATAGGTGATTTTTATAGAAGCATAGGCGCAAGCACTTCTCAAAAGAACTTCATTTATAGGGGAGAAGAAGTCTTCATTGGGCCCATTATCAAATAGATCTGAGGAAAAGGCTGCACTGAACTAGAAACCACTAGGTTCGCCTTGCCCGGGAGGACTTGACCATCTTGATTCAACAGATCAATGAATCCCACTATCTGAAAGAAAATAAGGAATGCAACCTTTCTCTTCTCCTATCTACTATGGACTACCAAAGCGTTATAAATATAAGGTAACTTGCCTGGGGGAAAAGGGACATCCAACACGGGTCCAATAATTTGATCGATACGACCTGTACATTTTTCTTCAATGTGGAATCCTCAGGACGAGAAGTAGTAGGATTAGTTCTCATAATTATAACATAATTAAAAAAGGAATTTATCGAAATTTTTATTTTTTATTGTTGAATAATGCCAAATCAAATTAAAAAAAATCCAAAAGTAAAAATGTATGGTTAAAGAAGAAAAAGAAGAAAACTAGGGTTCTGTTGAATTTCAAGTATTCAGTTTCACCAATAAGATACGGAGAGTTGCTTCACATTTGGAATTAGAGAAAAAAGATTTTTCATCGGAAAGAGGTCTACGAAGACTTTTGGGAAAACATTGACATTTGCTGGCTTATTTGGCAAAGAAAAATAGAGTACGTCATAAGAAATTAATCGATCAATTGAATATTCGGGAGCAGTAATTTAATCGTTCAATTTTTTTTCTTGTTTTATTATTTTTTATATATCATTCCTTTGACCGATAATGAGGGGTATGTGTTGGCCATGAATGGATTCCTCCTAGTTCGTGTTAGGGACGGTCACCATCACATGTCGCTAAACCAAAGCTCGAGCTCATGCGTTGTCAGGATTCCTTCCCACATTCTCGAATTGCTGGGTTCGACCTACATCATACCCTGCGTATCTCGTCCTTAACTAGCTTGCCCTCATGGTTGTTGTCTGTATCGAGAGGTAGGAACCACATCTAAATTGTACATTATTCTATATTGAAAAGACACATCACCCCTTTCGAACATACATCATTTTGGGCCACATGCAAGAGGTGCTGGTTTTGTAGTCCCTATCGTGCAATTTTTATGATGGTTCAATCTATTGGCCCAAGTGGTTTATCAACAACAACAGTTGTTGTTTGACTAAACGATAGATTCATTGGTCCGTCTTATGTTAGGTCATGGTGACATGCATGTATGACCAAAGTATTGATCATTACGTGCATCCGCCCCGCTGACACGAAGTGGAAGGGTGCTTTCGGGTTTGAGAGGCAGGTGCCACCAAAGCTATGCATTGTGTATATAAAGTTTTAAACATCCCCAATATTCCTACATATATTTGGCCACTTCCAGGTGGTTCTTGACTGATGGGCCCTCTCATCGATCTTCGACGAAGCACCCAACCGTGGGCCTGCACGGTCAAAGTTATGCATTGGAATTTTGAACATCATAGACCGTCCTTTTCACTCATATACATTTGGGCCACATGCTAGTGTGGCTGTCTTCTGACCCTCTCTAACGTTTTTTTGGTGCAAAGACTCTGATGACGCTCAATGGACACGGTATAATATCATAACCGTGTGCGATACCAGTGCGCTATAAATCACCAAAACTACGCAAGCGCGAGCAAAGGTGGAGGTACTGGTTCAACCGTGTGCGATGCAAGTGCGCTGTAAAATCACCACAACCACGCAAGCACGAGCAAATGGTGGAGGTACTGGCTTAATCGTGTGTGATGCAAGTGCGCTATACAATCACCACATGTGCTAGCTAAAGGCGGGTAAGTTTATTTGGAAATTAGGACGAACCGTGTGTGATAGACCAGCTAGCTAGAAATATAAAAACAAACTACCCGCCTTGAGCATTGCAAAAATTGGAGGTTCCTCCACTTTTCCTTATTATCAGACACGCATATTGTTATTGGACCGTGCGCGATCTTGGGCACTCCCGCCCTGCATCAATTCCTTTACCCAAATTTTAGTAGCCGCCATACTTCAACCGTCACCCATACTCCTCCAGCACCGACCTTATAGTAAAATTGCAGTAGCCGAGGCATTTGAACCATCACCCTCCCTCGTCCACCACCATCTCCACCCACCATTACTAACATTCTCAGTAGCCGCCGCGTATCCTCAAACACCCCCCTCCACAGTCACCCACCCGCCCCCCTCCTCCCTCGAACCCTAGCTCGCGGCCGCCGCCAGCACCGTCGTCAACCCCTTCGGTCTGCCCGTTCCTCCTAGCTTAGATAATAAAGTTCAGGTTACCCAACGATTCCCATATCGTCGCCCCACTCCCCTAAGTTTTTAGATGATGTCTGCGATGTCCCTCCCCACCAGATCCACACCCCCTGCTCTAGAATGTCACAGCCTAAGCTCGACCACGTATCCCAGGGAGCCCGACGAGCGTTTGGTAGAGAAGAGGTTTATCATGGCCTCTCCGACAGACGTTAGCAAGGTGGCCACCGTTCGCCCCGACCTGTCGATCCCGAAGCAACACGTCACCGCGGAAGCCGGCAAAGACGTTGACTACCTTGCCATGCTGAAGGCTTCATGTCAGCGGGCTAGCGTTTTACTGTATCTCGGGAAAGCTGGCTACAACATCAAGCTCGTCCACAGCGACGGCTTCACGCGGGCCATGTCATAGGTTAAGGTGCCTATCCCCAACCCCTCTGGTTCAACCACCGTCGATCTCTTTGACGACCCTGCCGCTGATCTCCTCTGCCAAGCGGTCAAGGATTTGTGATCTACGGCGGCGGCGTGGGATCCTCAATTGCCAAGTCAAATCTCATCGACCACGACCACGAGGAGGGAACCCACGAAGGTTCTTCCAAGGTAATACATCCCATCTGTGACATCAGAGAGCGCACCATGGGTATGTGCTCTTCCAACTGGAAGGATCCCGTCGGTGAAATGCGAGGCAGCATTCTATCAGCAAATCTTACCTTTTCTATCTTGCCAACCCGTACCCTTTGCTGTAGTAGCATTTGTCGTGCGGTGATTTAACTGTGCCGTGTTTAATTATTTTAGTTAAACAAAAATGTATTGTTTAATAGGGCTATGTGATGTTTAAGTATGAATTGAGTTTCACGAATGGCTATATTTGGTTTTTTATAGTGAGTAGATGCCTTGTTTATCTGTATTTGGTTGTTAGGTTGGTTGGAGTGAGCATTTTTCCAGTTATCGAGCAGATGCCTTGTTTATCTGTGTTTGGTTCTTAGTTTGGTTGTAGTGCGCATTTGTCCAGTTATCAAGCAGATGCCTTGTTTATCTGTATTTGGTTGTTAGGTTGCTTTTTTTAGCATTTTCCAGTCATCAAGCAGATGCATGCGTTGTTTATATGTATTTGGTTGTTCGGTTGCTTTTTTTTTAGCATTTCTCCAGTTATCAAGCAGATGCCTTGTTTATCTTTATCTGCTTGTTAGGTTGGTTGCAGTGAGCATTTGTCTAGTTTTCAAACATATGCCTTATTTCTCTGTATTTGCTTGTTAGGTTGGTTGCAGTGAGACTACATCCGATTTTCAATGGCTATAATTGGTTGTTATCTTTGGTCATTTATGCCCTGTTTATTTCAGTCATTCACAATGTGTTGTACATTATGTGCAAGTTGGAACTGTGCCGCTTGACTACATCAATACCAGTTTGAATGGCTATATTTGGTTCTAGTTATTCCTGGTGTAGTTAACACATACCCTTTATTTCAGTTTTACACATTTATCCAGTGTGGTGTTTAAGCATTACCTACGTTCTATTAATTTTCAATAGTACCAGTTGGAATTGCAATATTTGATGGCTGTTAAGCCTGTTGTCGGTAACATTGCCTTCCATTATATCTGCTTTAACAGCATGCTGAAACCAACACATGCAAGCTATCATTTGGAGATGATGTTGTTTACCTTTGCTATATTTGTCTGATGTTAAGGTTGATGTAGGGCAACAACGGGAGTGACCACCATTTTCCACCGAGGTTAGCTTCATCCCAAGGCTTGTACTCCCCCCGTCGTTCCTAACGGTGTAGAAAAGTAGGGGCCTTTCTGTACCCCTTTACTTGTGCACGACCAGTTGTGGCCACACCTGCGGTCACGCTTGGCGGGGCAGATCAGGAAGCCAAGATACAAGACTACCAGGGTAGTGCTCAAGCCAGAGGCATGAAGAGCAAAGCGAGAAGATGGGTTTTCCCCAGCAACACCCTTGCCGGGGACGACCTACGCTGCCCCGACAAGAGCCTTGCCGGGGCGATGTGCCCAACACCAGCAAGACCGCCACCCTAGAGCCTGAGAGTTCTGACACCATCGACAACATTGGAACCAAGGCTCGGGGGGCGCCTGCATGGTGGCATGTAGATCTTTTTGAAGACCAAAGGCCTTCAAGACTAGATGAGAACCAGAAGAAGAAGACCCTCAGCGAGACCCTTGCCGGGGATGCCCACGAGACCCCGGCAAGACCCTTGCCAGGGACATCTGCGGGGCCGAGGCCAGGCCCGCACTTTCCAGAGTTTCACTGCCCCGCACCTGTTCCGACGTGGCGGCCAGCCCACCAACTAGGCGCGCGCCTGCGTGGCAGCATACAGCTTCTACACCAACTAGCCAAACACCTGCGTGGTGGCATGCAGATCTTTGTGAAGACCCTGCCACCGCACCAGCTCAGCAGCCAGCTGGCCAGCGTGGCGCTGCATGCCTTGTCACCTTGGACGCGCGTCAAAGCAAGGCGAGGCGACGATGGACGTGACGAGCTTCTTTGGCGTCCCCGATAAAGCAGAGGACACGTAGGCGGCGCATTAAATGTATTTGTCCTGTGATGTTAGGAGATAAACTTGTACATTGTACATACTTTCCACCTCCGGTGTGCCACTGTGGCAACCCCTTTGACATATGAAAGGAGGCCGGAGGCGTACTAAGGAAGGATTCGGACTTTTTGGACTAGGCAAGCACCGCAGCTTGTTCAAGAGCTCAAGAAAACTAAATACACCCAAAGAAGGACTAGGATTTTACGCATCATTTGCGGCCCGGACCTGGGTAAAAATCCCCCCGTGTTGATCTTCTCGACCCGCTCTTTGCGCAGCCCCACCCCCCGCCAACCGTAGTAGGGATTCCTTGTGATCCCATAGGTGTCGTCCCTGAGCCCTGACATCTTTGGCGCGCCAGGTAGGGGGCGCTGAGGCTGTGAGAATCCGGTTTTGAAGTCAACTCATCGACTCCTTCGTCGCGATGGCTCGAGAGAAGAAGGCGACGTCGATCAGCCACGCTCTGGTGCCATTAGCTAGGTGAGGTGGCGCTGTCCGCAGCCGCAACAACCACGTGCACGGTGACGGAAAAGCTAAGTCACGCAAAACTTTGAGTGATTTTCCTTTTTATAAGGTTATTCTCATCGAAAGATCTGGCCCTTTGTATGGAAAAGCTGCACACATGGGAACCCTTCTGATGCAGAGCATCCCTCGCTCATCCCCATGGACGTGCCTACATCTCCCTCAACGCCACTAGGACCCATGACAAGAGCCCGAGCTAAGGCTATCGAAGATAAGGTGAATTCACTCCTCTCCGAACTCCCTCTTCCTACTCATGAGACATGGCTACTACCTCATCCGGAGACTCTATGTGTAATCAGTTACATGGAGGTGAGCCAAGGATAACCTACTTGCAAGAGCCAAGACAGCGTGGACTCCAAGCATATTGAAGAAGAAGAAGAGATGTTGTTGAAGGCACAGGCACCGGACGTCTGACGCCTTACGGACGTCCGACGAGTCCCAGGACCCGGACGACTGGACTCTCCGGACGTCCGGCACTTTGCCACCCGAGCCAAAACTACGGACGACCGAAGCCTCCAGACGTCCGACCGACGCACACCTGAACCGAATCTACGGACGACCGACAACTTCCGGACGTCCGGACCGTCACGAAGCTCCGGACGACCGACCCTCTCCGGACGTCCAAGCCGCGCCTAAGACGAAGCGATTCTCTGGACGCCCGAGCCCGTCCGGACATCCGGACCGTCCGAAGCCTCCAGACGTCCGGCGCCTTCCGGACGTCCGGCGCCTGTGTTGACTTCGTTTGGGCCGCAGCCCTTGTACCCCTTCGCCCCCTAGACTATATATACTCCTTCTTCCCAACTTTCTAGGGTTAGCTTTGGTTTAGCGCATGTTTGTGTGAGAGCCTTGCTCATCCACTTGGTTACTTCTCCTCAGAGCTCAGGACCTCTATGGAGAAGATCCCCCAAGCGGATTCAAGACCCCCTTCTAGGGTGGACCCCATCAAGACCTCCTCACGGAGAAGAACGACTACTCGTGTATCCTTACCTTTGTTGATTGTGGATCATATGTATCTCTTTTGTGTTCGGTGATCTAGCACTTGTGTGATTGATTCCTTGTTGGTTGAGTGATCTCTCTCTCTCGTTTCCTCCGTGTTTCCCTTTGTTCTTCCGCGTGTTCTTCGTGATTCCCCTTAGGATCCACTCCAAACGTGAAAGATCGTACACATAGGGTTCCGCCTTACATCATCTTGGTATCATGAGCCACGTTGATCACGTTTTTGGAGCCCCTAGCCCTCTTTTTCTAGCTTGATTTTGTTGTTTTTGTCCTAATTCCGAAAATTCCCCACCAAAAATAGCCCCAATTCTTTTGTGTGATTGGTTTGTGAGTTGAGATTTTGTTGGATTTGGTCCATGGATTTGAGTTGCTACATGTGGATCTAGCTTTTCCCTCACTCCCCACCCTTTTCCATCCACCAAATCACTCGATTTCGACCATACCATTTCATTCTTCCCCGAAATCTCGAAGTTCTTCCCGAGCCCGATTTTTGCCCAGTCTCCGGACGACCGGAAACGGTCGGACATCCGACGAGGTCCGGACGACCGTAAATGCCCGTACGTCTGTAAAACCCTGACGAACCTGAACTTTGTCAGTTCGCCACCACCTCAGCCCCACCTTCCACCACATCTTCCAAAACCACATACACCACCATCCTCCCCAATACATCCTATGACGATTTTACCACATTTTGGTCCTTGAGATTTTGAGTTGTGGCTTCCGTATCGTCTTGTGTTTGACTATCTAGGTGCGGTTCGATTTCATCATCACCACGGCTCAACTTCGCAAGGGTCTCATCATCGCCTAGGACGGTAACTTCGACGACATCTTTGTCATACCTTGCAATTGCATTGATACCCACATGGCCTTCTTTTTGCGTAGCTTACCCATTGAGACTAGCCATTGAGTATTGTCGGCAACGTGACTTGTGCACATTAGTGATCATACTCCATAGCATACATACCATACCACCGTGGTGCATATCTTGGGATCCATTTGTGTGTCACAAAGTTGTCATAGCATACACAATTTCTATCTTGGTTCGTGAAGTTTTGCATGAGAAAAGAGCTCAAAAGTGAAAGAGCCACACAAGCTTTTAAGCAAAGAGGAAAGATAAGCAAAGAGCTTATGAGCAAACATATAGCATACGTGGGATACAGATAGTTGCATTTTTGCATAGTAGGTTGTGCACAAGTTCCGTATCCGCCTATTGTGCAATCGTGCTAGCGTCTCTCTAGTATTGTGCAACAAGAGCATTTTCGTGGATTCCACATTTTGGATCACTTTTGGTTTGCACAATCCCACTTATCTATTTGCGTGTGTGTTTCTGTGTACCACTATTTGCTTGGTCTATTTGTTGCATTTGCAAATTTGTGTACCTTTTCCAACATTATTGACGCTCACTTACAATTGCATCAAATTTTGTGCCACCATCCTCACCAAGCTCCACCATAAGCTTTTATTTGTGTAGGTGTGAGAACCGACAAGGATTGGTACCAATAGTGCTATTTCATTGTCCGCATTTGAGTGAACTTGATTCATCATCAACATCGGTCAAAGGTACATTGGTATAAGTTCTTCTCCTTCTACCACTCACATTTTTGCTTGGAATGATGGATAGGCCAAGTACTTCTACCAACCCACTCTTCATCGAACAAGACGACGACATGTCATCATACATCACCAAGAATCACCTCTTTGGTGCACAACGAGCGTTGCACCAAGAACAACAAGCAATGAGCGACCGCATCGACAACCTCGCAACCGACTTGCGACTCTCCGAGCAACGTACAAGAGACTACTTTGACAACAAGTTCGACGCTCACAAGCAAGAGAATGATGCAAGAATGAACGAGATCCGCGCCTTGATGAGAAACCGGCATCATTCCACTTCTTCATCCTCAAGACGGAGCCGCTCGAGTCGACACTCCGATGACACCTTCTACGACGCAAGTACACCTACTTCAAACACTCTTCGTCAGATCAAGACGTCAAGACCGTCATGCATCTCGCAACCCGCTACATGACAAGCATTCACAAGAGCAAGTCGATGAGCAAGTCCCTCGTCCTCAATAAAACTAAGACGCTTTCGCTCAAGCTCGAGAACGACAATGACTACGGTGCCAAGAGGAAGAACGAGCGCGTCTACACCAAGACGAACAAGACGCCAAGGCTCAACTTCTTCAACAAAAACAACGTGAAGCGCAAGCTCTTGAGGCGCAACGTGCCCTTCGAGAATCAAGTCGAGCCTTCGCCAAATGCAATCGCGAACGGCGCAACCAAGAGGAAGCCCTTCGAGAAGAAATCCAAGAGAGGAACTACCAACCTCATGGACAACGTCAAGTTCCTCAAGCTCCTCCACAAGCTCGTCAAGCTCCACTTCAACCTCAAGTTCAACAAGAGCAAGTTGATCATGGTCTTCCTCCACGCCAAGAGCAACATGAAGATGATTGCAATCCACGTCAAGGGCGTCATCATCAACATCGCCAGCAACACAATGAAGAGCAACGCTATGGAAAGCTAAAATTCACCATGGCCAAGTTCAATGGAAGCAATGACCCCGAAGACTACCTCTCATGGGCATTGAAGGTTGACAAAATCTTCCGGTTGCACAACTACGATGAAGCGAAGAAAATCGCTATGGCATCACTTGAGTTCCAAGACTATGTGCTCATATGGTGGGAACAAATCATTGAGCGACGACAAGCAAGAGGTGAACCTCCAATCACCACTTGGGCTCAAATTAAGGATGTCATGCGAGCACGTTTTGTGCCAACCTACTACAACAGCGACCTCTTCAACAAACTCCAACTTCTCAAGCAAGGAACAAAGAGTGTTGAAGAATACTACAAGGAAATGGAGATAGCCATGATTCGAGCCAATGTCAAGGAAGATGATGAGCAGACTATGGCACGTTTCTTGAATGGACTCAATCATCCCATCAAGAAGATCGCCGACTTCCAACCATACTCCACCCTCATTGAGCTCGTACATCAAGCTACAAAGGCGGAACGTCAAGTGCAAGATGACTTCAAGTACGCCAAGTACTCATCCAAGGCCTACGGCTTCTCCAACAACCAAGCTTCAACACCTCCTCCAACATCTACATCAACCAAACCTTCTACAAACAACGACGACAAGTCGAGTTACAAGAGAAATTCGACAAGTTCAAGTCGTCCTCCTCCTACTACAAGCAACCTCAAGCCGCGTGCTTCATCATCTACTCCGACCGATGAGACCATCAAAACAAGCTCCTTCAAGTGTTTTACTTGCGGCGGCCGAGGCCACAAGTCCCTGAATGCACCAACAAGCGCACCATGATCCTCAACGCATTTACGGCACATATGAATCAATGAGTGATGAGGAGATGGAAGCCCTTGAGCAAGTGGCCATGCACCGGCGAGTGAATGACGATGAAGATGATCAAGTCTTTTGCGATGAGGATTCGAGCCCCGCTCTTGTTGTCTCCAAGGTCTTGACCCTTCAACATCAACAAGAAGACGACCAAAGATGCCACATCTTCCACACAAAGGCCGGCATCAACGGAAGGTCCGTCAAGGTCATCATCGATGGAGGTAGTTGCCACAACTTGGCAAGTGAAGAACTATGTTCCAAACTTCATTTGGTCAAGAGGAAGCACCCGCACCCCTACAAGGTTCAATGGCTAAGTGACTCCGGCACTATACGAGTCGAGCATATGGTCCAAGTCTCCTTCAAAATTGGTGCTTATGAAGACACGTTGGAGTGTGATGTGGTCCCAATGACCGTTTGCCACCTACTTCTAGGTCGACCATGGCAATTCGACCGTGGCGTCATCCACAATGGGTGCACCAATCACTATAGCTTCAAGATGAAAGGGAAGGAATATGTGCTACGACCTATGTCTCCTAGTCAAGTGATAGGCGACAAGCAAGCCACCCATCATAGAGACAAAAGTGAGAAAGTGATCCACCAAAAAGTGAGTGAGAGCCACAAGCCAAAGTTGAGCGCCTCTTCGCCTAGAGAGAAAAACCTCATCCTATTTGCCACCAAAAGTGAGATGAGAGAAGTGTGTGAGAACCCATCTAGTGTGATGCACTTTGTCCTTGTGTGCAAGGATGGAGACCCAACAACTAACACCTATCATGAGCTACCTTTAGTGTTTAAATCTCTTTTGCAGGAATTCCAAGATATTTTCCATGACCTACCTCCGGGTCTACCTCCTCTTCGAGGCATTGAGCATCGAATCGACCTCATCCCCGGAGCGCCTCTACCAAACAAAGCTCCATACCGAGTCAATCCCGAAGAAACCAAGGAGATTCAACGGCAAGTACAACAACTCATCGACAACGGTCATGTACGTGAAGCCTAAGCCCTTGTGCCGTTCTCGTTATACTTGTGCCTAAGCCCGATGGAAGTTTCTGCTTGTGTTCCGATTGTAGACCTATAAATGCTATTACCATTTGCTATAGGCATCCCATTCCTCGCTTAGATGATATGCTTGATGAACTTAGTGGAGCCAACTTTTTCTCAAAAATTGACCTTAAAAGTGGCTATTATCAAATCCGCATACAAGAGGGTGATGAATGGAAAACTGCTTTCAAAACCAAATTTGGTTTATATGAGTGGTTAGTGATGCCTATGGGTCTATCGGAGGCTCCCGGTAGTTTGGTGCGTCTTATGCATCATGTGCTTCGTCCTTACATTGGAGTCTTTGTTGTGGTTTACTTCGACGATATTCTTGTGTTTAGCAAAACCATGAAAGAACATCTTAATCATGTTAGGGCTGTTTTGCAAACCCTTCGCAAGGAAAGTCTTTATGCAAACATGAAAAAATGCACATTTGGTGTTGAAAAAGTGGTTTTCTTGGGTTTTGTAGTATCCTCAAAGGGTGTCCATGTTGATGAATCTAAAATTGAAGCAATCAAAACTTGGCCCCAACCCACCAATTTGCAACAAGTGCGCAGCTTTCATGGTCTTGCGGGTTTTTATCGTCGCTTTGGGAAAGATTTTAGCACAATTGCCGCTCCTTTGCATGCCTTAAGTAAGAAGAATACTCCCTTTGTTTGGGGAACTTTGCAATCAACCGCTTTTGATGAGCTCAAGTCTTTGCTTACTCATGCTCCGATTCTTGCTTTGCCCAATTTTGACAAAACTTTTGAGGTTCATTGTGATGCAAGTGGTACCGGAATTGGCGGAGTTCTGATGCAAGAAAAACGAGCCATTGCTTATTTTAGTGAAAAACTCTCCGGTGCTCAACTTAATTACCCCAACTATGACAAATAATTGTATGCTTTAGTGCGTGTGCTACATGTTTGGGAACATTACCTTGGACCTCATGAGTTTGTCATCCATACCGATCATGAAACACTTAAGTGCCTCAAAGGTAAAACTAAGTTGAATAAGCGTCATGCAAAATGGAGTGAATTTATTGAATATTTTCCTTATGTGATCAAGTACATTAAGGGTAAATAAAATGTAGTTGCCGACGCGCTTTCACGCATATGCATGCTTGTCACTCAACTTGAGTTGAATGTTATTGGTTTTGAGCATATAAAAGACTTGTATGAGCATGATACATCTTTTTCTATTCCTTATGCTAAGTGTTTGACGCATACTTCTCGGGAACAATATTACATCAAGGATGCTTATCTTATGAGAGCTAACAAACTATGCATTCCCTAGTCTTCTCTTCGATTGCTCCTTTTGCAAGAGGCTCATGGAGGCGGACTCATGGGACACTTTGGAAGAGATAATACATTCGCCACGCTCTCCAAGAACTACTTTTCGCCCAAGATGTTCCACGACGTCTCACGCTTCACCAACCGTTGCTCTACATGCCGCAAAGCTAAGTCTAAAGCTCAATCCCGTGGTATTTACATGCCTCTTCCTATTACTTATCAACCTTGGGAAGACATTAGCATGGACTTTGTACTTGGTTTGCCTAGAACTCAAAATGGAAAGGATTCCGTGTTTGTTGTTGTGGATAGATTTTCTGAGATGGCACATTTCATTCCTTGCAACAAGATAGACGATGCTTCACATATTGCAAATCTATTTTGTAGGGAAATCTTGCGACTCCATGGAGTACCAAAGACAATCGTCTCCGATCGTGACGTCAAATTCTTGAGTTACTTTTGGAAGACCCTATGCGCCAAGCTCGGAATCAAGATCTTGTTCTCATCCGCATACCATCCTCAAACCGACGGCCAAACGGAGGTGACGAACCGCACACTATCCACTCTACTTCGTGTCTTGATCAAGAAGAACATCAAGGAGTGGGAAGCATGTCTACCCATCGCCGAGTACGCCTACAACCGTGCAAGACATTTGACTACCGGCAAGTCCCCTTTCGAAGTCGTCTACGGCTTCAACCCGTTGTCCCCATTGGACATTCTACCTCTTCCTCTACAAGAGCGCACCAACATAGATGCGAGTGCACGGGCAAGCTACATCAAGAAGATGCATGATGATACAAGACAAACAATCGAGCGCCAAGTACAACGACTAGCGACCAAGCTCAACGTCAACAAGGAACCCATGGTCTTCAAAATTGGTGTTCTAGTGTGGCTACACCTTCGTAAGGACCGCTTCCCCAAAGAACGCATGTCCAAGCTTCTTCCTAGAGCCGATGGACCTTTCAAGGTGCTAGCACGCTATAACGAAAACGCCTACAAGATCGACCTACCTCGAGACAAGTACAATGTTAGCGACATCTTCAACGTCAAGGACCTCGCACCTTACCATGGAGATGAAGCTTTTGAGCCGAGGTCGGATCTCTCCCAAGGGGGGGAGATGATGTGGAGCATCCCTCGCTCATCCCCATGGACGTGCCTACATCTCCCTCAACACCACTAGGACCCATGACAAGAGCCCGAGCTATGGCTATCGAAGATAAGGTGAATTCGCTCCTCTCCGAACTCCCTCTTCCTACTCACGAGACATGGCTACTACCTCATTCGGAGACTCTATGTGTAATCAGGTACATGGAGGTGAGCCAAGGATCAACTACTTGCGAGAGCCAAGACGGCGAGGACTCCAAGCATATTGAAGAAGAAGAAGAGATGCTGCTGAAGGCACAGGCACCGGACGTCCGACGCCTTCCAGACGTCCCACGAGTCCCAGGACCCGGACGACCGGACTCTCCGGACGTCCGGAACTTTGCCACCCGAGCCAAAACTACGGACGACCGAAGCCTCCGGACGTCCGACTGACGCATACCCGAACCGAATCTACGGACGACCGACAACTTCCGGACGTCCGGACCGTCACGAAGCTCCGGACGTCCGGACCGTCACGAAGCTCCGGACGACCGAACCTCTCCGGACGTCCGACGCGCCCACGACAGAACTAATTCTACGGACGCCCGAGCCCGTCCGGACGTCCGGACCGTCCCGAGCCTCCGGACGTCCGACGCCTTCCGGACGTCCGACGCCTGTGTGTTGACTTCGTTTGGGCCGCAGCCCTCGTACCCCTTCACCCCCTAGACTATATATACTCCTTCTTCCCCAACTTTCTAGGGTTAGCTTTGGTTTACCTCATGTTTGTGTGAGAGCCTTGCTCATCCACTTGGTTACTTCTCCTCGGAGCTCAGGACCTCTACGGAGAAGATCCCCAAGCGGATTCAAGACCCCCTTCTAGGGTGGACACCATCAAGACCTCCTCACGGAGAAGAACGGCTACTCGTGTATCCTGACCTTCGTTGATTGTGGATCATATGTATCTCTTTGTGTTCGGTGATCTAGCACTTGTGTGATTGATTCCTTGTTGGTTGAGTGATCTCTCTCTCGTTTCCTCCGTGTTTCCCTTTGTTCTTCCGCGTGTTCTTCGTGGTTCGCCGTAGGATCCACTCCAAACGTGAAAGATCGTCCACATAGGGTTCCGCCCTACATCACCTTCCGCTATTGGCAACGCCCTTGTTCTGCTTCGAGTCCGCTCAACAGTTCAAGCGGCTGCGCTGAGAATGGCAACGTGGCCCTTGTTCTGCTTCGAGTCCGCTCAACAGTTCAAGCGGCTCTGCTGAGAACGGCAACGTGGCTTGCCCGGCAGCAAGCGCCCCCTGGGAGGCTGCTAAGGATCCGTTCCTCCAAGCGCAGTAGCATGGGTTTTGCACGCCGGCAAACCTATCCAATTAGGCGTAGGGTGTTTACATACAAAGAAAGATCAAACAGGAAGATATCATGCTTCATTTCAAAGTACAACAGAGTTATATTACATCAATGATTGTTGCGGTTCTAACTTAAGATAAATTGTCTTAGGCATGAACCCGCAGCGGCAAGGAGAAACGGGGGGGCTAGTCCTAGCGCTAGCCCTCCATCCTCTTGACTCCATCGACGAATCTGATGATGGGATCAATACGCTCTTCGAGCACCGTGAGGTCCGCATCCTCCGGCAAGCTCTCCAGCGCACTGGCGAAGTTGATGCTGGGGTTCTAGAACACCACCTTGGTGAGCACCTTGGTCAGGGCGCCCCGGCAGAGCCTGCGGGACTCGTTGGCCAGAGCCACTCGATTGGAGCGGAGCTGCTTGAGGGCGTTGAGGACGCGCTCGAAGAACAAGGTCGGCCTGGCATTGGGGCTCATGTTCGGCTCCTGGGAGTACCTGACATCCGGCATGCCCATGATGGCTAGTTGCACGGTGAGCCTCCCCGCAACGTCGACGAGGTGGCTGATCCAGAGATTGATGATGCCCACATATTCCTTATGGGCAGCGGTGTCATCACTCCACAGCTGCATCTCGGTCTCGAGGGCCTTGTTCAAGGTCTCCTCTCGAGCCGTGACCTCTGGAAGCGTCCCCTCCAAGCCGTCCAGTTTCAGCTTCAGATTGTTAATGGAGTCGTTGGCCTCGGAGAGCAGCTTGGCCTTGTTAGAGATGGTGGCCTGTGAATCTGCCAGAGTGCAGTTTCCCGTGTCCCTCTCCTCCGTCAGCGTCAAGATCTCCTTCTTCAGCTGCCCCTGCTCAAGCTCTAGCTTCTCCACCTTGCTAGCGTGGTCCAGGGCACGAGCATCGAGTGCGTACTTATGCTTCTGCTCTAGCTCCTGGGTCTGTTGCGCGATGATCTTCCTGATTTCCTCGTCCTTGCCGCAGAGCATGGCAGCAAGCGCCTGCTCGCGGGCAACAAGGTCTTCCTCCTGGGTGTTCAGCAGAGCTTGCTGCTGCAGCCGGGCGGCTTCCTCTTTGGCGGCCTATTCCTTCGCCGTCTCTTGGGCCTTCTTGATGCCGGCCTGCTTCAGGATGAGCTCTCGCTTGCGCTCCTCCTGCTCACCCTGGACAGTCCTCAGTTCTTCCTGAGCCTCGCCGAACAAGACTTGCGTCTGAGCAACACGCTCCTCAAAATCTGCCTCCGCCTTGTCCACCGCCGCCATCCTGGAGTTCACCTTGACTTGGCGGGCATGCTGGAGCGCCTGGAGCTTCTGGATGTTGGCACTCATGGCCAGTAGGAGCTGCTCCTCCTAGGAACTGCCGCTGCTAGTATTTAGTTCATCAACGACCTGGAGCCCGGCGGTCGCGAGCGCCTCGTCATCAAACACCTCCCCTTCGGCCGGCGCCCTGATGCTTGCCATCCTTGGGAGGTAGATGAACAAGTCATCGCCCACCTTCAGGTATTTGCCCGGCACGGGGGCTGCAGGGGAGGAAGGTTGGTCGTTGGCCACCTCCTCCTCGGTAGGCTTCTTGGCAGCCTCCTTGGGAGCAGCCTTGGCGGCCTCCTCGGCAAAGGCCTTGTCGGTCTCCTCGGCAGCAGCCTTGTCGGCCTCCCCGGCAGACCAATTGTTGGCCTCCTCGGTGGCGGACTTGGCGGCTTCCCCAGCCGCGATCCTAGCGGCCTCGGCTTCGGCGTCCTTGGCGAGCTCCTCGATGACGGTGTCGATGTCCTCCTGGTCCGTCGAGAGAGGGTCTGGAAACCATAAAGAAGGATGAAGCGGGGTCCAAAATCAAAACTCAGAACAAAGAAAAGGAAGAACAGGGATGGGAGGCAAGCAACTTACCCATGTCGGGCTGGGAAGAGGTGGTTCCCTCCGCGCCAACATTCGTTGCCGGGACGGAGCCACCAGCACCCAAGCTCGCCTCCCCTTCCTCCATGCGCGTGGGCTTGGCGGTAGATGCCCTTGCCGGTGACACCCCTCTGGTGGTGTGGTCGATGGGGGCGGCGTGTTGGGGGTGGCCCTCAATGGCTCCTCCTGTTGCCGCTCTCCTCCTGCAATCCCGACAAGGTTAGTATCAAAGAATCCACACCCCAACGCCCGTCAATGGGCAGTGAGTAATGGATTCATGCTGGGGGCTGGAGCGAGGGCTGCGCTGGGGGTTGTTGTGCGGGCTGATCACCACCAACGCTGGCGTGCGCGGAGCGTCGCCGAGGGCTGGACACCCGTCGAAGCCTTGGCTCTCTTTGCCACCCTCTGGGCGTGCGTCTCCGTGTCGTTGCAAAGACAAGATTAAATCAAGGAAAGATGGCGCGGGTAGAGGGTCAGGAAATGATGACGGGCAAGACACTTACTCGTCCTCCTCCGTTGGCCTCCTCTTCCTCTTTGGGCTGAAGGACCCAAGATCGAAGTCGACCTCCGGGGTGGCGTCCGCCAGGGGAGGCGAAGGCATCCTGTGCTGCTTCGATGAGGAAGAAGCAGCGGTCGCGGCCTTCTTCACTTTCGCGGCCCTCGTCTCGCGTGCAGGTTGTCCCTGGGCTTGTTGCCGCCACGTGTTCCTGCTGGGCCGGACCGGCTCGCCGGAGCTAGCCCACCATAGGACGCGTTTCCTCTCCGGGGCCGAGGAGTCGTCTGCCTCGGTCTTCTCTCCGGCCGACTCCTCGACCACGTCTTCAATGAGGGGAGCCCCCGCGCCGGCACCGCTGGCTTCCCGGCAGACCCAGCCCACTTGGCGAACTCTTTCTCTTCTGCGGCCATGTCGGCCTCATTCTCCATGGTGTCGAAGCTGTCGACCTCCTTAGAGAGTGCCGCCTCCTCCGCCATGGCGGCAATGTATGCCAGCTCTTCCTGGGTGGTGTGGTGGATGAGCAGTAGCTCGTCACAAATATACCTCTCCGACAGGTTGTTGAAGAATGCTTGCACCCGCTCCGCCTCCGGCTCGGCCCAGGTTGGAACGAGGTTGTGTGCGGTGAAGTCCGGCATCATGGCGATGATGACGGTCTGGCAAGAATTTTTGCTCAACGGGAGCATTCCCGCTGGCAACCCAAACAGAGACCCGCCGACCTTCTTGGCCATGCCGGTCCTCTCGACCCCGCTGGCCTTGTCAACCTTGAGATAAAAAAGCCTCTGGCAGAGATGGGCGTGCTGCAGCACCGTGAAGTTGTGGTCCAGGTCGGGGAGTATCCTCATGATATCGGCCGCATTCCTGAAGTCCTAGGTCGGCCTCCCCTTATTGTGCAGTGGGGCAATCCGGCAGCAGATGAAGTGAGCCTGAATCATCACGAGAGTGAGCCCGGCCATGGTAAGGCAATGAATCCTTGTGGTGGCGACCGTGAGCTTCTTGTTGTCGGCGTCGACATCGCTCCAGTCCTTGCCGCGAACCGGCGACTTCTGACGGACCCGCAGAACTCCTGCGGATCTGCCTCCTCGATCCAGCACCACCGGCCCCGCCACTCTTCCCACCTCTCCTTCTGGGCACCCTCCGGGTACGTGCCCCTACTCTAGGTCCTCGAGATCCAAGTAATACAGCTGGAGATGGTGCCCCCTGCCTGGATGCGAGGGGTGAAGTATTGGTGAAAGAGTGTCCTGCTGGGGTGCACTCAGGTGAAGCCCTCGCAGAGATGGGTGAAGAAGGCCATGCACGCCACGACGCTCGGGGTGAAATCCAGAAGGTGGAAGCCATAGGTGTGCATGATGACATTGAAGAAATCTGAGAAAGGGGGGCAGATCCCGTAGGAGAAATAATCAATGAAGAAGGGATACCGGTTTGGGCCGGCCTTGGCGAAGGTGGCGGGGACGATGCGCATGACACGGTGCCCCGACGTCTCCCTTCCCCACAGGGGCCTGAACATGTCCCTGAGGGTGAGTGCATCGACCGTCGAGGTGATGAGGGCGCGCTGCGTCCGCATCTCCACCAACTCACTCTCCTGCGCCTCCTTCCCCCCGGCGTCATTGGTCGCTCCCTTGCCCTTGCTCGTCTTGGGCGCCATTGCGACTAAGAGGGGGTGAGGGACAAAAGGCAATGGGGGCGCGGCGGCGGCGAGCAGGGGCGAGAGGTTCAACTTGTGTTTCAAGAAGAAGAGGGGAATGGCAGTTTCCTAGATTGGAAAAGGCACAGAGGGTAAATGAGGAGCGCCCCTGCGGTTTTCTCTTTTATGAGGAGAGCGCGGGCCGCCTCTTTACTATTCACCATGACGTGATGCAAGCATGTAGCAACCGCTCCACGCACGACCCCCATGTCACGCACTCAATGCGGGTCGTGGGGAAGCGCAACTGGCATGGGAGTTACCACAGTTAAAACTCGGCCATGCGTACCCGTGCACCGTTCTGGGACTGGCCCAACAACGCTTCGCGCTTATATGTGGCCCAGGCCCAGGGGCTCGTGACGGTGTAAAAAAGTAGGGGCCTTTCTGTACCCCTGTACTTGTGCACGGGCAGTTGTAGCCACACCTGCGGCCACGCTTGGCGGGGCAGAGGAAGCCAAGATACAAGACTACCAAGGCAGTGCTCAAGCCATAGGCACGAAGAGCAAAGGGATAAGATGGGCTTCCCCCGGCAACACCCTTGCCGGGGAAGACCTACGCTGCCCCGGCAAGAGCCTTGCCGGGGCGACGTGCCGAACACTAGCAAGACCGCCACCCTTGAGCCTGAGAGTTTTGACACCATCAACAACATCGCAACCAAGGCTCGAGGGACGCCTGCATGGTGGCATGCAGATCTTTGTGAAGACCAAAGGCCTGCAAGTCTAGATGAGAACCAGAAAGCGAAGACCCCCGGCAAGACCTTTGCCGGGACGCCACAAGACCTTCCTAAGAAGACCCTTGCTCGCCATCTCAAGGGGCCGAGGCCACGCCTCGCGACTTGCCGTAGTTTTGCTACCTCAAGACTGCTCCGACGTGGCGGCTGATACGTCCATTTTGCATCATGATTTTATATCGATAATTATTGCGTTAGGGGCTGTTATTACACGTTATGTCACAATACCTATGCCTATTCTCTCTTATTTTACAAGGTTTACATAAGGAGGGAGAATGCCGGCAGCTGGAATTCTGGGCTGGAAAAGGAGCAAATATTAGAGACCTATTCTGCACAACTCCAAAAGTCCTGAAACTCCACGAAACTCATTTATTGAAATAAAAAAAAATATTGAGCGGAAGAAGTTTACCAGAGGGGGACCCACCTGGCCACGAGAGTGGGGGCGCGCCCTACCCCCCAGGGTGCCCCCCTACCTCGTGGGCTCCCTGTTGGCCCTCCGACAGCCATCTTCTGCTATATGAGGTCTCTCGTCGAGGAAAAAAATCATAACCAACCTTTCGGGATGAAACTCGGCCACCACGAGGCGGAACCTTGGCGGAACCAATCTAGGGCTCCGATAGAGCTGTTCTGCCGGGGACACTTCCCTCCGGGGGGGGGGGGGGAGAATCATCGTCGTCGTCATCACCAACGCTCCTCTCATTAGGAGAGGGCAATCTCCGTCAACATCTTCACCAGCACCATCTCCTCTCAAAACCCTAGTTCATCTCTTGTATCCAATTCTTGTCTCCAAGTCCGGGATTGGTACTAGTAGGTTGCTAGTAGTGTTGATTACTCCTTGTAGTTGATGCTAGTTGGTTTATTTGGTGGAAGATCATATGTTCAGATCCTATATGCATATTAATACCCCTCTGATTATGAACATGAACATGCTTTGTGAGTAGTTACGTTTGTTCCTGAGGGCATGGGTGAAGTCTTGCTATTAGTAGTCATGTGAATTTTGTATTCGTTCGATATTTTGATGAGATGTATGTTGTCTAGCCTCTAGTGGTGTTATGTGAACATTGACTACATAACACTTCACCATTATTTGGGCCTAGAGGAAGGCATTGGGAAGTAATAAGTAGATGATGGGTTGCTAGAGTGAAAGAAGCTTAAACCCTAGTTTATGCGTTGCTTCGTAAGGGGCTGATTTGGATTCATATGTTTCTTGCTATGGTTAGGTTTACCTTAATACTTTCGTTGCAGTTGCGGATGCTTGCAATAGAGGTTAATCATAAGTGGGATGCTTGTTCAAGTAAGAATAGCACCCAAGCACCAGTCCACCCAAATATCAAATTATCAAAGTACCGAAGCGAATCATATGAACGTGATGAAAACTAGCTTGACGATATTCCCATGTGTCCTCGAGAGCACTTTTCCTTATATAAGAGTTTGTCTAGGCTTCTCCTTTGCTACAAAATGGATTGGGCCACCTTGCTGCACTTTATTTACTTTTGTTACTTGTTGCTCGTTACAAATTATCTTATCACAAAACTATTTGTTACCACTTATTTCAGTACTTGCAGAGAATACCTTGCTGAAAACCGCTTATCATTTCCTTCTGCTCCTCGTTGGGTTCGACTCTCTTACTTATCGAAAGGACTACGATAGATCCCCTATACTTGTGGATCATCAGCGGCCAGCCCGCCAACTAGGCGAGCGCCTGCGTGGCAGCATACAGCTTCTAGGCCAACTGGCCAAACACCTGCGTGGTGGCATGAAATAAGTGGTAAGAAAAGAAATAGTAAAGCTTCTGGAGGCAGGTATTATTTATCCCGTTGCTGATAGTCAGTGGGTAAGTCATGTCCATTGTGTCCCTAAGAAGGGAGGTATTACTGTTGTTCCTAATGATAAAGACGAATTGATTCCGCAAAGAATTATTATAGGTTATAGGATGGTAATTGATTTCCGCAAATTAAATAAGGCTACTAAGAAAGATCATTACCCCTTACATGTTATTGATCAAATGCTAGAAAGACTATGCAAACATAGACATTACTACTTTCTAGATGGTTATTCTGGTTTCTCTCAAATACCTGTGTCAGCCAAAGATCAATCAAAGACTACTTTTACTTGCCCTTTTGGTACTTTTTCTTACAGACGTATGCCTTTTGGTTTATGTAATGCACCTGCTACCTTTCAAAGATGCATGATGGCTATATTCTCTGACTTTTGTGAAAAGATTTGTGAGGCTTCTATGGATGATTTCTCCGTCTATGGATCCTCTTTTGATGATTGCTTGAGCAACCTAGATCGAGTTTTTGCAGAGATGTGAAGAAACTAATCTTGTCATGAATTCAGAAAAGTACAACTTTATGGTTAATGAAGGTATTGTCTTGGGGCATAAAGTTTCTGAAAGAGGTATTGAAGTTGATAAAGCCAAGGTTGATGCTATTGAAAAGATGCCATGTCCCAAGGACATCAAAGGTATAAGAAGTTTCCTTGGCCACGCCGGATTTTATAGGTGGTTCATTAAGGACTTCTCAAAAATTTCTCGGCCTCTGACCAATTTATTACAAAAAGATATACACTACAAAAAAAGACACATCCGTGACATTTTGGGTTGAACGAAATTTTTTTCTATCATACATATGACACTTCTATGACGATAATTGTGACAAAACGCAGTATCATCATAGATGTGGTGGGCTCCTCCTTCTATGACAAAAAATCATGACAGAAAATGGGCTTTCGTCCTGGGCGGGCCGGAGACGCAGCTGCATGACATTCTTTGGGCCATCCATGACGGAAAAAACCGTGGTAGAAGCGAGGGGGAGGAAAATTTCAGGGAGTTCCCGGTTTCGGTGGGAGGTCGGGGGCCGAGCGATGCGCTGCTTTCTCGTGACACGTGCGTAGGCGTTGGCTCAAATCAACCTGAGTGAGGCGTTGGGCTCTAATCAACCCGAGCGATTGCACCGCAGGCTACACGTTATCGAACCCGAGCGATCGATCGATGGCTGTTAATCGAACCCGATCGAGCGATTCTTCGCTATCGCCGCTAATCAAGCCGATCGATTGATGAACAGTGAGCGCTGCGGGGGGTGGATGAACAATGAGCGGGGGCGTTGCCTCTGGATGAACAGGACCCCGTGGTGCGGAGGGCTGGATGAACAGTAGACGGTGGGGTGGCCGTGGAGGGGTGGATGAACAGGACCCCGTGGTGTGGAGGGTTGGATTAACAGTAGACAGTGGGGTGGGCATGGAGGGGTGGTTGAACAGGACCCTGTGGTGTGGAGGGCTAGATGAACAGTAGACGGTGGAGGGGTGGCCATGGAGGGGTGGTTGAACAGTAGCCGGTGGAGTAGTGCGCGGTGGAGGATGGATGAACAGGAGCTCGTGGAGGCTGGAGGAGGTCGACGGTAGCCCGTGGAGGCTGGAGGAGGTCGATGGTGGAGATGAACAAGATCCGTGGAGTCCTGCTTTGTGGTACGCCACACCCTCCCGATCAACAGGACCCTCGCTTCGACCAGAAGCGCCCAACACAAGTCCGCTTTCGTCCGCTTTGTGGTACGCCACACCCTCCACCCCGCTTTCGACCGTAGGAGGTCTATTTCCTCCGCTTTTACGGCACGCCACACCCTCCCGATCAATGTGACCCCTGCTCAATGTAGGAGGTCCGTTTCCTCCATTGTGCGGTACGCCAGGCCTCATTTCCATCGCCTGTTTCATCCAAGCCGGTTGGCTCCCACGCGTTCTGTTGCCTCCCGATGAACACGACGCATTATGTTGCCTCCCGATGAACACGACGCATTCCGTTGCCTCCCCATGAACACGACACATTCCGTTGCCTCCCACACGACGCATTCCGTTGCCTCCCCATGAACACGACGCACTCCGTTGCCTCCCCATGAACACGACGACGACGTTGTTTCTCTGTTCCCACCCAGCCATGTACACGAGCCGTGGCCGTACATATGCGTGAGTAGGCGTTCGAGACCCTGCCCGTATGTACGTACGTGGCCGTATTTTCTTTCTTGCACCCTCACCGCTGTACGTACGTGTACATGCTACGTGCACGCCTCTACATCCACCAAAGATATATGCGGCATACCGTCACGACCAGAATGACAACGCTACATACGCTTCGACCAGGTGGGTCCCGATCGTGCACTTCCTTGCGTGCGAAAATGTAGCTGGTGGGTCCCAGCAATGTGGGGCTTAATCGCTTTTTGCCTGGACGCACTTCCTTGCGTGCGAAGATGTAGCTGGTGGGTCCCAGCAGTCAGGGGGCGAATCGTTCTTTTTGCCCGGACGTACTTCCTTGCGTGCGAAGGTGTCGCTGGTGGGTCCCAGCGGTCAGAGGGGGCGAATCGTTTTGTTTTTTTGCCCGTACGCACCTCCTTACGTGCGAAGATGTAGCTGGTGGGTCCCAGCAATGTGGGAAACGCGTTTTTTTGCGAAATCTGAGTCCGTCCGGTGGGTCCCACTGTCGTGTGGAGGAATCATTATTTTCCATGTAATAAGGAGGCACTTCCTTGCTGCGACTGTGGACCCGGCTGTCAGCGTCTCCGCGTACAGTTCATGTCCGATGGAAGTCGTTCCTTGACCATGTTGACCACGCCGCGCCGAGAGCACCAGGGCGGTGGACAACGGTGAGGCCTAGGAAGGGGACGACGGGGATCCAGGGAAGATGTGGCAGTGGAAGACCCCCGCGCGGAGCGGAGTATGAGGGTTCAGTGGTTCGGCTGCGGTGTGAGGCTGCCGTCGCCGCAGGGCCTGGCCAGCGGTGGGAATAGTAGGGGGTGGTGAGGCCTCCGGCAAGACGGCCGCCACGGAGGCAGGAGCATGCGGCACGACCGGCGCTGCTTTGGGCGGCTGGAGCAAGAAGACCAGAGGTTGAAGAAGCACTACGACCGTTGGATGGACAACGTACGGTCACTGGAGCTAGAATCGTTCATATTGACTAAAGTTGACAAAGGCCCCCGTCCCAGTCAACTTAGTAGGCCCAGAAGTCAGCCTCCCACCATGGTGAGTCCCAGCTAGTAGGGGAGTATTCATTTTTTTGTGCGTAATAAGGAGGCACTTCCGGTGGGTCCAACCTGACAGCGGGGGGAATGTTTTTTCGCGAAATACGCTGGCCCGTCCGGTGGGTCCCAGCAGTCAGGGGGGAACGTTTTTTTCACGAAATAAGGTGGCCCATCTGGTGGGTCCCCGCTGTCAGGTGGAGGAATAATTGTTTTGCGCGTAATAAGGAGGCACTTCCTTGTGGCCGCCTGGACCCAGCTGTCAGCCTCTCCACGTACAGTACTCGTCCGATGGAAGTCGGTCGTTGACCATGTTGACCACACCGCGCCGAGAGAAAGAAGGCGGTGGTCTGGACGACGGCGAGGCCTAGGAAGGGGACGATGCGGAGCCGGGAAAGACGCAGCAGTGGAAGCCCGCGCGGAGAGGAGTATGAGGGTTCACCGGTTCGGCTGCGGTGTGAGGCTGCTGTCGCCGCAGAATAATAGGGGGTGTGGGTGAGTAGAGGGATGGCCTGGCCAGCGGCGGGAGTAGTACGGGGCGGTGAGGCCTCCGCGGCATCATAGTAGGCCACGGGAGGCAGGAGCACGTGACACGACCGGCGCTGCTTTGGGCGGCTGGAGCAAGAAGACCAGAGGTTGAAGAAGCACTACGGCCGTTGGATGGACATCGTACGATCACTACAGCTAGAATCGTTTATATTGACTAAGTTGACAAAGCCCTTGGTACGCGTCAACTTAGTAGGCCCACAAATGGATTTGGCAGAGAACATATAACACATTTGCGATTTGTAAGAATGTACAACCCATTTTTTAATTCTAATGGAATTTACTACAGCCCATTTACAGTTTATTAAAAGTCCAGCCCAAGTTCTAGCTAGGAAAATGATTAATAATTTCAAACAACCGCTCAAAACAGAATTCAAAAAAATTCCCAGATTTTGATGGGATCCGAAATATTTTTAACCGAAATTTCTAGTCAGGTTAAATATAATTTCAAAATAAAGTTGTATTATGTTAAAATCCAACGAAATATTGCGCACGCAACAACTAATAAAATTAAAATTTCCAAATTCCAAAAATAATATAATTTTCAAACTAATTACGTGTTTGGTGCATAGTAATTGCGTAGTTATTATAATTACATCCCATTTATTATTTCTTAAAGTCCATTTTCTTGTTCAGCCTAATGCGCGCGCAACAAGTTGACCCGGATATTGTGTACAACTGTCGGCCCAGTTGCATTGCTGATGTTGAAAAAAAGGCCTGTGTAGTACAACCTAACATGGTTACTCAGCCCACATTCAGCGACGCCGGAAAGGCCCAAACAAGGCTTCTGTACAACATTTTGAAGTCACTGAGCTCAGTTAATAACTTCAGAAAAAGTTAGATTACAGTGGAACCTAATTAAAAGCTGTCATGAACAAATAAATAATTCAACGGGTCCCACTTGTGCGTGTGCACGTGTGTGTGCGTGTGTGTGTGTGAGAGAGAGAGAGAGACCCATCGATCGATGCTCGTAAATACATCTTTCAGCCATATGCATTGCGATGCTCAAGAAAACTTATATAGTTGACACAATCATATAGAACATCATAGCACACCGAACTTGCATACAAAAAATTTCACGCAGCGGCACAATCAGGATGGAAGCAGTGGATCGCTACGGGAAGGGCTATGTTGAAACCAACGAAGTTGTACATAATTGTTCATCGTGTTTATAAATGACGGGGAAATATCTTGAATGTTGTGCAAAGAAAACAGACAGACAACACTATAAGTTCTCCTACCACATTAAGTTGACGTACAACCCTTTCTAAACAAAGTTCAGGTACAAAATTAGAACAGGTCACAATCAAATGTACTGGCATATCAGTGCTTCAGACCCATAGCTCGGATTTAACTAGTACTATGTGACAAGATTCAGTTGTTACCTCAAATTAGAGCACATCCAGGCAGCCAACCCTGCCTCTTCTCCCAAAGAAGCAGTGGCCTCTGTCGCGCGATGGAGTAGGCCCTGTGCCATCCATCGTTCCGAGCAACACGGGGAAAGTCTAATGTTGACGCCTGTAATGGACGTCGTCGTTGGACCCTGGCACCAGCAGCGACGGCAGGACTTCGATTGATGGATTGACCACTTCTTCGACATGCACGAACACTCGATACAAGTACATCCCTAACGTGGTCCGCGGCGGCCTTGGTGGCGACGAATAGTACAACCCCGGTTCCTGTACCGGTATCTCAACACCAATCACCTTCGGTATGGTGGACGGCTTCTTCATCCATGCCATAACCGTCAGAGCCCAGCTATGCGGAGGAACAAACATATTTACGAGCTCACCTCCAAGGTCGTTGATAAGCTCGTTCATGGACTCGCTGTTCCAAGCACGTCGAGGCATGCCGTGGAAGGTAAGCTTTGTTAAAAACTCAAGCTCAGAGGGCACCAGCCCCATCCTGGGTGCCACCGATCAAAGCTCACCAGCGCGCATCACAGAACAAACTCAGGGAAGATTCGAACACACGACTGCACTCGAAAGTTGTCCGAACCTCGACGTAAGAAATCAGCCGATGGCGTATGTACTTCGACGAGCATGTCAATTATTTGGATGCCGTGCGCAATGCCAAGAGCTTTGACAAGGTCGTCCGACGAGACGGGAGGCCGGTCTCCGTTGATGGTTACCATTAGCACTTTGCCGGCAAACTGGTCGTCAAGCACCGCCATGCCACTGTTGAGCGATAGCACGCAGCGACTGAAGGCAGGACGGACCTTAGGATCTCCGGCTCGGAGATCCGCATTGACCGGCGACATGATAGTGTGCTTGAGTACAGGGAGTACAGGAGGGGGATCTGGGGGAACTGGAGCAGGAATCGAGATTCCAGAGGTGGGGGAGGGGCGGGAGACTGGGGATGAAAAGGTAGCATGAATTTCGAGCACGCGCCAATATGCTCTCGGCGCATAAGCGCTGCGAAAACACCGGTGGCGCCCACATGTCGGCCTAAGAGTCCTTATTCTTTCTTTTTGGAGAGCCCGGCCTTTTTTCAGGATCTTTTGAGAGCCCGACCGAGAGTCATAATTGACCTGTTTGGCATTGCGTTACTACTCGCCCATATTCAACGACACCTCATCGCCCAAACAAGTGTACATCATCGAATAGACAAGTGAGCTCAAATTATATAACTTGAAAAAGGAGATATACTCGAACACCTTTGGAGAATGGTGATGCCCTCATTTAGCCCACCAATAGTTCGAGACAATAAACAGTTCAAACAACGGTATATACAACATTCAACACCGACTAGTGACTACTATCGACATAAACAAGAAGACATGATAGTTCATAAGAAGTCTTGCTACACCACCAAAACGGACCCATCTGCAGACTCGAGACTCTCCTCGATCCGTGGCGAGAATGACATTCTAAACAGAAGCAACTATTACATAGAGAGAGTGACATAGACGAGGATGACCAAATGACAAGGAATATGCATAACAAAAGAAAGAACTACCCATCCAGAAGCAGCACCAAAGACAACAAAGTCATTCGAAGAGATGATCCAACACCATCATAATTTGCAGCCCCGCTTCAATGACCGTCAAAGGATCCGGAGACACCAAGATTCGCCTTTCGATGCAACAACCCAATTACCTATCAACCTGAAGGCTTCAACCACATCACTGCCTGTCGTAATTGAGACATCCAAGGACCAAAGTTAATCCGGAGGCCTTTGTCATTCTCACCTTCTTTTGGCTGCAGGCTGTATCGTTTACAATCAGGGGAGTTTGCTCCCGAACTCCTAGGGTTCGCCGTGTAGACACAGTTTTCCATAGCAAAAAGAGCCTCTCTGCCATCAAGGTCCTTGCCAACAGTGATCTCCTGGTTAATCGGATAATTGAGTCCGAGAAACAGAGAGTGTGAACCAAGGCTGTTTACCCGCCTCCAACTAAAAAATCCTAAAGGCCCCAACAAGCTGGTATCCTGCTCATAGACGTAACAACCACTGTCCGGATACTCACGTATTACACGGTGCTTGTATAAAGTGGGGGTTTTGCAATATAACTTTTCCGGCTCATGTGTTCGAATGATCATCAGTCTTTTGCCGTCATCTGATCGAGCGAGGAACCAGTTGTGCTTCCCTATTTTTGGCAAAGGTGGTGTGATTACAAAGGGAAGTAATCAGAGGGACAACGCATCATATCAAAACGAACATGCATTGTTAATGTAAGATCAGCATTGTTCGTAGTATGAGTAGGATAATGCAAGAAACAGCATTGATATGTCCTCGTTGGAACTAGGAGGAAAATACAGGAAATGTATCTTTGGGTTCAAAAATATAGCGATTGCCATGCATGGTTATACTCATGTTATCTCGCAATCGATTCTTCACAGAAACTACCATGTCATGCATGTTATGTAATCATGTTATGTCCTCACAAACAAATTCTTCAAGGTAACTAATGCACCATGCATTGTTATATACTCGTGTTTTTGGGCAAAAATTTTGTGAGGATATTATTCTAGCCATTGATTGTCAAGGGCGAATATAGGTATGTACACATGGTAAGCATTGCAGGATTTCAATACTTCCAAATATAGAGTTCTCCATATGCACATTTACTTCCCTAATGTATGGTTAGATGAAACCAATAGCGTGGTGCATGTTTCTACATCATGAAAATGAGGAAACTAACATGGCCATTGACACACACATATATTTAGTAGTAGTATATAGATTACTGTAAAATAAGGATAATATCCATACATTCCTAACTGTTTGATTATTCAGGGTACAAATTGGCTGTAATGATATGGTCACAATCGCATGAATTAACTCATTCCAAATATAGCTGATTTACGGCGTCTCTAATATATTGCCATAGTTCTACTCAAATTCTGCTCAAACAGGGATATGACAATCATCACAAAAAGTTCAAACAAGTGTCATGGCATCATCATTAACATGAGATCGGAAACAACTTACACGCTACCGTCTCAAAGAATACGTGGTGCCATCTGCTTTGTCGATCGCGTAGATGATGCCATTGTGTTCAATAGGATCACAGAAGTGTGTATCAGCTTTGACGATGGTCCACTGCGAGCCGAGTTGTCTCCAGCTAAATAAGGCACCGGCGTAAAGATAGGCTAGTCCACGGTCGAACAAGGCAATTAGCTTGAAGTCTGCGTAATTCGCATGTCATATGGGCACTTGGCAGATTACAATCTTCTGCAAAACAAGATCCGTCCAACTGACATAGTAATCTAGATGACTTGGACTGTGATGGTAATACTCTATATAATCATGGGAGGTCTGGAAGTTGACGAGCACCAACTTTTTACCGTCTTCTCTGAAGGCAGCCATCCAAAGGGGAGTTCATGCCACCCAAAGACATTCCCTGCCAAGAAGTTTCGGGCGATGGTGATCGGATCGATGTCGAGGGAAATGATGTACAGTGACACACTACATACCTGCGAAGAAGTTTCGGCTAATGGAGATCGGATTGAAGTTGAGCGGCATCATGCACGCCTCCTTATCATGGTGAGCCAATCTCGCAAGACCAGATAGCAGCAAGCAGGGTGTCCTGAAAAGCTTAGGCCTCGCTTCGGCGATAGCCGTGTGCATGTCCCTCGAGCATGCAGCCAGCAGCAGGGCGGTCAACATATCCATACACGAACAACAGAGGTCGAGGATGTCACTGGGGAGATTGCTCCAATCGCGGCTCATATGGATGCTGCGCGGTTTCCGTTCGGCCATGGTGGAGTTTGGAAGGGGGCTTGATTTACGGGGGAGAAGGATGTCGGTGTTGGAGCGGCTAGCAAGGGAATAGTGGTACCGGGGGAGGTGAGTGAGGCGACGGTACACGGGGGCACAGTGAGATGGAGACGGAGATGGAGACGGAGAAGGAGATGGAGATGGAGTGGTGCTATGGGAGCGGAGAGGGAGACGAGGCGAGGCGCCAATGTGATGTACAGCGGCGGTGACAGACTGCACAGTGCACAGGGTGAGGCTGACTTTGGTAACCCGAACACGCCGCCTCGCCTGGACTAGTGTCAGGCGCAGGGTGTTGTCACTTCACTGTGAGGACCGGATGAATAGTATTTTGACCATCAAGTGTACCACGGTTGTACTACTACTACTAGTAGTAGGAACATGAGTACTCCAAAGATTGTATAAGCGGAAATAGGTCTCTCAGACTAGCATGCCCGCTCACTTCATCGTTCGGTATCATTCATATTGCAAGGAGAACCAAATTCTCGCATGTCCAATCAACGCCTGTCATGATGCATGCGTTAGTGGATTACAGTGCATCAAGGACGGCATGCAGATCGTTCCACACTTGAGAAGAGGAAAATGGAAAGGTAGAACGCGGCAGCAGAGGAAGAGAACGCTGGCTAACGAGGTCGGGAGGATCGGCAGGAAGTTAATGCTCCACGCCTAAAGGTTTTGGGAAAACCTGATTTTGATAAGGTGACTTATACTCACCTAAACGGAGGGAGTATTCCTTCACCAGAGAATGTTGTGTCTCCCACTCACGCGCTCAAAAAAAAGCTACGACAACTTTTTTTTATCAGTTTGCATAGGTCCCACCTATCAGGAAGGATGGGCACGTACACGAACAGGTACGACTCCTCAGTCTACCCACATAGCCTTTTCGTTTAGTCTACCTAGCCGTCTAATCAACTACCAGCACGCCACTTCTCCCATTTACTTCCAAATGGTGAAAGAGATCGAGATGCATGTTTTTAGCGTCCAACATGTCCTCGTCGAAGGCTCGATGCGCATAGTTGCCACCGTCACCGTCCACCCAAGGTTTGTTCGGCAGTGGATCAACAATGTATCCAACTCCCTCAAAAAGGTAGAGACGAGGGTCATCGGTCTCGACGCAGAGTACACGGAGCGTGCCCCTGGGATGATCCAGCGCGCCGCCGTCCTTCAGTTGTGCCTCGAAGATGATGTTTTGGTGTACCACATCATACACTCGCCCTCCATACCAGGTGAGTAGTGGCAGAGCTACATACTGCGTGCTGGGCCATGGCGCCCCCATCATTGCTAAAACTATGATGGAAAAAAATAGAGCCTACTTAGATTAGAAAAATTAGAGCCTTTGCCCCCCCAAACATGCATAATTTGTGTTTGGCCCCCTTGAAGATCTTGTCTAGCTCGGCCACTGCAGGTGAGCTTCACGATTTCTTGTCTCAGGAGGATGTATACTTCTGTGGGGCAGCCATCGAAGGGGACAAACAGAAGCTGGAGCCGTACAACCTTGATTTGAAAAGCATTGCTGACCTACAAACCAGAATCAAAATTCCTGTAGAAGATTGTGCTAAACATACACCATCCCTATTCAACGTAGCAAATTTTGTGCTCGGTACAAATCTTCAGAAGGGTGACGAGACGGTGGCATTAAGGTCATCTGGATGGGAGAATTATCCCTTGACGTACGAGTGGATAAAATATGCTGCCCTCGATGCCCGTGTGAGTTTTGAGATAGCTGCAAGGTCCAAAGAGCTTGTTGCGAAGCCGTCTCCCACAGAGAATGAGAAGAAGAAGAAGAAGAAGAAGAAGAAGAAGAAGAAGAAGAAGAAGAAGAAGAAGAAGAAGAAGAAGAAGAAGAAGAAAACGCTGCACCAGCAGGAGGGCATTATGGATGGATGAACTATTTCCTCTCTTGTAAAAAAATTATTCCCTCTCGGTGTATATTGATATAGATGGAATATTTTGTTGGTGTGCATGTCTTTGGAGCAGAGTAGTAGCTTGGGTCCGCTTGACTATAAGGAACTATTTATCCGCATATATAGTTTTCTCGCTACTCCTTCCAAAGGATCTCAGATGCAAAGGTATGTGTCCGTAGACATGACACCTTGTCCATGGAAGTTCAACTACGGCGACCATCACGTTTCATCTCGCGATTCCCATGACGCCTCTCCAACCCACGGCACCATGCCCCCTGACGTGCGCCTCCCCCCTCTCGGCTGCACCGCACCTCTGCCTTTGTGTGCATGACATGTGGGCCACCTAAAATGCGGCGAGCATCAAGTTTCTACCACAGCAACCCGTAATTCCCACGACACCACTCGAACCCATGAAACCACATGTCCCCCGACCTGTGGCTCACCCCTCTTGGCCCCACTGCCCCTCTGCCTTCGGGGTCATTACATGTGGACCAGTCACCTATCGGGTCCACATGTTATTGACTCAAAGGTAGGTGTAGTAAGGCGCTGAAGCTCAGTCCTGACGGCCCTGAGAGGGAAATGTAACTCCTGCGCGCCAGGCTTGTGGTGCTCAAGGCACAAACTCGTGCCAAACTCGAGATTTGTTTCTTTACTATACATGCACGCAATGATTTAATGGACATTGTAATCTCAACATGTGATGGGGAGCTCTAAATTTGAATTTGAAATTTATAAAACGAAAAGATTCTAAACAAATAAACTGGGAGAGAGGGAGTATATCGTAGGATGTGTCCCATACAAAATAAGTCCCCTGGTTTGTCACCGTGAAGATGCGGTTAGAAAGGAGCATAGCGTCTTCCTACTCGTACGGCAATAAATCGGCCGCAGGCAGCATGGTCCGCTTTTGACCACCGTGTGCAAGGTTCGTGCTATCTTATTCAATCTCACCATGATTCCATCGTACCAATTCATGCGGTGGCCCGTTGCATGGCTGATCCCAATGTTGGACAAAGGTTCTACGGGAACGGTGTCACCATTGTAAATGTTGTGCAAATTGATGTTGGTACCCTCCCGTACATATGCAAGCCAATCTCCACTCGCACTGAGCCTAGCCTGTGAAACAGTGGGTAGGGGGAGAATTAGGAAATGGACACGGAAGTAGTCTTTAGAACGCATTTACTACGTGATCAAACTCATCTTACCTGCTCATCGGAGGAAATCCGAGTGCCCCTCAACTTCGGCATCTCAAGGGGCGTAAACTTTCAACTACGGCCATGCCGCGCCGGAGAGACCCCCAAGGAAACATCCTCGTGCGTTCCACGGAACATCAAGATGCATTTTTATGAGTAGTTTATCATGTGAGAGAAAAGGATGAACGAGGGAAGGCCTCTAGAGATAGAGATGGACACTACTACTACCAATATGCTGGCCCGTGCGTTGCAATGGATCCAAACTAGTAGAATAATACCTGTTCACGTGCTTGAAATATAAACACTCTAGTTCTGATATACATGTGTCAGCAGACACGACAGCTTGTCCATGGAAGTTGAACCACGGCTACCATCATGTTTCTTGTTTTTACCACTGCCACACCCACACACGATTCCCACGACGCCGCTCCAACCCACGGCATGACGTCCCCCGACGTGGACATGGATCCTCTGACGTGGCTATCACTGCCTTGCCCTGCCTTTCCTTCACTGATAGGTGGGACCCACGCTTATGGGTCCCACATGTCGCTGATGTAATGGTAGCATTGCTCGTGCCCTCATCCCTCTCGGCCCCACCGCCTCCTCGCCTTTGTGTGCATGACATGCGGCCAGCTAAACTGCGGCGACCATCAACTTTCTACCACAGACACACCCGATTGGACGCGGTTTGCCTACTCCGCTGATGTGCTCCGATCCGTACTCCCGCACCATCAAATTTTCATCCAGCGGCTGTGACACATTTCATCCCAGGCATCAATCCTTAGCTTGAGTACTTATGTATGTCAGATTTCGGGTTCCGGCAGACCCTTGAGGTTCAAACACTGGGGTGCGCACGGAGATCTCTCCCTCTACCTACCTGCACCCCACTGCCTCGCTTGGATCTAAACTACGAAAGGAACAACACAAGAGACGCAAGGTTTATACTAGTTCGGGCCACCATTGTGGTGTAATACCCTACTCTAGTTTGTGGTATGGTGGATTGCCTCTTGGGCTGATGGTGATGAACAATACAAGGAAGAACAGCCTCGCGAGGGTCTGTTCTTGGCCGGGGCGATGAACTACTTGGAGGAGTTTAGTCGCTCTCTCTCTCTCTAGATTGCTTGGCCTCTAGGTCTGTTCTAGATCCCGGATCTCGCTCTCCCTTGGATTCCGGATCAAGCTCCCTCTACCCTGTGGGAGGCTAGTCCTATTTATAGGCGAAGGCCCTGGGCCTCTTCCCCAAATATTGAGCGGGAAGGGCACCAACAATTGGCCATTTTGAAGGGGAACATCTAGTACAATTATCCTGACTAAAGTTGGTCCTCGCCTGTCAAAGGCTCTGGTGGTGACGCCTGCTTGGGCTCCACAATGTCATCCTTCCTGCCGTTGGGCTGGTCTTGGTCTTGTTGCACCGAAATGGATGCCTTTGCTTGATGCTCTCGCCTGCGCTTGGTCCCTTTGCACCAAAGAGGAAAGGAGGACACTGCATGGCTGGCTGGCGCCTGGCGCCCTTGGTCATCATGGCTTGCGTCATGGGCACCTCGTGAGGTACCCCGCCTTGATCTCTCCGCCTCCTCGCGAGCCAGCCTGATGAGGCCGCGCCTGAGGAAGCTCCCTATCATCCGTCCCGCGAGGCTTGGTCCCTCGCGAGGGTCTTGAGCTTGAGTTGATGAAGATGGGCCGTCTTTGGGCCCCTTTGAGCCACGCCCAGCCGCAGTAAGCAAGTCCTGGCGACCCAGTTCCCGAGCGCCGACAGTAGCCCCCGAGCCCAAGGTGCGCCCGGGCTTGGCCGAGCAGAGAGGCGAAGGGGTAAGTGCGAAGCGCCGCGGGCCCTAACAGCCTGCGGCCTTGGGCGCCGCGTGGCGGTTGATTGGACGTGGGTGGCACTGTTCCCCCACGCCTCGTTATTTTGTGCCATGCTAGGCGGACTCGTAGTCGCACACAGCCGCTCCCCTTTTCGCTGCTCGACCCTCCCCTGCTCTTCCTCCTCTCGAACTCCCGCTTCTGCTCCCAATCCAACCTCGAACCTCCCGCCCTTCCGTCTCCATGGCTCCGACGAAGAAGGGAAGAGGGAAGAAGCCCATGCCTCCGCCTCACTCGCTGTGGTCGGCGGCCCCCGCCGTCGATCGGTCGATCACACTCAATCGAGAGGGCCTGGGCAAGTTCAGCTCGGCTTTGGCCACCATCTTCAACGAATGCGGGCGGACGACGGCCTGGCCCGTGTCCCACTTCTCCATCGACAGGATAATCACGAGGTCCGGTATTTGGCCGACACCCTGTGGGCGGGGCTGGTTCCCCCATTTTCCTATTTCTTCAATGATGTGCTCTCCCACTATCAGATCCATATGATGCATTTGGGTCCCGAATCCATCACTCTTCTTGCGGTCTTCGCCTTTGTTTGCGAGGCGATGATGGGCATCCTTCCCTCAGTTGCCTTGCTGCGCCACTTCTTCTCTCTGCGCCTTGTTGACCCCACCCAATGTTCGGGGTGTGTGAGCTTCATGGCTGCACCTGAAACAGCAGCTTCAGGGATTGACTTCAGCCCTCCTCCGCCCGCGCCTGGGTTCCGCGAGCGGTGGCTGTACGTGGATGTAGGGGTGCCCAACCCCCTGCTGTCGGAGCCATCTTCGCCTGCTATCCCCAATTCAGGCTGGGGCCAGGAGACGCTCACGAGTTCCCGGCTCGTCTTCGTGTGGCGCCGCTTTGCGTTCTTGAGGGAGCTCGGCGTGTGGCGCCCAAGGTGGTGAAGGAGTTCCTGCTATGCCGTGTTGCCCCTCTCCAACGTCACTCTCGCGGATGTGGGCCTTCGGTAGGCGTGAAGATCGTATGAGGCCTCCAGAAGAGGACACGGCGCTTTGGCCGAGGAAGGTGCTCTTGGTCTTGACGGGGGATCCCACCCCTGGCAGCATCCGACAAGGGGGGGCCTTGCTGTACCTCTGCCCGAACAAGGGCTACTTTGTAAATCATATGCCCGTCTTCGACGAATGGGGGCTGTGCCCCGTTGGCTTCCGAGGGCCTTGCGAGAACCCATGGGTGGTGGCCGCCCTTTCAGTCGGCCACTGCGGCTCTTCCTCAAGTGGCGGAGCAGGGAGGCATGGGCCGTCGGAGGCCGAGGGGGCCTGCGCCGAGGTGACGGCGCCAGGCGGCGCTCTTGAGGGAGCAGCTCCTGAGGCCCAGGCCGCCAGGCTGGGGGTGGCGGCCTACCCGCAGTGCTCTGCGGGCCGAGGCCCCTGGGGCCCTAGTTACTCTTCTTGGTGAGGTGACCGGCGGCGTGCATCAGGTAGACGCCCCCGACGCGGGTCGTCTTGACGCTCCTTCCTCGTCGTAGGCTGACCCCTGCGCTCAACTCTTGGATCGCTTCCGTGTGGACTTTGAGGCTCTCCGGAAGAGAAGCGAGGCCTTGGGTGACGATTACCCTTATGCACTTTCAAGCGCAGAAGTACTTCGCCATACCGATGAGTAAGCCTTCCCTTTTCTAGCTCTTGATCCTTCTATTGCTTTTCTTGTTCCTTGCTCCACAGGCCCTTCCATGAGCTCATGGAGATGGTGAGGAGCCATCCCTTGGCTCCGCCCTCTCCACCGTCTTCGAGCACTCCAAGCAGCAGAGCCCTCGTGGTGAGGCCGGTCGGAGAGACGAACCATCCTGAGGCGCATCATGGCCCCGCGCGCCTCACGACCCTCCTTCGCGAGCCTTCTTGTGGCATAGCCAGCCTGCCGTGGGCTTCTCGTCTGGTCGTCGACCGTGAGTGGCGGAGGTATTCCCTGCGCTCTTTTTAGGGATGGGCTGGCTCTTGGCCGGGCTTACAGCGGCGTGCCCGGCCGTGGCGAGGGCGCCAGCCCCCAGCCCCCTGCCCGGAGGGAGAGAGCTGATTCATGACCCCCGGCGCTGGCTTGTGGCAGATGATGGTGTGGAAGACGTACTCGAGCGCGCCCGGGAGCGTCGCGCTCTTTGCCAAGGGTTTCTTCGGAGGGCGGCTGACGCGGTGAGCCTGCTTGGTGAAGAGCTCGCTGATGAAGACGCGCGCCTTGAGGCCGAGGGCCTGCGTCTGGCTGTGGAGAGGCGTGAGCTGAAGGCGGTTGTTGCCCTTGCGCGCCATCAGCGTGATCTTGACAATAGGGATAACAAGGCGTCGCTGGCGGCCTCTCGGGAGGTCCGTTCTCGGGCCGTCGAGGAGGCTCGGGAAGCTGACCGGCGACGAGAAGCGGCGGACGAGCGGGCGCGGGAACTCCTGGCCCGATGCCACTCACTAGAGGAGCAGGTGGAGCTGCGCGAGACAGCCCTTGCGTCGATGAAGGTGGCCTCAGGAGATCCAGCAGAGCTCCAGAAGCGTGAGGAGGCGCTGACGCTGGAAGCCGCCGAACGCGCGCGCGAGTATGAGCGCCTAGAAACAGGGGAGCTCTTGGTAACGCGGGCGGAGGATGATGTCGCTGCGCGGGAAGCCCGTGTCCATGAGGAGGTCAGACGCCGGGTGGCAAGGGCGCGCTTGAACCTTGAGCCTGAGTTCGAGGAGAGGCTGGGGTTGATCCGAGCTGAGGCTGAAGGTAGGACCGCTGCCTTGAGGACCAAGCAGGAGGAGGTGACGTGGCGGACCGATGCTTCTCGGGCCGCCCTTGAGGTGGCGCAGGAGGAGTTAACTACCTCCCGTGCCGAGGTGCTTCTTCTTCGCCAACGGGTGGGCAATTTGAGGCCGAGGCCGTCGCCGATGTATCGCGGACGAGATACGCCAGCGGCGGATCCTGGAGCATGAGCACGGCCCCATGCTCACCATGCTCCAGGAGAGAGCCAACGCAGCCTTGGATAACATCTGCGAGGCGGTTGTTGGCGAGCCGCACGCAGTTAACTATGCCGGCAAGCTTCAGTTCTTCATCGACGTGGTAGCCTTGCTGGAGGCGCGGTCGGTCGAGCCAGCAGGTTGGTGGAGGAGAGGAGCGCCACCTGCTCAGGCGCGCCTTTTCTCGCCTCTTCAGCCATCTCCGGAATATGGACCCCCACTTCGACTTCGACGCCGCCATCGCTCCAGTACCCCAGGCCGTCCGGGACGACCTGACACACTGGGTGGAGGACAACGTGGACGCTCTCGTCAGGGCCTTCGCTTCCGACAATGATGGAGTGATCGTGGCTGCAGATGAAGGCGGCATGGTGAACGGCCCGGATGCCGCTGGTGACAACGCAGAGAGCGACGGCGAGGCCAGTGACACCAGCAACAGTTCAGGAGGTGCCCCTGAGGATGCATTGGGGGATTTATCGGACTGACTGCGTATCGTTCCTGTTTCCTTACCCTGCACGAATAGAGCTCAGGTTTTGCCCTGACGGTTGTGAGAGCATTTTGGGAGGGGGAGCCCCTCATGTAAAACTTGTGTTCTGTGTATTAGTAGATGCTATATCACCCGTACGCCTGCACCAAGTGGCTGGCTAGTTTACCTTTGTCCCGTGCGGGTCCTGAGATAGTCTGTGGAGGGCCGTGGCGTCTCAAGTGTCTCCTGATCGAACCCGTAGGATCTGCAGTAAAAACCTCCTGAGAGGATGCTGCGGCGGCAGTGTGGGCTGCACGCAGTTAGGCTAACCCGCTCGCGAGGGGCCCACGAGGGGAGGCAGCTGAGGCAAAGCGGTAACCGGAACGCGAGAGATTGCTCGAACGAGACTAAGCACCCCCTTCCCCAAACACACGCAAATCTCAAATTTGAATTCAACTTAAATCCAGCGGGGGAAAGTGACAACCAAAGGGAAAAGCAATGAAAGCAGAAAAAGGCCAGTCTGCACCTAGTCTAGTCTTGGACGTCTTCTCACCAGCGCGGAGCTAAGTGCTGCCACTGGGCGTGGGAGGGAGCCCCAGGGCCTGTGGCCGGCACCCCTGAGACTACGGGGTGTGTACAGCCCCACTCTTTATCACGTGAGAGTGTCACGGGCCGGCGAGCTTCACAGGCACTGGGCCTTCTTCACAGGTACCGGCCTTGCTTCATATCGCCAGACGAGGGCCCCGCCTTGCGCCACACTCTAGTGCCATCAACGATGACCGGAAACCAGGACGCCGCCGATGGGGTAGAGCGGTCGCCAGCGATTCCCTCGACGACCACGGGTCCTCCGCCAGGGGCAGGCCCTGAGGCACCTCCCCAGAAGAGGGCCTACCTCCTGAGTACGCCCTGCTCCGAACGCCGCGGTGGTGATGCCGGATCTCGGCCCCTCTCCTGCAGCCCCCGACGCCCTCCTCCTGAGTGGTAGGAGACTGCGGGAGCAGGGCAGCCACTCGCTGTGGCGACCTGCACCTCCTGCGATTCATGATTAGCTTATGCCTTCTCCTGAGGAATTAGCGGTACCCGATAATCATCGCTTCCAGCATGGCCGGCGGGGCCTTGACGGGGCTCCTGAAAGATCTCAGCTTCTATCGCCTCGTCCCCCCAGCTTGGGCTGAGGAGCGAGCCTTGTTCGCCCTCATGCTGGTGCCCTTGGTCCATCATGTGGGGCACGTATTCTTCTGGGGCCGTCTTCCCGAAGGCCGCGCCATAGTGCTCCGCGTGCCATGCAGCTCTGCTTGAAGCACCCACCTGGGGGTGGTAGCGCGACGGCCCACTGGGGCCGTGGGTCGCGGCGAGTCCTTCGTTGCTGGCCGGGAGCGGAGGCAGCGCTGTCGGCCGGTGCCGACAACCGCTGGTGTTGGAGTAGCCTTGGAGCCCGCGGCCGCGTGTCGAGCTCCCGCGCAGGGCGCCCTGGACCTGAGGTGGGAGCTGGGTGCAGAAGGGGTGAGCCCATGAGGCGGCAAAGCCCAGGAGCTCTGACACCCGCTCTAGCAGCACGTCACGGCCGCCTTCCAGCAGCCTGCACTGCAGTAGCTCCCGGGCCACCATGAGCGCGGCCCTCGAGTTCGCCTGCTCTCGGCGGGTGTCTGGCGTCATGCCGCCGCGTGGTTGGAAACCCTCTCTGCCCGCGCGCTGCCGCGGCATGAGAGCTGTCGAAGCTTGTCGCGTCGCCCGCGACCCGCGGCGCCCTCACGGACCCATGAGCTGCACAGGGCATGGGGTCGCCCGAGGCGAGCGGCTCTGCGTGGGCGGGCCAAGCGGCCCAGGGACCGGGGTTGCCCGCCTGGTCGCCGGACATGATGATCACGATGCGACGGGACACGAACCGGCAGGAGGTGGATCCCGGCGCACCCCTACCTGGCACACCAAATGTCGGATTTCGGGTTCCGGCAGACCCTTGAGGTTCAAACACTGGTGTGCGCGCGGAGATCTCGCCCTCTACCTACCTGCACCTCGCCGCCTCGCTTGGATCTAAACTACGAAAGGAACAACACAAGAGACACAAGGTTTATACTAGTTCGGGCCACCATTGTGGTGTAATACCCTACTCTAGTTTGTGGTGTGGTGGATTGCCTCTTGGGCTGATGGTGATGAACAATACAAGGAAGAACAGCCTCGCGAGGGTCTGTTCTTGGCCGGGGCGATGAACTGCTTGGAGGAGTTCAGTCGCTCTCTCTCTCTCTCTCTATCTAGATTGCTTGGCCTCTAGCTCTGTTCTGGATCCCGGATCCCGCTCTCCCTTGGATTCCGGATCAAGCTCCCTCTACCCTATGGGAGGCTAGTCCTATTTATACGTGAAGGCCGTGGGCCTCTTCCCCAAATATTGAGAGGGAAGGGCGCCAACAATTGGCCATTTTGAAGGGGAACATCTAGTACACTTATCCTGACTAAAGTTGGTCCTCGCCTGTCAAAGGCTCTGGTGGTGACGCCTGCTTGGGCTCCACAATGACTTCCTTCCTGCCGTTGGGCTGGTCTTGGTCTTGTTGCACCGAAATGGATGCCTTTGCTTGATGCTCTCTCCTGCGCTTGCTCCCTTTGCACCAAAGAGGAAAGGAGGACACTGCGCGGGCTGGCGCCCGCCTGGCGCCCTTGGTCGTCATGGCTTGCGTCATGGGCACCTCGTGAGGTACCCCGCCTTGATCTCTCTGCCTCCTCGCGAGCCAGCCTGATGAGGCCGCGCCTGAGGAAGCTCCCTGTCGTCCGCCCCGCGAGGCTTGGCCCCTCGCGAGGGTCTTGAGCTTGTGTTGATGAAGATGGGCCGTGCTGGGCCCCCCCTTTGACCCATGCCGCAGGCCGCAGACAGGCAAGTCTGGGACCCCCATTCCCAGAACGCCGACATTCCCAGTACCCGCCACTGTGGCCATCTATGCCTCGTAACGCCCCGACGCCCAGCTGTGGCACCCTCGCCACGACCACACCACCACCGGTCGGCTCATCTCGAATGAGTGAGTCGCGAACCACGCCACCACCATGAGAATGACATGTGGGCCAGCCGCATTTAAGGTCCGCATGTCATTGACTCATAGGCCGGGCACTAAGCCACTGAAGTTCGGTCTCGTGGGCCCCGAGAGGGAAATGTAACTCCTGCGGCAGGCCTTGTGGTGCTCCCGCAATACGAGCTCGTGCCAAAACTGGAATTTGTTTCTTACTACCACCAACTAGTACTAGTAAGGTACACGTGCATTGCACGCATGCGATTCTGGTGGTTTGTGCATTATGCTTCTACATGTGGAGTTTTCTGGATTCTAACATGTGGCAAAATTTGGTGGAATGTAAGGTTAGGCAAGTTTGATTAACTTAGGTGAGTGTTTGGTTCAAGCCACACCTTAGGCAAGCCACACTAAGGCCCCACATGACATACACACAAAAAATGTGGCAAGATTCCCTTAGGCTTGCCAACTTATGGCTCTCATTTTGTAGAACTAATAACTTTGCCTAAGCTTAGTTGTGGCAAAGTTGGTCAGGAATTAAGTTCAACCATGGAGTCTTCTAGATTATACATGTGGCAGAATCTGGTGGATGATATCCAACGGCCAGTAGTGCTCAGATTTGCCATCTTTGTACCGTCGGATTGGCTTCATCCAATGACCAACTTTCAAAGTTTTTCACACACTATATAGGGGGTATAGATATAGATGTGACGGTCCGTTGCAATGGATACAAAGTATATCTATTTAGTGGAGTGCACTCTAAACACATTATCTATTTATTTTTCTCTAACCATCCGTAGCCATGCAACCAAGCCACATAAGCTTCATGGGTGTCCCCCACATCATATTATTCATACTACGTTGATTGAAAAAAGATAAATCACCCAAAACAAGATCTTCCCGTTTTTGTTCCTACGATGTTGTGTCGCGGCACGTATCTACTAGTTGTATAGTGTTAGTACTAGTAATATAGTATTAGGAGTACAAACTTGGTACTAGTAGGAGTAGTACTAGTACGGAATGGTCCTACTCTATCAACGAGCTCCGTCTGACACAAAATTTCTTGGCTTCCGTGCTATAGCTAGATCTTCCCCTTGTTTCTGTTTTCCAACCCGGCGGCGGGCGGGGTGTCGGTTTGCTCAACGGCGATCCCACATTAAAGTGAAAATGCTAGGCAACACGCCTTCACTAAGCTATGTGTCGTGTCGGACGGGCCGTGTTGTACTCCCGATTCCCGGGCGTGTGGGGGTGCGACGCGAACGTGGCAGGTCTTTTCCTTTTACTAGCAATGTGCCTCTGGGTTGCGACGAATCCAAAGTAGTAGAATAGTAGTATTTGTTCACAAACTTGAAAGAAATCACTATTGTTTTGATATACTCCTAATATATTACTCGCTCCGTGCCTAAATATTTGTCTTTTTTGAAATTTCAAATGGACTATCACATACGGATTATATAGACATATTTGAGTGTTTCTAGCAAGATGTCCGCGCGTTGCACGAAGTTGATGGAAAAGGTAAGCACAACTTTTAAATTGACAGATGGAGTACTAGTTACAGTGATGCATATAATTAAGCAAAGGGATTGCACATGTCGATATTGACTGGAACGAGAATGCAACAACACAATAAGAATTAAGTCCACGATGATGCGATCGCAGTGGTGGTTACAGAAGGCAAGAAGAAAGATGGATCAAGTTGTGATCAGATCGAGTTGTCATCCTTCTGCTGTCATTGTTGGGGGGGGGGGGGAGAAAGACGTATCGAGAGTGCGCACGGTAGGCACAGAGGCACTACTAGCATGTGTGTGTGTGTGTGTGTTTGAAAGAGGAGTACATAGCTTATTATCAAGATCGATGTGCCACCCTACTCCTTCGGTGCCGGGTAGTGTGTGTGTGTGTGTATGTTTGAGAGAGAATCCAGTCGATAGATTAGTATCAAGATCGAGGTGTCACCCTACTCCTTCGGTGCCGGGTAGTGTGTGTGTGTATGTTTGAGAGAGAAGCCAGTCGATAGATTAGTATCAAGATCGAGGTGTCACCCTACTCCATCGTGTTGGGAAGTGTGGGTGTGTGGGGGGGGCAGTGACACTCACATATCTCTACTCTTATAAAAAAAAAGCGAGTTGGTGATGATGGTGTTCTGCCATCCTGCAATATAGGCCATCCGATTTATATCCGACGGACAGGAAGGAAAATATGGCAATTTTGCAAAAATATACCCACACCCCTCTCCGCATTTGCAAATAAGGCATTCCCTCGTTCATACTTTTCTCCCACAAGATAAACTTCTCATACAAATGCATCTTGATGTTCCGTGCAACGCATGGGCATCTTGCTAGTAGGGAGGAGTTTGTGTGACACATATCTAGCTATATTAAGGGATAGGTAGATAGCATATGTGAGAGACATTATTATACTTTGAGACATTAGTGGCTGTGGGTGGGCGGAATTAAAGGGGTGGGCGTGTTAGACATAGAGAGCGTGTGTGTTTCTGTGTGAGAGACTTGTAGGACAGGGTAGAAAGATGAATTTAACCCTGACGGAGGGATAGAAATACATGAAGTGCGTGTGTGTGATTCCGATGCCCACAGGGAAATGAGATATGTATGCGTGTGAGAGTGATTGCACAATTCATTCCCGTATCACTATCTAGCAATCGTGGATGTGCATCGCTTGAACATAAGTCAATATCTACTTCGTATCGTGTCCAAAGTTACAATATCGATTCAACGCTATAAAGATTGGACACTCACATATCACATTTTTTCTATTTAAATAAACCTTTTCAGTTGTGCATGCCAAAGTTACAGTGATGTCTCTTCAAACAACCAATGTAGTTATCATGTACATGCACCATTGTTACTCTTGCATTCAAATTCATTAGTCTTGGATGATTTAAGTTTCTATTTTGAAGTAATATATGTAATATTCATATATGAATTCAACGGGTACGCAATTTATGAAATGGAGGCTATGTAATCATATGAGGTAACACTTTTAAGTAGCTAACTACAATATCCATTTCTTTTTGTGCGCCTCTACACTAACACGTCAATGCATTATGTTTAAAGTAAATAACCAATGCTACTAAATTATCTATTTACACGAGAAATACATAGGCTGAGCGTTTGATCCCTTTTTGTGAACGCTACCACTACACCCATAATGATTGGCACTTTTTGTGAACATCCAAGTTATCGGCGCATCATCCCGAGTTATTGTCTTTTTTTCTGGGGTGGACTTTCACACCAGTTATTAACTGCTGACGCGTGCCCCGTGTACACAGTCTAGCATGACCTTCCCACTAGCACGGTCCAAAATTAGTTGAAACTGGATACGAACAATCCCGCGGGCGGCAAAATCTACATGATACGAACAATCCCGCCTCCTTCTAAAATTTCCGCCACCTTAGTCTTTAGCATGCGAAATCCCCCTTTTATCCTTGTTGCACGGAGACCAACAGTTACAATACCGCCCTCATCTACATGATAGGTCGGGGCTGCTTTGGTAACTTCCGGTTCCCCCCACTACGGCACCCCCATTTCCTCTCCCCTCCCAAAAACACTAACTCCACAGCACGGAGCATCTTACATCACGCCGTCCGTACTTCATCGCCCTTTCTCCCTCCCTCTCGAAACCCTAGACTGCTCATCCACCGTGCACCATAGCCCATTCATCGCCAATAAGGCCCACCTCGCCGGATCTGCCTCGCTGACGCATCTACCCCTCCCACCTCCCCTAGAAACAAGTAGACTGCTCATCCACCATTGTACCACAACCCATTTAGTGTCAGCCTTGTCCACGGCGCCGGATCTGATTCGCCGGTACTCTCGTCAACTTCCGCGCATCTGCAGCAGCTCATTCGTACTACCCACCGGAGACGCTTCGTCCACACACCTCGGAGCCGCCCCACCGACGCCCCCGTCGATGACCTCTGATCCTCTTCGCCGACACCTTCCTCAACCCTACCGGAGCCGCTTCGCCGACACCTTCCTCAACCCTACCGGAGCCGCTTCGCCGACACCATCGTCAACCCTACCGGAGTAGCTTCTCCTATACCATTCTCAACCCTACCGGGGCCGCTTTGCCAACTCACAAGTCCACAGCCTCAGATCTGCTTCGTCGCACCCTCATCCAACCTACCGGAGTAGGTTCTGACGCCCCGTCCACGGCCATAGATTCGCATCGTCGACACCACCCTTAACCCAACCACCAGAGCAGCTTCTGATGCCCCGTCCATGGCCGCAGATACGCATCGTCGACACCATCCTTAACCCAACCACCGGAGCAGCTTCTGACGCCCCGTCCACGGCCGCAGATCCGCGTTGTCAACACCCTCCTTAACCCAACCACCGGAGAAGCTTCACCTACGCCCTCGTCCACGGGCACAGATTTGCTTCGCCCACACCATAGTCCACCCTACCGGATCCACTCCACAAACACCCTACTCGACGGTTCTAGATCTCCTTACCGGACCCCGACAGCCAGCGCAACATCATCACCCTCGACGTTTCTAACCTGATTCCCACCGTCTGGAGAGATGCCAAGCACCCGCCACGGCCTAGGTACTTGTCACCTTTAAACCCGTCCAGCATCACCTGCCCGATGTACTTCAAATATACTAACCGTTCGCTATTACCTGTTATGTAGCTGGCAAAAACTACAAGGACGATGTTTCTTCTGGATCTAACAGCTTGGCCAACCAAGATCCTGGACTGAGGCATTGCTATGATCTTGTAAGCGCGTCTCTATCTCTCTTGTATTGTTCTGTGCCTGCCAGCGTGCTTTGCTAGGATTTTCGACCAGTAATCCCTTTGTGCAGACAATGATTTCTACTCTTGGCTGCTAAATTACTAAATTAGATATGTAGATGTCATACATGATACTACCTCGTACCTCCGTTCCTAAATATAAGTCTTTCTAGAGATTCCACTATAGGCTACATACGAAGCAAAATGAGTGAATCTACACTCAAAAATGCATCTATATACATCTGTATGTGGTCCATCTTGGAATCTTTACAAAGACATATATTTAGGAACAAGATACATTACACAAAATCATAGGTGGCATGTAGGAATTCCAATTGCACTACATTAGGCTCCCTTAGAGTGCCTGCTAGTCCAGCATACAGAGTCATGGCTAGTTTATGGTACGCACACAATCGTTAATTGGTGGTTTAAATCTGTGCAAGGGATATGCAATGTAGTATCATGTAGAGATGTCTGAAATTAGCAGTGTCAACTTGCAGATAGGGTTACACAATGAAAAAGTACAAGATGTATGTGGCAATTTCATGGAACATCGCAAAAAAGGAGAGGCAGCGGTGAGCCTATACAATGTGCTATGGTACGTCACTCCTCCATTGCAATCATCGTGACATGTTATTTGTATGCCAGTTCTATTAGCCAAGTTTCTTAGGGACAGTTATTACGAGTTATCCTATGAAAATAAGTACCTGTGAATATAAGCTCCATGTAATAAGCCAACCAGTTCTTTTCATTGCGTTTTCAGCTTATCTTTGGTATGATCGTTGGAAAGTCTAGATTGCATTATATATTTTTCATTTTGCTGCCCATATGGAAATTAATTTGACTTGCAAACATCACAAATTGAACCCGGTGCAGTAATTAAAATGATAGGAAAAGCAGACCATCACTATTTGCTCAAAATGCAAATACAAAGATACCATCTACTTGGCACAATCTACTTTGGTCAATGTTTTCCATAGAGATCCCATTGCCTAATTTAAACGAAGAACGCATGACCCACATTTAAATGAAGAACAATTATTTATTGAAATTCGATGGTCCAAATGGCTGGTTATTATCATATAGCAGCACCACCTGAAAGCATCATATAGCAGCGGCAGCACTCATAGCAACTCATCATACAAAGACGATCTGCAATTTAGCATATACCAGCAGCAGCTCATAGCAATTCATCATATAGCAGCAGCAGGAATAGCTCATAGCAATTCATAATATAGCAGCAGTAGGAGGAGCTCATAGCAATTCATCATATAGCAGCAGCAGGAGCAGCTTGTAGCAACTCATCATATAGCAGCAGCAGGAGATCATAGCAATTCATCATATAGCAGCAGCAGCAGCTCATAGCAACTCATCATGCAGCAGCAGCAGCTCATAGCAATTCATCATATAGCAGCAGCGGGAGCATCTCATAGCAATGCATCATATAGCAGCAGCAGAAGCAGCTCATAGCAATTCATTGTATAGTGGATCAGAATGAAAATTTGGCAAAAAAATAGAGGAGATCCTAACCTTGTTGGATGAGCTCATCCTTCAATGACACCTCAAGGCCATGGCACTGGGAGAAGGAGGGGAACAAGGTTCCTTACGCATGATGTGGCATCAGCCGTAGTTGTGCAGCGCCCGCCGGAGTAGTGCGTTGGACGAACCACAGTGGAGCAGCTGCTGGAGACATGAGCATGAGGGGCGGCGCCAGAGGGAGGAGCAGCCAGGGAGATTTTCCCCTACCCGCCAGCCATGTAGCCTACCTGGACATAGCATCGTCGAGGACCAGGCCAGATGGGACCAGTGGCGACGGCTCGCTGGAGGAACCACAGTGCTGAGGCGGGGATCGAGGTAGAGGGAAAGGGGAGAGGAGATGCAAGCGGGCAGGGCAATGAATGCTTGCGTGTTTGTTTTACTTGAGGGTTAGGTGTGACACGGGCGTCGTGATTGCATTTTGAGTGTAATATTAGGCGGATAATGAGAGTCATTTCACTATTCCCTTCCTTCAATTTTTAGTGAGGTTCTACCCGAAACACCCCCCTCCAAAGCGAAATTAGTTAAGCCCAAGCCCATAACTCAAAAATGACTTCTTTACATCTTTTATGGTTTATTTTGACAATATGCCCTGAAAAGGCAGAATCGAATTGGCACTTAACCTGCAATTCAATTGTGCGTGCAATGATGAATCACTCCTGCCTGCTATCAGTACATTTAGGCATCATCATACATGGCATAACCTAATACATGTGCATTCCATTGTAGAATCTGGAATATGCAATGTTTATGTTAGTTCATACGTTGCACATGATGTTTAAATGCCCCTTAAATCTGGTCAGTCAAGTGATGGTCTTTAAGCCTCCTTCTTTGCTTCTTTTCTTGATATGTAAGATTTTCTCACACATCTGTTCAATTGCTTGTTTGCATCAGCCAACCATACTAGGACTGTTTGCTTTGATTACTTGTTATTCTTGACCTAACACTCTAAAGAGCTTGTCAATGATTTAAACACTAAGGGCTGCTGTAGTGGGGCCTTGTCTAACTCATAGGTGACATAAAGGCTTGGCTGTACACTACAGTAGGCTCTCCAAGAGTACCTGAAGATCCTGTTCGAAGGTATGCCTAGTTTTTACATAGTGCAGACATAGTAAATGCTCATTTCATTGTGTGCAAGTGCAAGAGATGCACATGTTTCATTATGTGGTGTTGTTTTGTTATAATCTCATCCTTTTGTGTTCACAGACTGGAAAGTATGCATATTTATATTCCAAGGAGACGAGTAACTAGTTTGTGTCACCTTGCGTAAGGGTGCAATGAAGATAAAATTGAGGATTTCCAAGTACAAGATGTTAGGAAGGAGCCTTGCAAGAGAAGTAGGAGCTGCTTTGAGCCTCTTCAACCTGCTAAGGTAAGACATCGTATGCAACTCAACAGTTCAATTCCTTGTTTGTTTCAGGCATAGTTAATTTTCTCTTTTCAATTGCTTTATTTGTCCTCAGTTAATGAGATGCCCAAATAATCATGCCTGATGTTCGGTACTTGTATCACTATTACTTGACATAATTAAAGGCCTTACCATTTAATTACTCTGTCAAAGTGTGCCTGAAGCTTTGAAGTCTATTAACCAACTATTATTGCACGAGGCTCACAATCTAGTTTATATTATGCTAATGATTGCATAGTTTTGCCTGCTGTAGTATGTTTGTATGAAACCCTCTGCTGTTCATTATGCTCCCTAAGACTTTAATTGAGGTACAGAATGGCCAACTGCTTGCTTATACGCAACGTGCTGTCTAAATTTGTAGCTTGTCTGTGTTTTCGATTGGGCCCCAACATCATGCTCCTCTGGTGATATGAGAGGGATTTCTGTATGCAGGCTGCACAAACTATCTTTTTTATAATTCTTAAAATATCACCTGCTTATGCTTCATGACGTGTAACAATTTTTTTGTGAAAGTGACGTGTAACATTATTGTTAGTCCTGTTTTGCCATGTAGTACAAAATAATGTCTTGTTCGCTTCACTGTTGTAACTATATTTTTGCTCTAGTCATGTGTACTTACAGAAACATTTCAGGATGAAGTGACATCAACACAAAAACCATGACGATGCGGCATGGCCGTTACCGAATGATTATGGATTGGAATTGGAATGTGTTGATGTTCTCGAGCATCAACTAGAGGTGGCAAGACAACGTGTACATGATTGTCAACATATAATCAACAAGTTGAGACAGGACATGCATGTATTAGATCCAGGAGTCAAAAAAATGAAACAAGACACCGAGGTAACCATGAAGGAATTGGAGATTTTGCAGACTGAAATTTGTGCTATCTGAATCCGGCCAATCCTATTTTCTGAATAAGATTATAGTTCAAATGGGGTTAAGTTGATGCGCGTCCATGATGTATGAGCTGTATTTGCCCAGTGTATGTAATTTGCTGTTTGTTTATGCTTTATTATCACCTGTGCCGAACCATAATGCCCAGTGGGTATAATCGGCTGTAATTTTTTATTGTATAGTGTAGGATTATTCTACCTTTCTATTCCTTGATCTCTTTGTTGTATACTGTATGCTTTTTAGAGGTGATAGTATTGAGTAGGATAATTCTTTGAATATGCTATATCGTTCAAACGGGGGCCAACTCGCTCGACCATGGCCCTTCACGGGTCAGTCGGATCCATGGGCCTTCTACGTCTCGTAGGATCCATGGGCCTTCTACGTCTCGTAGGATCCATGGGCCGCCGACTCATTTATGGGTCTTGTACGGGCCTTTAATGGGCCGTAGACGGGCCTATAATAGAAATCAAAGGTTTTATGGGCTGACCATAACGGGCCGTTAATAAGCCGTATTTGGTGATGCTATGAAAATGGCCCAAAAGACTAACGGACCACAAACGGGCCGACTGTAACGACGGGCTAAATTTGGCACACAAGCAAAAAATGACAGTAACGGGCCGTAAGTAACCGAATGCTGATCATAACACTTCTATTAAAATGCTTAAAGAAGTTATTTTTCCAAGGTTTGGAGTCCCTAGATATTTAATGACTGATGGTGGTTCACATTTTATTTATGGCGCTTTCCGTAAAATGCTTGCTAAATATGATGTTAATCATAGAATTGCATCTCCTTATCACCCGCAGTCTAGTGGTCAAGTAGAATTGAGCAATAGAGAGATCAAATTAATTTTGCAAAATACTGTCAATAGGTCTAGAAAGAATTTGTCCAAGAAACTTGATGATGCATTATGGGCCTATAGAACTTCATATAAAAATCCTATGGGTATGTCTCCGTATAAGATGGTTTATGGAAAAGCATGTCAGTTACCTCTCGAACTAGAACATAAGGCATATTGGGCTATTAAAGAGCTCAACTATGATTTCAAAGTTGCCGGTGAGAAGAGGTTATTTGATATTAGCTCACTTGATGAATGGAGAACCCAAGCTTATGAAAATGCCAAGTTGTTTAAAGAAAAAGTTAAAAAATGGCATGACAAAAGGATACAAAAGCATGAGTTTAATGTAGGTGGTTATGTATTGTTATACAACTCTCGTTTAAGATTTTTTGCAGGAAAACTTCTCTCTAAGTGGGAAGGCCCCTACGTTATTGAGGAGGTTTATCGTTCCGGTGCCATAAAAATCAACAACTTCGAAGGCACAAATCCGAAGGTGGTGAGCGGTCAAAGAATTAAACATTATATCTCAGGTAATCCTATAAATGTTGAAACCAATGTTATTGAAACCGTAACCCCGGAGGAATACATAAGGGACACTTTCCAGAACATTTCAGACTCCGAAAAGGAATAGGTATGTGGTACGGTAACTAAACCGACTCCAAAACAATTTTTAAGGCAATATTTCTCCGTTTTGGAATATTTAGAAAAATAGGAAAATAAGTAGCTGTCCGGGAAGAACACAAGGGCCCCACGAGGGTGGAGGGCGCGCCCTACCCCCTGGGCGCGCCCCCTACCTCGTGGGCACCTCGTGTGCCTTCCGGACTCTGTTTTCTTGCACGATACGTATTTTGGTTTGTAAAAATTCATTATATATTCTCCCGAAGGTTTTGACCACCGTATCACGCAATTATCATGTTTTCTTGTTTCAAACTGTTTTTCTAATAGATATAGAGTATCAATGACATCCCCCAGTGCCTCCAAGGACAATTTCTTCGAGAAGGTCATTAACCCTTACCTCGCGGAGGTGCTGCGACACCCTCAAACCATTGAGATACGTGTTGGGTTGCTGCACATCCGTGATGCCGAGGGACCGAAGGGGACCGGAAGCATGGAGACGAGGCTCGAAGCAGTGGAGCAACAAGTTTTCAAGTGCCAAGGGATGGTGGAACGTGGACTCAACTCCAACCACATGATGATCGCGGAGTTCACCAACAAACACAAGCTGGATGCCGATAACATCGGGGAGGCCATCTTCAAGCTTCATGAGAAGATCGAGCACCTTCAAGCCCAAATCTATGACCTGCAAAACCAAAACTGTGAGTATGAATATAGATTCAAAAGGATGAGTTTGGCTGTAGATTTGAGGATCCCGGTGACTAAATCATCCTTCTATGATGGTGAGCCTATGCCTTGGAAGATGGACGACAAGCCCGCATCATCAACAACACCTCCACCTTCTTCACCAACAACAAAGGAGAAATAATCACATGGGTATGGGCACTCCCCTTGGCAACTTCCAAGGTTGGGGGAGGTGCCGCGGTATCATATCACAATCACATCTCCTATCTTTACCGTTTTTCTTAGTTCGAACCTATTAGTAGTATTTTGATCTAGTAGAATAAATTTTATGGCATGATATAGTTTTGAGTTTTTGCTTTATGATCTTTCTATGTAATCGAGTCCGTGAGCTATATATAATAAAGATTAGTGTTGAGTCAAGGGCTTGATTATTTTGCCATGATCTTGAGTGAATAAAAGAAAAAAGAATAAAAAGAAACAAAGAGATCATATTGATCTTATTGAGAGTAATGACTTCACATAGAAAGAGTATGACGATTAAAAGTTGTTGGGAGTTGGCAAATATAACCTTGGTCATCGTAGCAATTAATAGGAAGTAATAAGGAAAGAGAGGTTACATATATAAATATATTACCATTGACATCTTTTATGATTGGGAGAACTCATTAAAATATGACATGCTAAAGAGTTGATGTTGGACAAGGAAGACAACGTAATGGGTTATGTTTTCTTATATCTGAGATAAAGTATGTTGTCATGTATCTTCCAACATGTTGAGCTTGCCTTTCCCCCTCATGCTAGCCAAATTCTCGGCACCAAGTAGAGATACTACTTGTGCTTCCAAAAACCCTTAAACCAGTTTTGCCATGAGAGTCCACTATACCTACCTATGGACTGAGTAAGATCCTTCAAGTAAGTTGTCATCGGTGCAAAGCAATAAAAATTGCTCTCTAAATATGTCTGACTTATTAGTGTGGGAGAAAATAAGCTTTATACGATCTTCTGATGTGGAAGAAATAAAAGCGACGGACTGCATAATAAAGGTTCATATCACAAGGGGCAATATAAAGTGACGTTCTTTCGCATTAAGATTTTGTGCATCCAACCATAAAAGCGCATGGCAACCTCTGCTTCCCTCTGCGAAGGGCCTATCTGTTACTATTATCTTCTATCTTATGCAAGAGTCATGGTGGTCTTCACCTTTCCTTTTTACATTTTATCCTTTGGCAAGCATAGTGTGTTGGAAAGATCCTGATAAATATATCTAGTTGGATGTAGGGGAGCATGAGTCATTATTATTGACATTACCCTTGAGGTAAAAGGTTGGGAGGCGAAACTATAAGCCCCTATCTTTCTCTGTGTCCAATTAAAACTCCGTAACCACAAGTATTGCGTTAGTGTTAGCAATTATGAAAGACTAAATGATAGTTGAGTATGTGGACTTGCTATTAAGCTCTGTCACAGGCTCTTTCTGATGTTATGATAAATTGCAATTGCTTCAATGACTGAGATTATAGTTTGTTAGTTCTCAGTGAAGTTTTATATTCGTACTTTTGCATTGTGAATAGATTATTACTTGAGCATAAGAAATCATATGACAATATTCATATAAGCTGCAGTTATGAGAATAATCATGATGCCCTCATGTCTGTATTTTATTTTTATCGATGGCTCTACCTCTAAACATGGGGACATATTTATGTTATCGGCTTTCTCCTGAGGACAAGCGAGGTCTAAGCTTGGGAGAGTTGATACGTCCATTTTGCATCATACTTTTATATCGATATTTATTGCATTAGGGGCAGTTATTACACATTATGTCACAATACTTATGCCTATTCTCTCTTATTTTACAAGGTTTATATAAGGAGGGAGAATGCCGACAGCTGGAATTCTGGGATGGAAAAGGAGCAAATATTAGACACCTATTCTGCACAACTCCAAAAGTCATGAAACTCCACGAAAGTCATTTTTGGAAGTAATAAAAAATATTGAGCGGAAGAAGTTTACCAGAGGGGGACCCACCCGGCCACGAGGGTGGGGGCGCGCCCTACCCCCCAGGGCGCGCCCCCTACCTCGTGGGCCTCTTGTTGTCCCTCTGATGGCCATTTTCTGCTATATGAGGTCTTTCATCGAGGAAATAATCATAAGCAACCTTTCGGGACGAAACTCCGTCGCCACGAGGCGGAACCTTGGCGAAACCAATCTAGGGCTCCGGCAGAGCTGTTCTGCCGGGGACACTCCCTCGGGGGGAAATCATCTCCATCATCATCACCAACGCTCCTCTCACCGGGAGAGGGCAATCTCCATCGACATCTTCACCAGCACCATCTCCTCTCAAAACCCTAGTTATCTCTTGTATCCAATTCTTGTCTCCAAGTCCGGGATTGGTACTAGTATGTTGCTAGTAGTGTTGATTACTCCTTGTAGTTGATGCTAGTTGGTTTATTTGGTGGAAGATCATATGTTCAGATCCTATATGCATATTAATACCCTCTGATTATGAACATGAATATGCTTTGTGAGTAGTTACGCTTTGTTCCGAGGACATGGGAGAAGTCTTGCTATTAGTAGTCATGTGGATTTGGTATTCGTTCGATATTTTGATGAGATGTATGTTGTCTAGCCTCTAGTGGTGTTATGTGAACGTCGACTACATAACACTTAACCATTATTTGGGCCTAGAGGAAGGCATTGGGAAGTAATAAGTAGATGATGGGTTGCAGAGTGATGTAAGCTTAATCCCTAGTTTATGCGTTGCTTCGTAAGGGGATGATTTGGATCCACATGTTTCATGCTATGGTTAGGTTTACCTTATTACTTCTTTTGTAGTTGCAGATGCTTGCAATAGGGGTTAATAATAAGTGGGATACTTGTTCAAGTGAGAACAGCACCCAAGCACTGGTCCACCCACATATCAAATTATCAAAGTACCGAACGCGAATCATATGAACGTGATGAAAACTAGCTTGACGATAATTCCCATGTGTCCTCGGGAGCGCTTTTCTCTATATAAGAGTTTGTCCAGGCTTGTCCTTTGCTACAAAAAGGATTGGGCCACCTTGCTGCACTTTATTTACTTTTGTTACTTGTTGCTCGTTACCAATTATCTTATCACAAAACTATCTGTTACCACTTATTCTAGTACTTGCAGAGAATACCTTGCTGAAAACCGCTTATCATTTCCTTCTGCTCCTCGTTGGGTTCAACACTCTTACTTATCGAAAGGACTACGATAGATCCCCTATACTTGTGGGTCATCACGCGACACAAAAAGAAGTGCTACTGCTAATTAGCAGTAGTGCGGTTAAGAAAAACGGGCTACTGATGCAAATTTAGCAGTAGGCGTGATGGCTAAACCGCGCTACTACAAAAATTGACGGACAGTAACCAACAACCTAAGTTTAGCAGCAGCGCTGGGTCATGATGCGCGCTACTGCTAATGCAATAGTAGTAGCGCGCTTTTTACTCACGTCGCTGCTGCTAATTTGAAATTTTCCACACAGTTGGCCCTATTTAGCAGTAGCGCGTGTGAGAAAAGCGCGCTGCTGCTACACTCTTATCAGTAGCGCATTTCTACTCCCGCACTACTGCTAAGTCGCAGCACCCCACCACCTTTTTCCACCCATCCTCCCCTTCCCCATCTCCTCTCCTCCCTTTCCCCTACCTCCCATCCTCCCTCTCTCACTCTTCTTCTTCCTCAATATTTCTCCCCCCATTACTCTCTGTCTTCTACCTACCTTTCTCTCTCTTCATTACTCCTAGCTAACTACACCACCTCCATTCATGCATCTCCTTTCTCTTTTTCCTTCCCCCTCCACTAGTTGAAGTTGTCTCCTCTCAAATTAGTTAGCTAGGTAGATGTAGCATTTAGTTAAGTTACCTATTTGCATCAGTGCGTGCAGGAGGAACACCGTGCGGTGGACTGCTAGATCCGATCACATAGTCGGCGGCAAGTGGAGGTGCCTATTCGCAACACATGCAAACCCTAGTCGCAGCCGAAGCGATCAACCGCATGAGTGTGCCGTACCTCCACTTTATATAGGCGTCCGTCGCGGGCTCAACACTTGGGCCTCGCACGGACCCTAAAAGCAAAGTCTACTCGGTCATGTTCCTAGTCCGATTCGGATCAGATCCGACCGGTGTCCTATGAACCGACCTCGTAGGTTCCTTCCCTTAAGCTGCCGCGACCCTTAGGTTCAAGTCGGCTTGGTCACGATTCGGATCACCTCCGACCTGCACGGTTGGTAGCGGCCTCTAGCAAGGCGTGCCGACCACCAAGCAGACTATGAAGCTGGTTAGGCAAACCTGTACAACGTGTCACACTTCTGTTCCCTTTGCCACACGATATATGTTGTCGGGCTCAAGGCGAGACTGTCATCCTTGTGCTAGCCCGACCTCTTTCTCGTTCTAGTGATATCGACCACTATCCGGATTATCTCATAAACCTTGTCGCATGGCCTTGCTGTTCCTGGTCGGATCACACGAGGGGCCCAGAGTATATCTCTCCTGATCGGAGGGGCAAAGCTCATCTTGCTCGACCATGTCTCGCAGCATGGGACTGGACAAACCCGAAACCTACCTTTGTAACTACCCAGTCACGGAGTAGCGTTTGGTCGGCCCAAAGCAAGTCTGTCACCATCTCGAGTACATGCGTCAGCTCAGGTCTTAGGACATAGAACGTATGTTGTACTAGAGACTCACAGATTACATATCGCTGTGTCTCATAGTTGGGTCTGTCCGACTCGGACCTTATCTCGACTCGGATCCGACTACGTCGAATCCGACCAGACATTTCCAAGTCCATATTATCCGGTTAGCATCCAATGCTCCATGGCTAGTGAGACCAAGCCATCGACCGTGTCATATGCCAGTCTAGTCGGCTGCGCATCCACACAACCCTTTCGACTAGGGACCTTTTAGGACAGTCATCATACAATGCGTAGTCCCACAAACAAGTCACATTCTTGCTGATACACATCATTGACAATGTCCAAGGACTATTGAGGGAGTCCTGGACTAGGGGGTGTCCGGATAGCCGAACTATCATCTTTGGCCGGACTCCAAGACTATGAAGATACAAGATTGAAGACTTCGTCCCGTGTCCGGATGGGACTTTCCTTGGCGTGGAAGGCAAGCTTGGCGATACGGATATGTAGATCTCCTACCATTGTAACCGACTCTGTGTAACCCTAACCTATCCGGTGTCTATATAAACCGAGGGTTTTAGTCCGTAGGACGAACAACAATCATACCATAGTCTAGCTTCTAGGGTTTAGCGTCCTTGATCTCATGGTAGATCTACTCTTGTACTACCCATATCATCGATATTAATCAAGGTGAGTAGGGTATTACCTCCATCGAGAGGGCCCAAACCTGGGTAAAAACATCGTGTCCCTTGTCTCCTGTTACCATCCGCCTAGACGCATGCTCGGGACCCCCTACCCGAGATCCGCCGGTTTTGACACCGACATTGGTGCTTTCATTGAGAGTTCCTCCGTGTCGTCACCTATAGGCGCGATGGCTCCTTCAATCATCAAGAACGACACAGTCCGGGGTGAGACTTTTCTCCCCTGCAGATCTTCGTATTCGGCGGCTTTGCATGCGGGCCAATTCGCCAGCCATCCGGAGCAGATCGAAGCTATGCCCCGCCATCGTGTCAGATTTGGAAGTTTAAACTACACGGTCGACATCCGCGGAGACTTGATATTCGAAGGATTCGAGCCGCAGCCAAGCGCGCCGCACTATCTCGATGGGCATGATCTAGCTCTGCCGCCGAACAGTGCCCTGGAGGCCGCATCAGCATCCGCTCCGACCCTTAATCCGGAGACGGATTCCCCGATCGAGGACGAGTGGTTGGACACCGCCTCGGGGGCTAGGATCTCAACGGCGATTGAGCCGAACTCCATCCCTGTCCTTTGCGAAGACCGTGACTCCAAGGTGCCGGACTCCTTTCCGGACTCCAAACCTCCCACGCCCCTGCCAGTCGAATCCGACTGGACGCCGGTTATGGAGTTCACCGCCGCGGACATCTTTCAGCACTTGCCCTTTGGCGATATCCTGAACTCACTAAAGTCTCTTTCTTTATCCGGAGACCACTGGCCGGACTACGGACAGGAAGGTTGGGATGCGGACGACGAAGAAATTCAACGCCCACCCACCACCCACTTTGTAGCCACTATCGACGATTTAACCAACATGCTCGACATCGACTCCGAAGACATCGACGGTATGGACGACGATGCCGGAGACGACCAAGACCCAGCGCCTTGTGGCACCGGAAGGCCACCTCACAATACGACATATACATGGTGGACATCCCAAAAGATGGGAACGGCGATGGAACAACGGAGGATGACCCCTCCAAGAAGCAACCGAAGCGCCGACGTCAGCGGCGTCGCTCTAAATCCCGCCACAACAAAAAGGGTGATTCCGGCACGGGAGATAATAACACCCCGGACAAAGGTCAAGACAACCCCTCCAAAGAGGACTCAAGCGCAGGAGGAGGGAGAAGCAAGTCCGCACGATAGTGCGGCAGAAAGAGAGGTAGAGGATGATAATTGTGCGCCTCCCTCCGAAGATGAGGCAAGCCTCAACGACGACGTAATTAAATGCGTGCTCGAGGATCCCGCCGAACAGGAGCTGTTTCAAACGCGGGCTTATAGCCACGGCAAGCAGCCTCAAGAAAAGTAGCAACAGCTTAGAGCTGACCAAGACCTGCTAGGCTAGATGGATCAAGTCCTTATAACCGAAGAGTATGAACTCGAACGCCCCTCCAAAAGCTACCCCAAACACGGGCCGTTGCCTCGATCAGAGGAGGAAGCACCCACATCGCCAGCACATGATGCGGCCGACCAGCCACCCCGTGGCTGCGACAGAGAGGCCTCTAGACCCTCCATTCAAGCCGCACCCCGACACCGCTCAAAAAGTACCAAGGCACGGGAAAACGCGCCGGACTTGCGAGATATATTGGAGGATAAGGCAAAACATACAAGATCGATCTACGGATCGCGTGGGCGCCCAACGACTCGGGATGATTATCGTCGCGCCGGATACAGCAACTCCGGCCGGGCCAAAGACAGTAAACAAAGCTCATATGAGCTACGTCGTGATATAGCCCAATACAGAGGCGCCCCACACCCACTATGCTTCACAGATGAAGTAATGAATCATCAAATCCCTGAGGGCTTCAAACCCGTAAACATCGAATCATACGATGGTACCACAGATCCTGCGGTCTGGATCGAGGACTATCTCCTTCATATCCACATGGCCCGCGGTGATGATCTACATGCCATCAAATACCTCCCACTCAAGCTTAAAGGACGAGCTCGGCATTGGCTCAACAGCTTGGCAGCAGAATCAATTGGTTGTTGGGAGGACCTGGAAGCCGCATTCCTTGATAACTTCCAGGGCACATATGTGCGACCACAAGACGCCGATGACCTTAGCCATATAATTCAGCAGCCAAAAGAATCGGCCAGACAATTCTGGACACGGTTCCTAACCAAGAAAAATCAAATCGTTGACTGTCCGGATGCAGAGGCCCTTGCAGCCTTCAAACATAACATCTGGGACGAGTGGCTAGCCCGCCACCTAGGACAGGAAAAGCCGAAATCCATGGCAGCCCTCACCACACTCATGACCCGCTTTTGCGCGGGAGAGGACAACTGGCTAGGTCGAAGCAACAACTTGACCAAAAACCCTGGTAGTTCGGATACCAAGGACAGCAATGGCAGGTCGCTTCGCAATAAGAACAAAGCGCCGCGTGCGGCGATAATGTTGAAGATCTGACGATCAATGCCAGATTCAGAGGCTCTAAACCCGGTCAGCGGAAGAAGCCATTCAAAAGAAATACCGAGGCCCGTCCAACTTGGACTGAATACTCGATCGCTTGTGCGGATACATGGCACCCCGAAAACCAGCCAATCACACCAACAGGGATTGTTGGGTGTTCAAGCAAGCAGGCAAGTTAAGTGCGAACTCAATGACAAGGGGCTGCATAGCGATGACGAGGAAGAGCCCGACGCCCGAACAATAGAGGACAGAAGGGCTTTCCCACACAAGTGCGGACGGTGAACATGATATACGCAACCCACATACCCAAAAGGGAGTGGAAGCGCGCACTAAGGGACGTATATGCGATGGAGCCAGTCGCCCCAAACTTCAACCCATGGTCTTCCTGCCCGATCACCTTCGATCAAAGGGACCACCCCACTAGCATTCGTCATGGCGGCTTCGCCGCATTGGTTCTTGACCTAGTTATTGACGGATTTCACCTCACCAGAGTCCTGATGGACGGCGGTAGCAGCCTGAACCTGCTTTATCAGGATACAATGCGCAAAATGGGCATAGACCCTTCAAGGATTAAACCTACAAAGACGACCTTTAAAGGCGTCATACCGGGTGTTGAGGCCAATTGTATGTGCTCGCTTACACTCGAAGTGGTCTTCGGATCCCGGATAACTTCCGGCGAAGAGTTAATCTTCGACATAGTCCCGTTCGCAGCGGCTATCACGCATCGCTTGGACGAACCGCATTTGCAAAGTTCAATGCGGTGCCGCACTACATACCTCAAGCTCAAGATGCCAGCCGCCGAGGAGTAATCACGGTCAATGGAAAACCGAACGCCTTCTCCGAACGGAGGAGCACACGCGGCCCTCATGGCGGAGGTGCAAAGCAGCCTCTCACAGCAATTCTCGAGTCCGGCCACTAAACGTCCGGACACCGCCAAGCGCCACCGAGTAACCTACAACAAGACCGCTGGCATGATTCAAGCATCGCCAGAGTAATCCGCCCCAACCCCAGCCCTCGCGAACAAAGAAAGCCAAGATTACGTGTACATAACTACGCCCGAGATACCATGGGCATAAGGGGAGGGCATGACCACGGCACACCTGCATGCGGCTCAACCGCACTGGGGCTCCCGATTGTGTCATTCTTTTCTTTTTCTTTTTCTTACTTTCGGGACTCCGTTTTCCGGAAGTCCCGTCCGCACTAGAATCGCCGAACTCACGATGCAACAGCCAGGGAAGCGTAAAGCTACGTCGAGTGTTCGTGGTCTCTAGTACGAGCATTATACCTGTTTTACATACCATCCCGCAGCTTACCTCGGAGGGGACATGTTAAATAGTCCCATCCCTTGCTTATCGCACTATTTGTATCGCTCGCTTTCACTGCAGTACCTTTTGAATAAACAATACATAGCTTTTGCCTATTATTGCACTCCTTTCTTTATCTATATATATGTTCCTTTCATGACATGTTGCACCCGTACACTTTGGTACGGCCAATACACCAGGGGCTTAAGTACCCCAAAATTATGGTGTGATAAGTTCGAACACTTTCACAAGTGCGACACCCCGAACTTATACCATTATATGCATCGGCTCCGAATCATGTCTTGGGTCAATAGTTGGGTTTGCCTGGCTCCTATGTTTTGGTACCTTACGTTCCGTTATATCAGCTAAGGTAGCACTAGGAGAACCACTGCGATTGTGCCCCGGTTGAGCTGGGTTGAGCACCTCTGTGGAGAAAGCTAAAACTGACCGTCATGATAGGGCGAGAGCCGGTCGCTGTTCGAGAGGTTTTTCGGGTCCCTAAAGACTTATGCCTCCTAGAGCGAGGAACCAGCATTGTCCGGCCAATGCGTGGATAGCGCCCCGAACTCGGTTTTTCGAATACTAGGGGCTTCGCCGAAATTTAAAATTATAGAATTCTATGGCTAAGTGAGAGTGTTCAAGCATTATATGTCCGGTTGCCTTGTTCGTTGCGTTGAGCGCCTCCCTTAATGGACCCAAGAATGGGAACAAGAGCTCTCAAGTTTATCCCGAACACACCAGCACTCGTGGCATGGGGGCTGAAGCCAACGACTTGCCATCTCTCAAATTTGATTAACGGCCGCACAGAGGATAATATTTTAAATTAACAAGCGTTGCTTAGCGCATATGAACAAGTTTTTAGCGTACAGGATAACAAATGCGAGTCTATTCAAAAATTACATCTTTGGAGCACTCATCCGCTATACGGCGGGCACCCTTCAGGATGCCCTCATAGTACATTTCGGGCGTGCGATGCTCCTGGCCCTTCGGTGGCCCATCCGTCACAAGCTTCTCCGCATCCAGCTTGCCCCAGTGCACTTTAGCATGGGAAAGGGACCGACGGGCACATTCAATACAGACGGAGCACTTGGTGACTTCAATCCATGGACAAAGGCCCACCACCAAGACTAGCCCAAAGTAGCTCCCAGGCATGGCTACCAATGGCCACAGCCGAACTATGAGGCCCCTAATGGCATGTTCGGCGACCTTGTGGAGCTCGACCAGCTGCTTCAGCTGGTCGCTTAGGGGCACCGGATGTCCGGCCTCAGCATACTGAGACCAGAACACCTTCTCCGTCGAGCTCCCCCCCTTGGCACGGTAGAATGCGGCAGCATCAGACACACTACGGGGCAGATCTGCGAATGCTCCAGGAGAGCTCCGGATTCGGGTAAGTACTAGATAATTGACTTTTACATTCTTGATCTGGATAAAGAATGCCTTACCCGCCGCGATCTTGTTTATTGCCTCAATCTCCTGGAGGGATTTTTGGGCTTCGGCCTTAGCAGCTTTGGCACTCTCAAGAGCCGATGCAAGCTCGGACTCTCGGGTCTTCGAGTCACGCTCCAAACCCTCTTGTTTTTTCACGAGAGTCTGGAGCTCTTGCCGCACCTCCGCCAGCTGCGCATCCCCCTTCTCTCGCTCGGTGCGCTCCGCAGCCGCTTTGTTTTCGGCCGCGGACACCGCCTCCTTCAGGGTCGCCACCTCACTCGATGCCCCTGCAGTACCCATGTTATTCCTGTTATTTTTTGCAACCAAATCCTTTCTATAAGGTATTTATTTAATAAGGTATTACTTACCTTCCTTGTCCTCGAGCTGCTTCTTGGCAAGGCCGAGCTCGTTCTCGGACCGCTCGAGGCTCTGCTTCAAGGCATTGACCTCCGCATGATCGGTCTTGGCAGAGGTCAGCGCTCGCATTCGCATATTGACATACTTATATTAGACTCTGTGTATATATTTTTAGATCCTTAGTCCGCTTTTCTTTCCTAACACCGAACTAAGCATCGAGGGCTACTGTCTATGCGGTAATATTTTTACATATTCTAAACTTACCTCAAAGCCTCGTTAGAAGGCTGGTATGTGCTTTAGTCAGCCGCTCTTGGCGGATCGAACTTTCTGGATCACCACACTCATAACAGTGCGGTGCTCCTCCTTGATGGAAGCGCTGTTAAGCGCCTCTAGTAAGCTATCCGGTGCCTCTGGTTGGACGGAGGACACCGGCGTCTTACCCTTCCTACGAAGGGACCGCTTGCCGGACTTCGGAACCACTGAAGGCTACGGTATGGAGTCCAGACGAGGGTCGGGCTTAGAGCCCCTGGGGGTCTCGCCCCCCACGCGCCTGGAGTCCGGGAGGTTGCCTTGCGGCGCCTCCTGTGCCACCTCCTCTTGACCAGGCCCCCCTTGGGGCCCCACCTCGGCATCGTCCGCAGCATGAGGCGAGGAAGCGGTCGGAAGTGAAGTACTCTCCATTTCCGACGAACTCAGGGACCCGCTCGATGAAGCGGCGAACTCGTCCTTGGGCGGGCTGCATGATTGTTCGGCATTAGAGAACATTATGCAATGGAAAAAACCATGGGTATCCGGACACTTACGATCTCGCCAGGGGCTTAGCCCTTGTTGGCCACTCCTCCTCGTCGTTGTCGACGTTGGTGGAGAAGTACAGATGAAGGGTCCTTCCCTTCTTGGACCCTCCAGCCTCCCGGTTAGGCGGCCTTCCTTTTCTTCTCTCACTGGGGAGAGGCTTCTTTCTTCTTCCTCTTCCTCGGAGGAGGATTCCGCCTCGAGTTGTCGGGCGGGAGTCCGACAATACCGGTGCCGGAGCTCTTTCGAGTTCCCGTGGCCTCCTTCTTGGCCTTCTTCTCCGGCACCACGTGAGGTACCGGAGCCAGCAGCCCTGTCAATCGGTCATCCGCTGGGTCTTCTGGCAAAGGGGCCGGACAGTTAACCTCTCCGGACGTCTTCAGCCAGTCCTGTTAAAGGTTAGGGAGTTTTAGATCCCGCATAGAGTCAAACTATGAAAAAAGAGTCCCATAAAGGATACAATAACTTACCTCGCTTGCTTGATGCTGCGTGCTGAATCCGCGATCTTCGGTTGTGGATGTGGGAGCCTCGGCGCCCTTGAACAGCACCTTCCAGGCATCTTCGTACGTAGTGTCGAAGAGCCTTTTTAGCGTTGAGTGTTGTGCCGGATCGAACTTCCACAATTTGAAGGCCCCTTGTTGGCATGGGAGAATCCGGCGGATGAGCATTACCTGGATTACGTTGACAAGCCTGAGATTCTTGTCCACCAGGTTCGGACGCAGGTTTTGAGTCCGGACAGCTCGTCTGAATTCCCCCACGTCAGGCCCGTCTCTTTCCATGATGAGAGCCGTGTGGGGAAGCTAGATCTGAATTCGGGGGCCGCCGCCCATTCGGAGTCGCGCGGCTCGGTTATGTAGAACCACCCCGATTGCCACCCCTTTATGGTCTCCACAAAGGAGCCCTCGAGCCATAGGACTTTGGCCATCTTGCCAACCATGGCGCCCAAGACTGCTTGGCGCCCGCCCACTACCTTCGGCTTGACATTGAAGATCTTCAGCCATAAGCCGAAGTGGGGCTGGATGCAGAGGAAGGCCTCGCACACGACGATGAACGCCGAGATGTTGAGGATGAAATTCGGGGCCAAATCATGGAAGTCCAGGCCGTAGTAGAACATGAGCGCCCGGACAAATGGGTGAAGTGGAAAACCTAGTCCGCGGAGGAAGTGGGGGAGAAACACCACCCTCTCACGGGGCCTGGGGGTTGGAATGAGCTGCCCCTCGTCGGGTAGCCGGTGCGCGATGTTGCTGGAAAGGTATCCAGCTTCCCGCAACTTTGTGATGTGTCCCTCCGTGACGGAGGAGGTCATCCACCTGCCTCCCGCTCCGGACATAGTTGGAGAAGGTTGAGGTGGGATGTGCGGACTTGGGCGCTGGAGCTCGAGTCTTGTGAAATGGATAAGCAAAGGAGGAAGAAGGCGTAGGTGAAAAGGTGGATCCTTATCCCCTTATATGGACGGATAAAGCTATGCGTCCCCCACCAGCCTGGTAAAACTCACTTATCTCCCAAGCGCCGTAATCAATGGCGCGGATGGGTTACCCATGTCCGTATTGATGAGAATCCCGGAATAAGGGGGCACGATCTATGCTTTGATAAGACGTGCCAAGGAAACCGCCTCGCTAAACGCGCTGAGGTGGAACAGTAAAAAACGATTCGAATAAAGGCCTGGTCGTGGTGTGATGTCACGCCACAGAATACGTCAGCAGATCTGTGCAAAAATTATTCTCTCTACGGTGGTATGTGTAACTTGATTTGCAGAGCCGGGCACTATCCTTGTGTTCAAAACCTTCTATGAAGTATTCGGAGGAAGAACCCGCCTTGCAATGCCGAAGACAATATGCGCGCCGGACTCGTCGTCATTGAAGCCTGGTTCAGGGGCTACCGAGGAGTCCTGGACTAGGGGTGTCCTGGATAGTCGAACTATCATCTTTGGCCGGACTCCAAGACTATGAAGATACAAGATTGAAGACCTCGTCCGTGGCGGATGGGACTTTCCTTGGCGTGGAAGGCAAGCTTGGTGATACGGATATGTATATCTCCTACCATTGTAACCGACTCTGTGTAACCCTAACCTATCCGGTGTCTATATAAACCGGAGGGTTTTAGTCCATAGGACGAACAACAATCATACCATAGGCTAGCTTCTAGGGTTTAGCCTCCTTGATCTCGTGGTAGATCTACTCTTGTACTACCCATATCATCAATATTAATCAAGCAGGAGTAGGGTATTACCTCCATCGAGAGGGCCCGAACCTGGGTAAAAACATCGTGTCCCTTGTCTCCTGTTACCATCCGCCTAGACGCACAGTTCGGGACCCCCTACCCGAGATCCGCCAGTTCTTACACCGACAACTATCTTTATTCATAAACACATAGGAAATATCATCATACATGATTGCCTCTAGGGCATATCTCCAACAGTCTTCCAATTGCACTAGAGTCAATCAAATAAACATCGAATGCCCATAGCTCTAACGTGCCCCTCATGCTTGGGTTGTGGAAGCGGCTTAGTCAACGGATCTGCAACATTTGCATCCGTGTGAATCTTGCATAACTCTACATCACCATTGTTTACGATCTTTCGTATCAGGTGATATTTCCGGTCTATGTGTCTGACCTTGTGGTGATTCCTCGGCTCCTTGTCTTGTGCGATGGCACCAGAATTATCACAATAAAGGTCCAACGGTTTCACCGAGGCTGGGAAAATACCAAGATCATCCAGAAAATGTCGGATCCAAACACCTTCCTTTGCAGCTTCACAAGCCGCAATGTATTCGGCTTCTATGGTAGAACCGGCCACCGTATCCTACTTGGAACTCATCCATTCTTTGCTCCTCCATTCAGACGCATACGAATCCGGACTGTGATCGACAATCATCTCTGTCGGTTTGGAAACTAGCATCGACGTAACCCCTTACGACGAGCTCTTCCTCACCTCCATGAACTTGGAACATCTCTTTAGTCCTTTTCAGGTACTTCAAAATAGGCTTTACCACTGCCCCGTGACTCTCACCTGGGTTGGCATAGTATCTACTTGTTAGGCTTATTGCAAAAGCAACATCAGGCCTTGTACATATCATGGCATACATGATGGATCCGATTGCCGAGGGATACAGAATCCTACTCATCCTGCTTCGCTCATCAGATGTTGAAGCACTTTGAGTCTCGCTTAGCCTTATACCATGTGAGAGTGGCAAGAACCCTTTCTTCGCCTCACTCATGTTGAACCGCTTCAACACTTTAGCTATGTACGTGCTCTGGCTTAGGCCGAGCAGCCTCCTCGATCTATCTCTATAGATCTTAATGCCTAAAATATAGATCGCCTCGGAAGGTCCTTCATCGAAAACTTGCCATTCAATGATCCTTGACCGAGTTTAACATTGAAACATCATTTCCGATCAGTAGTATGTCATCCACATACAAGATCAAAAACACTATGGAGCTCCCACTTAACTTCTTGTTTAAACAAGAGTCCTCTTCGCTTTTGATGAAACCGAGACCAGTAACGACCTCATCAAAACGAATGTTCCAACTCCGAGATGCTTGCTTCAACACATAAATGGATCTCTTGAGCTTGCATACCTTACTAGTGCTAGTAGGATGGACAAAACCCTCGGGCTGTATCATATACACGTCCTCGGTTAAATTTCCGTGAAGGAAAGCCGTTTTGACATCCATCTGCCATATCTCGTAATCGAAATATGCAGCTATAGCTAGTATGATCCTCACCGATTTCAGCATCACTACCAGCGAGTAAGTCTCTTCGTAGTAAATTCCTTGAACTTGTCCATAACCTTTAGCGACAAGCCGAGCTTTGTGGATCTGAACATTTCCATCCACATTGATTTTCTTCTAAAAGACCCATTTGCAACCAATGGCAGTTACGCCAGGTGGCAGATCAACCAAGTCCCAGACTTGATTCTCATCCATGGACTTTAACTTGGATCTCATGGCCTCTAGCCATGCCTCGGAATCTGGGCTCACCATCGCTTCTGCATACGTGGCCGTCTTGTCGCTTTCTAGCAACAATACATCGCGCACTCTGCGCAATCTTTCCGACCTCCGTGGTTCCGGTGCCGCCTCCACTACGGGTTCCCTGACTGTCTCCGGTATGATCTCATCACTAGCCGAGCCATCCCCGAGTGGTCCTCGAATTTCTTCGAGTCAAACCGTCCTCCCACTGGCCTCCCGACTAAGAAACTCTTTCTCAAGTAAAACCCCGTTCCGAGCAACAAACACTTTGTTCTCTTCCCGGTTGTAGAAGCCATATCCCAAGGTTTCCCTCGGATATCCCACGAATATGAATTTATCCGACTTAGGTGTAAGCTTGTCTACCATAAGTCGCTTGACAAATGCTTCACAACCCCAAATCTTTAGGAAAGACAAACTGGGACTCTTCCCAGTCCACATCTCATGCGGTGTCTTGTCTACAGATTTTGATGGAACCCTATTAGGTGTGAAAGCTGCAGTTTCTAGAGCGTATCCCCAAAATGACAAGGGTAAATCCGATTTGCTCATCATAGACCAGACCATGTCCAACAAGGTCCTATTCCTCCGTTCCGACACGTCGTTTCTCTGTGGCGTACCCGGAGGTGTGAGCTGAGGTAATATACCTCGACTTTTCAGATGATCATCAAACTCCTGGCTCATGTACTCACCTCCACGATCAGATTGCATAAGCTTTATAGTCTTGCCGAGCTGATTCTCATCCTCGCTGAAACTCTTTGAACTTTTCAAAAGTCTCCCACTTGTGCCTCATCAAATAGATATATCCATATCTACTCAAGTCGCCGGTAAAAGTCACGGCATCGATAGCCACCTCTGGCAGTTGTGCTCATTGGACCACACACATCACTTTGTATAAGCTCCAACAGCTCGGACGCCCTCTCGCAACTCTTTGCGAAAGGAGACTTAGTCATCTTTCCTAGCAAGCATGATTCACATGTCTCGAACGACCCGAAGTCGAACGGGTTAGAGCCCATCATCATGGAGCTTCTTCATGCGTTTCAGACTAATGTGTCCAAGCCGGCAATGCCGTAAGTATGTCGATTTATCTCATTAGACTTATGCCTCTTGACATTCACGTTATAGACCGGTTCCTGTTCTAGATTCAATATAAATAGCCCATCAACAATGGGTGCATAGCCGTGGAACATACCATTCAAAAATATCGAACAACCATTGTCCTTTAAATTGAATTCATAACCTTGACTCATCAAACATGAGGCAGAAATAATGTTCCGACTAAGTGCAGGAATGTAATAACAGTTATTCAATTCCATTATGAATCCGGAAGAAAGATGGAGCTGCATCGTGCCGACCTCCAACGTAGCAACTCTTGCTTTGTTGCCGACCCTGATGTCAATCTCCCCTTGTGCCACATGCCTAGTTCTTACCAGCCCCTGCATCGAGTTGCAAATATGAACAACCGATCTGGTATCAAATACCCAAGAGCTACTAGGTATATCAGCATGGTAAATGTCTATAACATATGCAACAAGTGTACCTTTGCCTGAAGAAGCATTTCCGGCCTTCTTGCCATGCTCTGCAAGCCACTTGCTACAGTTCCTCTTCCAGTGACCGGTCTCCTTGCAATGATAGCAAATGGTCTTCGAGTCCGGTCCAGACTTCGGTGCAGCGGCGGAGGTCACCGTCTCCGTGCCCTGCACCATCAACACTTGATGCGTGCCTTTTTTTAATATCCTGCTCTGCCACTTTGAGCATCCCATGCAATTCAGTGAGCTTCTTATCCATGCCATGCATATGATAGTTCGAGATGAACATCCCATAGCTGGGCGGAAGAGAACCCAGACAACATCAGTAGCCAGCTCATCCAAGAGCGGGAAGCCCAACCTATTCAAAGCTTGCACATATCCGATCATCTTGATCACATGTGGGCTCAGTGGATCACCTTCCTTCAGCTTGCAATCCATCAAGGATCGCCAGACATTGAACCTTTCGGTCCTAGCCTATGTCTGAAACATTCTCTTGAGACTCTCGATCATATCGTAAGCCTCAACATTTTCGAAATGCTGTTGCAAATTGGGCTCCATACAAGCCAGCATCAGACAGCTGATCTCCGTTGATTCATTAACGAGTTTCTGGTAGGCATTTTTAGCTGTGGCACTAGCATTATCAGCAGGTTCCTCTGGAAGTGCATCCTCTAGAACATGTTCCTTTTTATCGTGCTTGAGAGCAATTCTCAAATTTCTATACCAGGTAATAAAGTTTGTTCCATTCAGTTTATCCTTTTCCAGAAATGATTTCAATGCAAAGTTGGGTTGAGCAGGTGGTGCCATTGATCTACAACAGAAAATATGCAATCACTAAGCAATGTCTTTATGTAGAGTAATTCTAGCCTAAACAGAAATCACTAAGCTCTGATACCACTGTTGGGTTCTATGGTAGGGTGCGTCGACTACAAATTAAAATTTTCCTACGCGCAGAACATCAAGGAACATGCTACGGGAGATGGATCACAGTTCGTTACCACTAGACGCGCAGTGTCGTGCAGCGGAAGAAGAGTTGGGGCAGCGCGTCCGCGTGGACCGTCTCCTCCTCGTCCGATCTCCCTCGAACATTCGGTCGTCTGATCCCACATACGAGTTCGCCGGAGCGGCGCAAGTGCATCGCCTCTAACGGTATCCGTGCGTGCAGGAGGAACACCGCGCGGCGGACTGCTAGGTCCGATCACACAGTCGGCGGCAAGTGGAGGTGGCTATTCGCAACACATGCAAACCCTAGTCGCAGCCGAAGCGATCAACCGCATGAGTGTGCCGTACCTCCACTTTATATAGGCGTCCGTCGCGGGCTCAACACTTGGGCCTCGCATGGACCCTAAAGCCAAAGTCTACTCGGTCACGTTCCTAGTCCAGCTCGGATCAGATCCGACCGGTGTCCCACGAACCGACCTCGTAGGTTCCTTCCCTTAAGCGCGTGACCCCTTAGGTTCAAGTCGGCTTGGTCACAGTTCGGATCACCTCCGACCTGCACGGTTGGTAGCGGCCTCTAGGAAGGCGTGCCGACCACCAAGCAGACTATGAAGCTGGTTAGGCGAACCTATACCACGTGTCACACTTCTGTTCCCTTTGCCACACGATATATGTTGTCGGGCTCAAGGCGAGACTGTCATCCTTGTGCTAGCCCAACCTCTTTCTCGTTCCAGTGATATCGACCACTATCCGGATTATCTCATAATCCTTGTCGCATGGCCATGTTGTTCCTGGTCGGATCACACGAGGGGCCCAGAGTATATCTCTCCTGATCGGAGGGGCAAATCCCATCTTGCTCAACCATGTCTCGCAGCATGGGACTGGACAAACCCGAAACCTACCTTTGTAACTACCCAGTCACGGAGTAGCTTTTGGTCGGCCCAAAGAAAGTCTGTCACCATCTCGAGTACATGCGTCAGCTCTGGTATTAGGACATAGAACGTATGTTGTACTAGAGACTCACAGATGACATATCGATGCGTCTCATAGTTGGGTCTGTCCGACTCGGACCTTATCTCGACTCGGATCCGACTACGTCGAATCCGACCAGACCTTTCCAAGTCCATATTATCTGGTTAGCATCCAATGCTCCATGGCTAGTGAGACCAAGCCATCAACCGTGTCATATGCCGCCTAGTCGGCAGCGTCAACACAACCCTTTCGACTAGGGACCTTTTAGGACAGTCATCATACAATGCATAGTCCCACAAACAAGTCACATACTTGCTGATACACATCATTGATAATGTCCAAGGACTATCTTTGTTCATAAACACATAGGAAATATCATCATACATGATTGCCTCTAGGGCATATCTCCAACACCGGTATCACTACTTTTGCTATGGCGGGACTTAGAGCGCCGCCACAGACGTCGATGCTTGGGTTGCTTTTTGGAGGGGTCATCCTCCACTGTCTTGTCGCCATTGCCTTCTTTTGGGGTATCCACCATATATATTATATGATGAGGTGGCGGTCCAGCGCCCTGTGGGCGCTGGTTCCTCTTCGTCTCCTGCATCGTCGTCCATGCCGTCGATGTCTTCGGAGTCGAAGTCGAGCATGTCGGTTAAATCATCGATAGTGGCTACTAAGTGGGTGGTGGTTGGGGAGCGAATTTCTTCGTGGTCCGCATCCCATTCTAGCCGGACATAATTCGGCCAAGGTTTTCCTCACAAGGAGAGAGACCTTAATGAATTTAGCACGTCGCCGAAAGGCAAGTGCTGAAAGATATCCGCAGAGGTAAACTCCATGATCGGCGCCCAATCGAATTCGATAGGCACGGACGCAGGCGGCTCGGAGTTCGTGGCCGGAGATGAATCCAGTGGTTCGGCAACACGAATCTCGTAAGGGGTGAAGTCAGTATCCGGCTCTATCGCCATTGAGAGCGCGGCCTCCATGGCGGGGTCTATCCCCCCGTCCTCGAATGGCGCAGTTTGCTCCGGATTGAGGGCCAGAGCCGTTGCAAGTGTGATCTCCCGAACACTATCCGACGGCACACCTGACATGGGCTCGAATCCGTCATGATCGTGCGGCGCACCTGTCATGGGCTCGAATCCGTCTAAGATCAAGTCTCTGCGGATGTCGGCGGTGTAGTTCAAGTTTCCAAACCTGACCTGATGGCCAGGGGCATAGCTCTCGATCTGCTCCAGATGGCCAAGCGAGTTGGCCCGCAGTGCGAAGCCGCCGAATACCAAGATCTGTCCGGGGAGGAAAACTTCACCCTGGACCGCATCACTATCGATGATCGAAGGAGCCATCAAGCCTTACGGTTACGGCACAGTGGAACTCTCAATGAAAGCGCCAATGTCGGTGTCAAAACCGGCGAATCTTGGGTAGAGGGTCCCGAACTGTGCGTCTAAGGTGGATGGTAACAGGAGGCGGGGGACATGATGTTTACCCAGGTTCGGTCCCTCTCGATGGAGGTAATACCCTACTTCCTTCTTGATTGATCTTTGATGATATGAGTATTACAAGAGTTGATCTACCACGAGATCGTAGAGGCTAAACCCTAGAAGCTAGCCTATGGTATGATTGTTGTTGTCCTACGGACTAAAACCTCTGGTTTATATAGACACCGGAGGGGGCTAGGGTTACACATAGTCGGTTACAAGGAAGAAGATCTACATATCCGTATTGCCAAGCTTGCCTTCCATGCCAAGGAGTGTTCCATCCGGACACGGGACGAAGTCTTCAATCCTGTATCTTCATAGTCCAGCAGTCCGGCCAAAGGATATAGTCCGGCTGTCCGGAGACCCCCTATTCCAGGACTCCCTCACCCGTCCTCTTGCAGGCGCCAGAACACTTATATACCCGTCATGAAGCTTGTGTTTGCAAAATGGGCATCGATAGACGTTGTTCCAGGTCCTAATACGCCTGTTATGCATTCCCGCATAAAGCTCCCTCAGGATTTGCCTCTAGTACCTCCTCTGGCCATCTTCATACTCGCTGTCCACATCATCAGACATCACCTATACAAATAGTAAAACAAATTTGGCATCAAATCAATGATTACATGCCAGGAAGTGGGATTAGGAATTTTGGCTATTTATTTATACATATACAGAGATTATGGTTCGAGTTTTAAGCACAGTCGTCTATGTAAAGACCAATCCTGAAGAAAATAATGGCATAAACGTAGGTAGGTCATCCAAAATCAATTGTCAAGTCTTGGTAGGAATTATTAGCACGAACACTATCCATGACCGAGACTTTGGTGGACCGATAATTAGGTTCAGTGCTGGGGTTACAACCGAAGAGCGCCGAGATGTTCATTATGGATCAAGAAATCGGGATTCAATTCCTCAAATTGGAAAATGAAAGCGGGAGTCAAAATAAACAACAAACAAGCAACAAATATTGTGGTGGGAATCCTCGGTACATCCGCCGACTGTGAAGGAGTGATGGTGGTTGGCTCGCTGCCACATGCGAGCCATGACTTCGTCGGCCGCCGTCGTGTTGGATCCATGGTGTTGCCGCCGCCGTCGAGTGGGATCCATGTGCGTCTTCGGCCGCCGTCGCGTGGGAGTACGGGCGTTGCCGCCACACCGAGTCAGAGCCATGATCCATCGAGAACAACCAGCGGCCGCTGGGACTGTTTGAGGCGGGCAAATGGAGGCGGCGGCGCTGGATATGCGTGGGTGAAGCCTGGAGCTCGTTTGGGGATAAGGTGCGGTACAAGGCTGGAATAGCTTCGTATCGATGGGCTATTGGGCTTCATTGTGACGGGATGTGTACAGTATTCGGTCAGTTCGGTGAATTCGGTCAACCTTGTCTAATGACCGAACACACCGAAGTAGTTTTGGTTTCTAATTTTTGCAAACCGAGTAAACAACTGCAGTTTCGGTCCTCGGGTGTTTCAGCTTCGGTCCTTGTTTTTTCGGCTTCAGTCTTCGGTTCTCGGTTTTTCTGCCCACCCCTACCCGGTGTCGCCACTCCCTCTGATGGGGCGCTTTGGCGGCATCCTCATACACTGACGGCTTCGAGGACTGAGAGCGGCGTCGAGGATGCAAGCGGAGAGAGAGGTTTGTGTGTGTGTGTGTTTGGCGAGGATGGGGGGTACGACCGCTCGGGCGCACCATTAATATGGAGTTGTGGGAGTTGTGGGAGAGAGGCGGGCGGCGGCCAAACCGATGGCTCGCCTCCCAGTGAGCCTGCGCACCAGACTGCTGGCATGCCTACCAAAGTTTCACACAGCTAATCGCACGCCTCCCGATGACACCGCGCAGCGGGCACGCCTCCATCAATTCGCACACCTGCACGCACGCCTCCCCGTCTACGTGCGTGACGGGCTGATCGCATGCGTCCCGTCAACTCATGCCTGCTCGCACGACACACGGGTTGCGCGGCGACACGTATATTATTTTTCTATTTGGATGATTAATGATGCATCTTTATTTCTTAACCGATGCATGGCACGTATCCATTGTTGGTCTAATGCTCATGGTTCGAATAAATAATCCTTTTGGGATATTGGTCCCCAATTATTAATAATTTCATGTTTGTAATTAGATAAAGATTGCATCAAAACTGGTCTCAAATTTGATAAAAAAAAGTACAATGCCACTTTGTATTGGTGTCCATATGACAATAGATAAGTTTCATGAACTTCAAATAAGTTTTGGATGTACTAGAACTTAAAAATCAAGATTCTCAATGTTTGAAATTTGTTGCACGGGGAGTAAAGATGCACCCAGTGAGACACATGTGTTTTTGTAATCCATTTAGGTGCACTGTCACATGTGCATGTAGCTCAAATTTGATTTTTGCACATTATACCCGTAGAAAATCAATCAATTAATGTACTAAAACATCTTAATGAACTCCATGATTTTTTCGAAATTAAAATGTCCCTCCTTTGGTAACATATGTTCACTGCGGGATAATTAATTTAACATGCATCATAGTTGCGGTGGATTCGCGGTGTGTGTGTGTAGGTGTGTGCATCTGGGGGTGGCGGGTGGCTCACAGTACACTACGAGTTGTGAGCCACCGTGTGGGTTGGCCGTTTTGTTAGGCAGGTCGGTGCACATCAGAGTCGTGAAATCGTTATTTAAAACATTACACAATCCTTACATACGTACATGTTTTGGCCACATGCAGTCGATGGTTGTCCTACACGACACTCGATACTCGCGTGTGACGCTTTCTGTGGGCCCGCGAGGTCGTAGTCCATCACTTTGACGAACATCCGGCAGTGAGGTTAATTTGACCAGCAAGGTAGAAGCTTTTCTATTTGTGTTATGATGGTATATAGTACGCATCTAAGAGGTGGGAGGGGACTAGCATATATACTATACGTACGCGTCCGTGAACAAGTACACCTCACTCAGTGTCGGGACTTTTTTGTTTCCGAGGCACGTGCCACGTCAAAATTGTGAAATTGGCTATTCAAACATCACACAACACCTCTTTGGGCCACATGCATGCATGCGGTGGTTATCCTAGCTAGGACACTCATGTGTGACGCTTCCATCTATGGGCCCACGAGGCCATCATCGATGCATGCATGCATCATTTTGACCTACATCAGGAGAGGTTAATTAATTGCACCATCGACGAGGATTCTTTTGGGTTGTACATATTACGGCAGGAGCATGTAGTATGCGGTGAAGAGGGGAGAAGGGGACCATCATATGTAGTACGCTTCATGAACCTCGCTCTATGTGGGTGCATGGTTTACAGTTTTTGAGGCATGTGGCACAGCAAAGTTGTGCATTTTGGGTATTCAACATATATATGTTTGGCCCACATGCAAAGCGGTGGTGGTTGTCCTCTCGCACCCACTTAAGCGGTTATCAGCGATATCGATGCTTTCCATCTGTGGGCCCACTTGGTCACTCACTACTTTTTTCCTGACAACAAGAGAGGTTAATTTGACTTAGGAGGGGATTATTATTTTTCTTGTAATGCAGTATATAGGTCATGCTCTGGGATGACATGCAAGATACAGTTTGAGCACACACACATGCATGTGTACTATAACACCCCGACACTGGCGCTCCAGACGCCTTCCATGTTTTTCGTTATCGTTGTGTCTATTTATTTGTTTGTTGCATCTCATCTCATAGCATCATGCGCATTGCATCTGCATGTTTTCATAAAGCTTGCATCTGTTCGTAGTTGTCGCGTTCCTTCTTGTCGTCGTTGACCGTTCTGTGTCCCATCGGTTTTTCGCTTCCCTCTTGACCGTGACCGCCTAACCCCCTTTGCGTGCGTGTCCGAAGCTGCCCCGAACCCAAACTGCTCAGCCATCACCGTTGCATTAAGATCATCGCCTAACATCCCTAAAATATCTTCGGTTCTTTGTTGGACTCCTCTAAGCTATTTATTCTCGACCGTCCGATTACGATCGGAGGGTCCAAATATCCCCTACGCAAATCATCTTATATATATTCAGTCCAAACTTAAAGCCTAGGGAGCTGTCCCATCCCATCGCAGCACCGCCGCCGCCGCCACACTAATCCCACCTCGGGATCCTCCCAGATCCCCTTCTCCTCGGTTTCCTCCTCCACCCAATCCCGAAGGCACCATGGTATCCTCTGCTTCCCTCGTCCTCGCTCGATCCCAGGAGCAGCCACCACCTCGTCGTTCCCTGCCTCGGCCTCCTCTGCTTCTCCTCGCGCCCGTAGATCCCCTTTACCTCGCTTGAGCTCGCAGGGGAGCAGAGCACCACGGCGCCCGATTTCCCGCGCCACCTCTGGGACCAGGAGCCGGAGCTCATCCACGAGCAGACCAGCAGAGCTCGCCTGCCTCCTCTACCTCAACCCCGTCGCCCTCCATCTTCTTCGCAGCACCACAGGACCAGCAGCTCCGCCGCGTGTGCCCGCCTCCGGCGACCTCGTCCTTCATGTCCTGCTGGTCAAGTCCCTCTCCTTCCCTTTCTCTCTTCTCCCATGGCCTCTCTTTCCCCCCGACTTCCTCACCTCTCTCTCCTCTTCAGGAACCCAAAGACGCTGCCGCAGACCCAGCCTGTAGTTGCAGGATCAGTTCTCTAAACTCTTTCTCTCACGAAGAACTCGAGTGTTTGCGCTGCTTACGGCCTCTGCAGCCTTTTCCCTCTTTCTTCTTATTCAGTCAAGTGCTTCAGAACAGAAACTACAAGAAAACCGGTCCACGAGCGGGTTGATCGGACGTGCCATCTCACGTCCTCCCGATCGCTAGGGTGTGGCCGTCACACATTTACAATCGTGCCATTCCACGATCCAACTGTGACGGCTCAGCTAAACAAACTAACTGAAAGTCTGAAACTACGCCAAGTCGGGAATGGATTCCACGCTGCATGGCCCTTTATTTTAGCTAAGAAACAACTCGAGGATAACAAACAGCTCAACGGGATTATTTGCTAACAAATCACCCCCTTAAGCCCGTTGCACAGTATTCACTTCAATGACACCGAGCATCTTCGTCATCTCTACGAATCTGGTGCGCCCCAATGCCTTGGTTAGAAGATCAGCAAGTTGATTAGTTGTTCCAATGTGCTTCACGTCAGCTCTTCCTTCCTCGACGCACTCCCTGATGAAGTGATACTTAACATCAATATGCTTGCTCCGGTCGTGATGCACCGGATTTTTGCTCGATCACGATAATTGGTGGTTATCAACCATAAGGTCGAACATGGCCGGAGCTTGCCTGTCATTTCCCGAGCAATCTGGCTGAGCGAGCCCTTGACAAGCGCCGCTTCTGCTGCCACATACTCCGCCTCGCAGGATGATGTGGTCACTATCTTTGTTTTTATGAGCTCCATGTCACAATGTTCTTTCCAAGCATGAACACAACTCGAAGTGCTCTTTACATCATCTATGTCCCCGACATGGTCACTATCATCAGAACTTTGTCAGGCACCAAACCCTTTGCATCGGACCTGTAGCAGCATCCATACCCCTTAGTACCTTGTATGCATTACCTAGAATTTGTTTCACCGCCTTCCAATGCTGCTTGCTTGGTGCCTCCATGTACCTGCTCACAATGCCGACGGCACATGCTATATCAGGCCTTGTATTGACCAAGTAACAAAGACTGCCGATCACACTCCTGTACAAAGTGGCATCCACGGCTTCAGCTCCATCCCTCTTGCTGAGCTTGAGGCGGTATTCCATTGGAGTTGCATACGGTTTGCATTGCTCCATGCCTTCAACCTGCAAAATCTTCTAAGCATAGCTGCTTTGACAGATCTTGATCTCACCACTTCTCTGCTCAACTTCAATACCCAAGTAGTAGGACAGTAGGCCGAGATCACTCATTTTGAACAGCCGTTGCATCTCCTGCTTGAACTTGTCAATATCATCCTGACTAGTCCCGGTAATCACCAGATCATCCACATATACTCCCACCAACAGGAAGTTCTTGTGGTCACCACGCCTATATACAGCATGTTCCAGCCGGCTTCTTGTGAAACCCAAGGCTTGCAATGATGCATCCAATTTAGCATTCCAGGCCCGTGGTGCTTGTCCCAGCCCGTACAGCGCCTTCTGCAACTTGTACACTTTGCAGCTCTCTCGATCATCGACAAACCACCTGGCGATCGGGCAGTACATAAACCTCCTCTGCAAGATCACCATTCAGAAAAGCAGATTTAACATCCATGTGGTGTACCTACCATCCACCGTGCGCGGCGAGAGCGAGGAGCAGCCGCACAGTCTCCATGCGAGCCACTGGAGCAAAAACTTCTTCAAAGTCCATCCCCTGTCGCTGAGAGTACCCCTTTGCCACCAGTCATGCTTTATGCTTCAGGATGTTGCCAGCAGGATCTCTTTTCACCTTGAAAACCCACTTTAACCCGATGGCGCGGTATCCAGCGGGAAGAGATGTGAGTTCCCAGGTTTGATTGTTGACGATCAAGCCATTTCCTCCTCCATCGCCTTGTGCCAGGCGTGATCAGAGAGTGCTGCCTCAACACTCGCCGGCTCCTCGGCGGCCAGAAAACAGAGGCCCACATGCTGCTGCTCGTCGTCGTTGTCGAACAAGTCGCTGTAGTCGATCGGTGATGTGATCTCCTTGGTGGTGTCGTAGACGTCGGACACACGCCGGTACCGCAGGTTCCCACTGTTCGTGTCCAGTGTGTCATCACGCGACGGCGGCGACACGAACTGTATTGGTGGCGTCGACAATTCGGGCGTGCACGGTGCCGTCTCTGCTGCTGCCGGACGAGGGAACCGGAGCCACTGTCAGTCACCGTGACTCCCGGCTCTGCGGCATATACCACCGTGAACACACCTGAAGGTGTTCTTTCCTTTGCTGCTTCAGGTTTCCAGTTCCATGGGCGTGTCTCCTGAAACACAACATCACGTGACACCAGCAGTTTCTCGGCAACGAGATCATAGATACGATAGGCCTTGGCACCTTCCTCATATCCCATCATGACGCCGGGCGTCGACCTGTCGGCCAGCTTGTTGATCCCGGGTCCGAGCTTCTTCACGTGCGCGTGACACCCGAAGGTCCGCAGGTGAGCCACGCTCGGCTTTTTGCCATGCCATAGCTCGTACGGAGTCACCCCGTCGAGGCTCCGCGTCGGCGACCGGTTGAGGAGATAGACGGCCGCCTTGATGGCCTCTCCCCAGAAGACCGCAGGCACACCCATGCTCTTCAGCATGCACCTCGCCATTTCCACCATCGTTTGATTACGGCGCTCGACAACCCCATTTTTTTGTGGCGTGTACGGGGCGGTCGTGAAGTGCTTGATGCCGAGCTCGTTATAGTACTCGACGAACACCATGGAGTTGAACTCCCCGCCGCGATCCGAGCGGAATGCGAGCAGCTTGCAGCCGCTCCTGGTCTCGGCTGCCGCTTTCACTTTTTTGAAGAAAGCAAAAGCCTCGCTCTTTGTCCTGAGTACCTCAACCCACATGTACCGAGAGTAATCATCCACAATTAACAAGAAATAATTTCTACCTCCCGGTGTTGGCGGAGAGATCGGACCACACAAATCTGACTGTACGAGCTCCAGGGACGCCTTTGCATGATATGTTGCAGCCTGCGGGAAGGGTAGTCGGTGTTGTTTCCCGAGCATGCAGCCATCACAATACTCCCCAACGTGATCCACATCAGGAATCCCACGCACTATCTTCTTCCTTGCCATGGCACATAATGCATGGAAGTGGAGGTGCCCAAAACGTGCATGCCACAGCCAGGCCAGGTCGCCTCCTTTGGACAGCAGGCACACAGCACGCTGTAGGTTCAGCTTGTACAGACGGTTTGCTGGGCGCTTGACACGCGCCAGCAGCCGTCCCTCTTGGTCGAAGATTGCGAGGACACTGCGCTTGATGACGATCTCGCAGCCCTTCTCATCTAGTTGTCCGAGCGAAACAATGTTACTCCGAAGACGGGGAATGTAATATACCTCCGAGAGTACACGTTGATCGCCGGTGAGGCACTCAAACAACACAGTTCCTTTGCCGCATATCTCGATGACTGATCCATCTCTGAAGCGGACAGTGCCGCGCACCGTCTCGTCCAATGTGGCAAATAACTCCTTGCGGCCAGTCATATGGCTGCTGGCCCCTGTGTCCACGTACCAAGAGCCGTCGCCGACATCCTTGGGCACCACTTTTTCCTCGTTGAGGAAGACGGCTTGCGGAGCTGCGATTGTGATCTCCTCCGGCGCATCGAGCACCGCCATGAGCAGCCCCGGCTCCTCGACCTCTTTGACTTGCGCCACGTTTGCCTCCTCGCGGCGCTCCTGCTTGGGCTTGCCGTAGCACTCGCGTGCCCAGTGACCCCACTTTCCGCACTTGCGGCAGTTCCCCTTGCATTTAGGAGCACCGCCGTGAGGTTGTCCTCCGCCGGCGCCGGTGGGAGGCTTCGGCTTGGGTTTCCCCTTGCCGCCTTTGGATCCACCGCCGGACGAGCCTCCGCCTGATTGCCGTCGCCTTTCCCGCTCGTGCCACTCCTCCTCTGTGAGGAGCAGCTTGCCGCCGGAGCCACCGGTATCGGGGTCGAGGTGCTCCTCGATGGCAAGAAAACAGCCGGCCACCTCCTCAATTGTCAGTGTTTTGAGATCAACAAGAGTCTCAATGGAGATGGCTACCTGCGCGTAGCGAGGCGGCACCACCCGCAGAAACTTCCTCACCGCCTTGATCTCGTCGACGTCGTCGCCAAGTTCCTGAAGATCGCTGATCAGGCCGGTTAGGCGAAGCGCGAAGTCCTCCACTGTCTCTCCCTCCTTGAAGGAGAGATTTTCGAAATCACGGCGCAACACTTGAGCCCGTGACTCGCGCACGCGCTCGACGCCCATGCGAAGCGTCTTGACGGTGTCCCACACCTCCTTGGCAGAGTCCTTCGCCGCCAGCGTCCGCAGCATCTCCGGCGGGACGCCACGGAGGATGATGCCCAGTGCAGCACGATCATTAGGGTGATCGGCGTCGCCCATCTCGACGGCTTCTCACAGCCGTGCAGCCTGAAGATGTACCTTCATGAGGATTGACCACTCGACATAGTTCGTCTGAGTCAACATCGGGATCGCGCCTGCGCCGCCATATCCGACCACCCGCTCGTGGATGATCAGCTCTCTCCCACCGCGCCGTGTCGGGCTTCGTCCCCGACGAGCCGGCGATGGAGTGTTCCTCTGGCGCGAGCCGGAGCGCTACGGCGTGCATGATCCACCATGTCCCGACATGATCACCACAAGGCTCTGATACCAATTGTAGTTGCAGGATCAGTTCTCTGAACTCTTTCTCTCACGAAGAACTCGAGTGTTTGCGCTGCGTACGGCCTCTGCAGCCTTTTCCCTCTTTCTTCTTATTCAGTCAAGTGCTTCAGAACAGAAACTACAAGATACCCGGTCCACGAGCGGGTTGATCGGACATGCCATCCCACGTCCTCCCGATCGCTAGGGTGTGGCTGTCACACGTTTACAATCGTGCCATCCCACAATCCACCTATGACGGCTCAGCTAAACAAACTAACTGAAAGTCTGAAACTACGCCAAGTCGGGAACAGATTCCACGCTGCATGGCCCTTTATTTTAGCTAAGAAACAACTAGAGGATAACAAACAGCTCAACGGGATTATTTGCTAACACAGCCATGGCGTCCAAGGAGCCCAAAGCAGCAGCGGCCCACCTCCAGCGAGGACCGACCGTCTCCGACCCGATCCGCTGTGGATCCATCCCTTCTGCCGCCGCCCCGCCAGCCTCGCTCACGCCCAGCTCCCCTGCTTGCCGCGCCAAGTCCCCGTCGTTGCTGCTCTGCTCCTTGTCGAGCAGAGGACACCCGCTTCTCCCAAGCAGCGTTGACCGTGTGGATCCACGACACTGAGCACCGGCGTGGTCGGCCTCCTCCGCGCCAAGGCCCGGCCACGCCCCTTCACAAACCGCCCAGCCTCCTCCCACCGAGCCGCCCATGAGGCCTGGTGAGCATTAGATCCAGCGCCCTCACCTGTGCATTCTAGGGCCAGCTAGTTTCGATCCCGACGTGTTTTTTCTGCTGCGAATTTAGACATTATCCGTAGGCTGCCAGTTTTACAGAAAACCCCTTGCACTTCATGCATTTAATTACTCCAGAACCGTGCATCACATGTGAAAACTTTAAACATGTAAAATTCTTAGAATTTCATCTAGTTTCATAATATGCAACTTTTATCCATGTTTAAAATGTTTAACTTGTTGTTTGCTTTAATCTTGCTAAATAGCATGTTAAAGTGATTTATTTCATAACTAAATAACCATAGCTCCAAATTTAATAAACTTTATATGTAAATGAGGTAGAAAAATGCATAGTTTAACATGGTGCACTTTATTTTCATGTTTAACAACATTAAAATGGTGTTTTAGTCAGAACAGTACACCTTATGAAATATGCATATGGAGATTTTCCGGAATTGTTGTTTGTTGTTCCGGCCTCATTTAAACTTGCCTAAATCGATAGTTTATATATGTTTCACCTCTTGCCATGTTTAACAACATTTAATATTGTTGGGTACATAATCGAGAGAGAACTAAATAATTGATGTGGTGTTTCTTCAATATGCAACTCATTGCAAATTGATCTCCTCTTAAATTGTAGTGTTGCTTGTTGCACTTTGCCATGCCATGCTCATTAAATGAGACATGCATCATACTTGATTGTGCATCATGCCATGTTTATGTGATGGTTGTTTACTATATTGTTTGCTTCTTTCCGGTTTGCTTCTCTCGTTAGCTTCGGTTTCATTCCGGAGTTGTGAGGATTCGTTTGACTCTGCCCGTTTGTCTTCTTCTTGGACTCGTTCTTCTTCCTTGCGGGATTTCAGGCAAGATTACCATTACCCTTGATATCACATCTTTCTTTGCTTGCTAGTTGTTCGCTCTATCGCTATGTTTTCGCTACCTACCACCTTTTTATCATGCCTCCCATATTGCCATGTCAAGCCTCTAACCATCCTTTCCTACCAAACCGTTGTTTGGCTATGTTACCGCTTTTGCTCAGCCCCTCTTATAGCATTGTTAGTTGTAGGTGAAGTTGAAGATTGCTCCATGTTGGAACATGATTATGTTGGGATATCACAATATCTCTTATTTAATTAATGCATATATATACTTGCTAAAGGGTGGAAGGCACGACCTTTTGCCTGCTGTTTTGTTCCACTCTTGCCGCCCTAGTTTCCGTCATACCGGTGTTATGTTCCTTGATTTTGTGTTCCTTACGTGGTTGGGATTATGGGACCCCTTGACATTTCGCCTTGAATAAAACTCCTCCCGCAAGGCCAAACCATGGTTTTAACATTTGACACCTAAGCCTTTTTCCCTTGGGTTCTGCAAACTCAACGGTCATCTTTATTTTACCCCCGGGCCAGTGCTCCTCTGAGTGTTGGTCCAAAACTAGAGCAACGTGCGGGACCGTCCCTTGGCAACTTGGGTTATGTTGGTACTTGTACGCTTAGCTTATCCGGTGTGCCCTGAGAACGAGATATGTGTAGCTCCTATCAGGATTTGTCGGCACAGTCGGGTGGTCTTGCTGGTCTTGTTTTACCATTGTCGAAATGTCTTGTAACCGGGATTCCGAGACTGATCGGGTATTTCCGGGAGAAGGAATATCCTTCGTTGATCGTGACAGCTTGTGATGGGCTAAGTTGGGACACCCCTGCAGGGTATAAACTTTCACAAGCCGTGCCCGCGGTTATGTGGCAGATGGGAATTTGTTAATGTTCGGTTGTAGAGAACTTGAAACTTGACTTAATTAAATGCATCAACCGCATGTATAGCCGTGACGGTCTCTTTTCGGTGGAGTCCGCGAAGTGAACACGGTTCTTGTGTTATGGTTGTGCGTAAGTTGTTTCAGGATCACTTCTTGATCACTTCTAGCTTCACGAGTGTTGCGTTGCTTCTCTTCTCACTCTTAATTGCGTATGCTAGCCACCATATTTGCTTAGTGCTTGCTGCAACTCCACCTCATTACCCCATCCTACCCATAAGCTTAAATAGTCTTGATCTCGCGGGTTTTGAGATTGCTGAGTCCTCGTGACTCACAGGTACTATCAAAACAGTTGCAGGTGCCTATGATACCAGTGCAGGTGATACTACCGAACTCAAGTGGGAGTTCGACGAGGACCTTGGTCGTTACTATGTTTCTTTTCCGGATGATCAGTAGTGGTGCCCAGTTGGGACGATCGGGGATCTAGCAGTTGGGTTATCTTCTTTTCTTTTGACTTTGTCCATACTCGGACTATGTGTGTACTCTGAATGATGTATGATTTGTTTAAGTGTTGTGTGAAGTGGCGATTGTAAGCCAACCCTCTTTGTCTCATTTTTGTTCATTACATGGGATTGTGTGAAGATGACCCTTCTTGCGACAAAACCACCATGCGGTTATGCCTCTAAGTCATGCCTCGACACGTGGGAGATATAGCCGCATCATGGGCATTACATGTACACATGAATCCCTCCCATCGAGTCAAAGTGGCTAGTACGACGATACGTCATGAACCGATCTCTCTCTGTGTGGGGAGCTAGTGTATGATTTTTGATGCACGTGCCACATCGATGTTATGAAATGGTATTCAAACATGCATGCACGCATCACGTCCATACATATGCATGTAGTGGTTTCCTTCGAATGGTACACTCCCTCGCTTGGTTATCGGCGACAAGCCTATATATTCGTGGGCCCGCGTGGACATCCATGATCGATCACCTTGACCAACAACAAGATAGGTTACCATGGCGGATTATTCATTTGGTTTGTGTCATCGTAGTATAGGTCATGGTGAGATTCAGACCTTAAGTTTGAGTGCATATACTACGCACACATGCACGCATGCAGTGGTTGTCTTCAGGGACTAGCTACTTGCGTGATTATTGGTGATCTAGCCCATCTCCGGGGTCGCATGGATGGCCATCACTTTGACTAACAACAAGAGAGAGGTTGTATGACCAAGGTGGATTATTCTTGGTCCATTTTACAATCCATCTTGGTGAGATATGCCTCTCTGGCCTGCCGACTGAAAGTGTGTGTGTGTGGGGGGAGGGGGGGCGTTGCTACTTCACACTTTGCTAGGTGAACCTCGATTGGGGGGGCATCCATTCATAGCTTAGGATTCCCTTCGTGGAGACACGAGGGGGGCTGCTAGCTACTTCACACTTTGCTAGGTGAAGCTCGGTTGGAGGGAGGGCATGCATTCATAACTTAGGATTCCCTTCATGCCGACACGAGGGAGGGGGGCTGCTAGCTTCTTCGCACTTCGCTAGGTGAAACTCGGTTGAGGGGGATGCATTCATAGCTTAGGATTCCTTTCGTGCTGACACGAGGGAGGGGGGCTGCTAGCTACTTCGCACTTTGCTAGGGTGAACCTTGGTTGGGGGGCATGCATTCAGCTTAGGATTCCCTTCGTGCCGACACGAGGGAGGGGGGCTGCTAGCTACTTCACACTTTGCTAGGTGAACCTCGGTAGGTGGGGGGGGGCATGCATTCATAGCTTAGGATTCCCTTCGTGCCGACAAGAGGGAGGAGGGGGGCTGCTAGATACTTCGCACTTTGCTAGGTGAACCTCGGTTTGGGGAGGGGGCATGCATTCATAGCTTAGCATTCCCTTCGTGCCAACATGAGGGGGGTGGGGCAAGCAATACCGTGCGCTTTGCGAGATAGGTGCCACATCGAAGTTGCTTTTGGTATTTGAAAATCAAACCACCCTTTTCATACATAAATTTGGTCCACATGCAAGTGTGTTCGTGTTCTGACCCTATCCCGCGTCATTTTTCGCCAAATTTATGAACATTAGACAAGTCAGATGACGCACCAGACACGGTTCACTCAAACTAACCGTGTGCTACACCGATGCCCCTGTCACACACACATCCGCATAATACATTGGGCTCCACGAGCCTCCCCCTCTCAAAAATATTTTCCCTCCTCGAGGGTTTTCTGTTTCATAACACACGGTTGTTATCTCCGGACCGTGTGCGATGTATCTTGTTCCCAATCCCGCCTACATCCCTATAAAATATCTACCCGCCTCGAGGGTTTTTCCGTTTCATAACACATGGTTGTTATCTTTGGACCGTGTGTGATGTTTCTTGTTCCCAGTCCCGTCCGCATCCCTAGAAAATATCTGCCCGCCTCGACGGTTTTTCTATTTCATAACACACGTTTGTTATCTCCGGACAGTGTGCGATGCACTATCATCAAAATTTTCAATAGCCCCGGCATTTCACTCCCGCATTTGACTGCCACGTAGTAAAATTTTGAGTACCCGCATCATTTCCTCAAACACCACCCCTCCACACACACACACTCACTCGCAGGAACCCCATCAAGGTCCCCATCGCCGCCGCTGCAAGGCCTCCGTTGTCAACATCTGTCGGTTTGCCCGTGCAGCTTACCCACCGATCTCCATACCCAGGCCGCCCTGAGTTTCTTAGATGACACCTGCCAAACGCCCCCTTTCCCACATATCCCCATCTCCATCCCCATCCCCCACTCCAGAGCATCACATCCTAAGCCCGGCTACACTTCCCGTGGAGCTCGAGGAGGAACTGGCCCAAAAGAGCTGTATCGCGGTCTCTTTGCCCGACGTCGCCGAGGAAGCTGACGACCATTACTGGCGGCAGGCACTCAAGCAGCGGGCTAGAGTATGCGGGCATGTCTCAGCCGCGGGCTACAACATCGAGGTCATTGAAAGCGATGGCCTAAGGAGGGCTATGTCACAGGTTAAGTGGCCCACCCCCAACCCCTCGGGTTCAACCGCCGTCGGTCTCATCCATGGCCCCGCCGCTGATATCCTCTGGCTCGCTGTCAACAATATGCCATCATACATCGACATCAAGCCCCTTTTGTCATTTATGAAGGACACTTTTTGCGACACTGGCTTGGGATCCACAGCTTCCAAGTCAGACCTCATCGAGGCGACCGCAAGGAGGGCACCCTCTCCGACTCTTCCAAGGGGAAAGAGCCCATCTGATCTTCCAAGGGGAAAGCGCCAGTCTGTGACATCAGGGAGGGCACCCTAAAGCCGTGCTCTTCCAAGGGGAAGGAGCCCATCTGCGAAAACATGGAGCGCATCCAGGGTCCATGCTCTTCCCACGGGAACGAGCCCATCTGTGACAAGTGAGGAAACCCATGATTTGTTTTTCCATGCCTCTTCATAGAGGGAAACCCTTGATTTGTTTTCTCGAGTCCCTTTTGTAGTGTAGTGAGAACATGTCTAGTTTTAATTGCTATATCTGGTTGTTTGCAGTATGCCTTGTTTATTTCAATTGTTCAAGATGTGATGCTCTATATGTGCAATTATTTACTGTGAGTTTTAAACATACCAATAGGAATGCATATGTTTGCTTGCTGTTAAGCCTGTTATAGTTAGCATATGCCTCTTTTAATGTTTTTTTAATTGTTTGGTTGTTTGTAGTTAGCATATGTCCAATTTCAAATGCTATCTTTGGTTGTGTGTAGTATGCCTTGTTTATTCCAGTTATTCACAATGTGATGTTCTATATGTGCAAGTATGAACTGTGCAGTTCAATTTCATTTGTACCAGTTTCAACAATACCACTATGAATGACTACATTTGGTTGCTGCATCTTGTAGTTAACACACCTTTCCATTTTTATTTAACAATAACAAGTGTACTTAGTGTAAGTGCATCTAGGGCCATTCCTAGTTGGTTTCATAGTATTGACGACAAGCTTAGTTGAGGGACTAATGTCTTTGTGAGAATTGCAGGATAACACAGGTAGTAGTCCCGTATTGATTCGGGTTACCTACCAGAGATGACCCCTAAAAATGTCTGAAGACATTGAAGACAATGGTGGTCAGTGAAGATATTCACACTGAAGATTATGACATGAGAAGACATCGCGTGAAGACTATGGAGTGCGAAGACATAGTTGTTTGGTAGTTTCCTTTTCTTCTTTGTTGAGTCATAGGAACCACAATACTGTTAAGTGGGGTCCAAGTGAACAAAGTCAGAGTGACTGATGTGATGCTCAACAAAATCCTATGTCTTCGAGCAAAGACAATGAAAGCAAATCTTATCCAGAGCTGGATGAGTTAGCTTTACTTGTAGCACAAGACAAGTTGTCGTGTGTGTTAGAAATCTGACCGTTGGACACGTGTCAGTTCCTTAGTGACCTAGGGTCATTTTGGACAAATCAGGTCGGGTTGCCTCCTGGCTATAAATAGCCCACCCCTACTCCATAAATTGGTGGCTTCTCAGAGTTAGTGCATGACTTCTGTTGTTTGAGAGCAACCCACCTCCGAAGCATTTGAGAGAGAGATCCTTGCAAGGACAAAGCCCAAAAAACCCAGAGCCAAAGAGTGTTAGGCATTACTGAAGTCTTTCTGTCCGCATGATCTGATGACTTGTTACACTTGAGGACTGTGAATCCTCCAGCAGGTTAGGCGTCGCGTTCTGAGCATCCAAGTGCCATTATGGTTTGCCAGTGAACAAAGTCTGTGAAGGTTTGGAAGTCTACCTTGAAGACTTACCAGAGTGATTGGGCGAGGACTGTGTGTTCTTAGCTCAAGGGGAATTAGGTGAAGACGCGGTCTTCTGAGTTGAATCTCTGCCTCCCTAACCAGACGTACAGTTGTCACAACAACTGGAACCGGTCTACCAAATCCGTGTCCTCTCCAAGCAACTGGTTCTATCCTTCCTATCTCTCTACTTTATAGTTTGTCTTCGTGAAGTCATTGCCTGATTGCTTGAACCGATTGGCTTCACTGTGTAAAGACGGTTTGCTGTTTGGCTTCATACTATCTTCCATCTTGATGCATACTACCTAGCTACTGATAGTCTTCATGCTTTCACTTCATTGCTTACTTGACTATGTCGTGTCTCGTGTAGTCTACCTTCCGTTGCATGTCAATAGGTTCATTTCTACTATTTGTCTTCAAACCCCTCGTGTTTTGAAGACTTTCATAAAAAGCTCCTATTCACCCCCACTCTAGTCGATAACTAGCACTTTCAGTTGGTATCAGAGCAAGGTGCTCCCTTATTATGTGTGATTCAGTTTAACCACCTGGACTTTTAGCTATGTCGACTGCACGGATAATCAAAGTCTCCGCTACGTGCCATGTCTTCGATGGCACTGATTACCCCTACTGGAAGAATAAGACGTGTATGCATCTTGAAGCCATTGATGTCGACCTCTGGTATGTCACCAAGAACGGCGTTCCCAAGGTCGGTGAAGGTGTCACTTCTGCTGATGTAGAGAGGTTCATTGAACTGGACTCGACTGCCAAGAACATCATCTGTGGTCATTTGACCAAAGGACAGTATGGTCGTGTGAGTGCTCTGAAACCGCGGTTAGTCCGCCCGGCTCTCCAAGGCCAGCGAAGGCGTCTCAACCCAGAGAGACTCAAGGATCAGTGTTCTTCGCAACCTTGTCAACCGCTTCAAGAGAAATGATAATGAGAATGTCCAGCTCACGTTTGATCGCCTCACTGATATCACAAATGAGCTTCACGCACTCGGCGCCACTGAGATCACCAAGCACGAAATTGTCAATATGCTTCTGAGATCGCTTGACAGCTCATTCGACACACTGGCCCTGATGATTCAAGAACGCCCTGACGTCAAGACTCTCAATCCGTCTGACATACTTGAGAGGCTCAACACACATGAGTTCCAGCAATCTGAGAAAAGAGATATCTATGGTGCCAACTATGGCCGAACTTGCGATTTGAAGGCAAAGGTTGTTTCATCATCTGAAGAATAATCTGACTGTAGTTTTGAGGATTCTGAAGACATTGGAAAGGAGCTTGCTATGCTTGTGAAAAAGTTCCAAAAGTTCACCAAGAGGAAAGGCTTCAGAAAGTCTTCAAGATCCAGCTCAAGAAATGATGAAGCTTCCACTCGTGATCAGAAGAAGAGAACATGCCACAAGTGCAAGAAACCTGGCCACTACATCTCTGAGTGTCCACAGTGGGACAATGAGACCAAGAAGAAGAAGAAGAGCAAGTAATATGATTCTGATGAGAAGAAGAAGAAGAAATCCTCAAAGTCTTCTTCCAAGTCTTCGTCGAAGTCTTCATCACACAAGAAGAGCTCATCCAGCAAGGCTCGTGCATTTTTTCGCAAGGAGATGGATTCAGAGGAGGAGTCTGCATCTGAGGAGGCAGAGGTGGAGTCTGAAGAGGAATCTTATTCAGGCATGGCAAGCCTGGCTCTAGCTTCAACGTACATCGCCAAGTCCATCTTCAACACTGAAGACAATGGCCCCGTCACCAACACTGATGCTAATGTTGAGGATGACTCTGCTCCCACCTACTGCTTCATGGAACGTGGTGCCAAGGTAAACTCACGCGATGTTTACTTTCAAACATCAAGTGAAGATGACTCTGAATGTGAATCTAAACCCAGCTACAAAACACTTGCTAAAATTGCAACTGAACAACAGAATGCTATGGAACATATTCAAAAATTGCTAGACAAAAGCGATGACCTGTTGCACGCGGAAATGACCCGATCTCAGTCCTTAATTGAAGACATCAAAAATCTTCATGTTAAGTACGAGGAACTTGAAAGTCATCCTGAGACTCTCTCAGCGACTCATGAGAAGCTTTCCTATGATTATCTTCAAAGGAAGCAAGAACTTGAGAACCTAAGAGTGTCTCATGAAGATATTCAAAAGGAGAACGAGTCACTCCACACTCAACAGATCAGTTCCGCTCAGGAAGGATTTGAACCACCATGTCTAAAATTTCTTGAGCGTGATAATGTTGTCTCTGTTGCTGAATGTTCTACTGCTGCTACTATTGCAATATCTTCAACTGCTGAAGTGGTAACTAACCCCTCTGTTGAGGATACCACCACTATTGCTGATGAGAATGCCAGGTTGAAGACATTGGTTGAGACAAGAATGTACAAAATTCTCAAAGGGCATCAGACACTATGTGATGTCCTCAAGAAATAGATTCTAAACCGAAACCCTAGGAAAGAGGGTGTTGGGTTGGAGAGGAAAATGTATGTTGATGGTTCTTACTGGAAGCCTGAGCAGTACCCCAAAACCACATGGGTTGCTGCAAAGGGACCTTCAGTGGATCCATCTACCTTATTTGGCTTCACTTGTGCTAACCCGATTATCATTGATGAATCCTTTGATCAAACTATAAACTGTTTAAGAATCAGAATGGTGAAGTGTTTGCGAGGTATAATCATACTAACTGCAGGAATGGACCCCCTTTAAAGAAGATCTGGGTGCCCAAGTGTTGTCTTGAGAATCTTCCCGTGCATGTCATCATGACGCCACCTGGGAAGAAGAAAACTCCTAGGCCAAAGGCTTCATATGGTCCAAAGGCTTCATACAGAGAGAGGACTCACCAGAGTCACCCTAACGCCAATGTTTTGTAGGGAAACCATACTCAGACTTATGAATATGAGCGAGTTTCGTCAAACCGATATGTTCATAAGATCAAGAACTTTTCTGCTTATTCTTATTTGTATTATTCACCTCCTGCAAGGCTATTTGCTAGGGCTCCAAAGCCGAAGTTCTCAGATGCTGCACTTAGACATATTGCTTCGAAGCCACCCCTGAAAATGTGGGTGGTTAAGAAAACTTAACTCTCTTTTGCAGGGAAAGGTCTTCAGCCAGAAATCAAAGGTATCTGATGCTTATGCTGGGGACCTAAAGCATCTTGTGGGGCGCAAGATAAAATGCCCAAATGGTCTTACTATGTATTTTGTTCCTGGATTCCTTGACAATCATCCCATCTACCCTAACGAGGATCTGAACTTTGATAATATGCTTGTTCGTTAAATGTTTATGCCTCACATTTGCCTTGGTGAAGCCTATCCCCCTAACTGCACTTAGGGTACGTTACCAAAGGCTTCTGAGTGGATTATGGACAGTGGATGCACTAACCACATGACTGGTGATTGAAGTCTTCTCATGGACTCAACCTTACGTCCATCTGACAAGAGTCACATCATGTTTGCTGACACTCGTAAAAGCAAGGTATTGGGTCTAGGTAGAGTTGCAATCTCAAAGGATCGACATGGATAAAGTGATGCTTGTTGAATCCCTTGGTTTCAACTTAATGTCTGTCTTAATGCTTTGTGATCTGAACATGATTGTGATATTTGGAAAATATCGTTGCCTTGTGCTTATGGAATCTGACAAACTCTAGTATTTGAAGGATATCGATAAGACGATTTGTACATGGTAGATTTCTCAGCAGGACCACAGTTGGCGTGTCACGCCCAAGATGCAACCCTATCCTAAAGGAACTCGAAGGTCCCACCAAGGATAGAAGCGCATCTTGAAGACGCTTTTGCAAGGTGGATATCATTACATCAACATTACATAATAGTGTGGTTACATCCAAGACATACCATGTCACATGAATACAACAATACATCATATACAAGATCAACATCCGACTACGCATGAAACAAAAACAGAAACTCAAACAATATCCACCCTACTAGCCCAGGCTGCCGACCTGGAACCTGTCCCCTGATCGAAGAAGCAGAAGAAAAACTCCAAAACAAGTAAACATCGCTCTCGCGTCATGATCATCGCAAACCTGTACCTGCAACTGGTGGTGTAGCAATCTGTGAGCCACGAGGACTTAGCAATCCCATTACCATGGGTATCAAGACTAGCAAAACTTAATGGGTAAGGAAGGGGTAAAGTGGTGAGGTTGCAGCAGCGGCTAAGCAATGTATGGTGGCTAACTTACGCAAATAAGAGCAAAGCAAGCATTCGTCAACTAGTAATGACAAGAAGTGATCCTAAACTCCTACTTACGTCAGACATAACCCAGAAACCGTGTTCTCCTCTCGATCAACCCCGAAAAGAGACACTCACGGTTACGCACACGGTTGGTGTATTTTAGAAGAGTTTTACTTCAAGTTTACTACAACCGGATATCAACAAATTCCCATCTGCCACATAACCGCGGGCACGGCTTTCGAAAGTTCAAACCCTGCAGGGGTGTCCCAACTTAGCCCATGATAAGCTCTCGCGATCAACGAAGGATATTCCTTCTCCCGGGAAGACCCGATCAGACTTGGAATCCCGATTTACAAGACATTTTGACAATGGTAAAACAAGACCAGCAAGACCGCCCGATGCGCCGACAATCCCGATAGGAGCTGCACATATCTCGTTCTCAGGGCAACACCGGATGAGACAGGCTACGAGTAAAACCAGGCCTCGAGTTTCCCCGTGGTGGCCCCACAAGCGGCTCGGTTCGAACCAGCACTTAGCCCGGGGGGGCTAAATAAAGACGACCCTCGAGAGCGCGACTCCCAAGGGAAAAGTAGGTGGTGGTGAGGCAAATGGTAAAACCAAGGTTGGGCCTTGCTGGAGGAGTTTTATTCAAAGCGAACTGTCAAGGGGGTCCCATGAATCACCCAACCGCATTAGGGACGCAAAATCCGGGAACATAATACCGATATGACGGAAACTAGGGCGGCAAGAGTGGAACAAAACACCAGGCATAAGGCCGAGCCTTCCACCCTTTACCAAGTATATAGATGCATTAATAATATAAGAGATATTGTGATATCCCAACATAAACATAATCCAACATTGAGCAATCTTCATCTTCACCTGCAACTAGCAAAGCTATAAGAGGGGCTGAGCAAAAGCGGTAACATAGCCAAACAACGGTTTGCTAGGAAGGGTGACAAAGGTTAGAGGTTCATGGCAATTTGTTAGGCTTGAGCAGCAAGTGGTAGGTAACGCAGCATAGCGATGGAACAAAGCAACTAGCATAGCAATGATAGTAATGAGATCCAAGGTGACGGTCATCTTGCCTGAAATCCCGCTAGGAAGAAGAACGAGTCCATGAAGAAGACGAACGGGAGTAGTCGAACGAATCCTCACAACCGCAACATTACCGGAACTAAGAAGCAACACTGGAAAGAAAACAAACAACATGGTAAATGCACAAGCATAAACATGGCATGATGGACAATCAAATATGATGCATGTCCGGTTTAAAGAGCATGGCATGGTAAAGTGCAACAAACAATACTACAAGTTAGGTGGAGCTCAATATGCAACGAGTTGCATATTGACGAAACACCACATCAAATATTTAGTTCTCTCTCGGTTATGTACCCAACAATATTAAATGTTATTAAACATGGCAAGAGGTGAAGCATAATTAAACTAACTATTTAGGCAAGTTTAAATGAGGCCGGAAATAACAAAAAACAATTCCGAAAAATCCTCATGTGCATATTTCGAATTTTCTACTGTTCTGCCCTAAACACAATTTTAATGATGTTAAACAGCAAAATAAAATGCACCACGTTAATCTAGGCATTTTTCCACCCCATTTACATATAAAGTTCATTTAAAACCGAGCTACGGTTATTTAGTTATAAAATAAAACATTTTAGCATGGCATTTAGCAAATTAAATGCAAACAGCATTTTAAACATTTTAAACAAGGATGAAAGATGCATATTATGAAACTAGATAAAATTCTAAGCATTTTGCATATATAAGTTGTTTTAAACTGATGCATGGTTTGTGAGATATTAAATGCATGAACATGAGGGTGCAATCTTTAAATATGCAGTTCATTGGATAATATACAAAATCGCAGACGGTAAAAATAACATAACAGGGACGAAACTGCAACAGGTCAAAGGGCTAGCGGGGCCGCTGATTGCTCACCATGGGCTAAGCCCAGTCAGTGGAGAGCGGAAGCAGGAGGTCAAGGCCGAGGTCAACGCAGCTGGACCGAAGCGGCGTGACGCTGCTCGCTCGCCTTGAACAGGAGCGGCGCTGGTCGTGAAGCAGGGAATGCAGGGGCGAAGCAGGGGACTTGGCGGGCGATGCAGGTGGTCTCCTATGGGGCGGCGCGGCGCCCTGGAGGCGGGGACGAGGCCGAAGACATGGGGCCGCGCCGGATCTGTCGGAGACGGCCACGAACAGAGCAGAGCGGTGGCAGGAGCTGCAAGGCCATGGCGGGGGAGAACTTCAGACAAGATACTGAGAGATTAGAGAGAGAGAGAGGGCCGAAGGGAGAGTTGGATGAGGTGAGGCGACCTGGCCGGCGCGCTGCAGGAGCACGTCGGTGCGGGAACGGCTTGCGGGTCCGAGCAAGGGAACTTGGCGCGGGGACGGCAGAATGGAGCAGAGCTTGGGGGGCGGCTTGGATCTCCCAGCGACGATGTTGAGCGAGACAAGGCGGGCGCGTCGTGGATGAAGGCCGACTCCACAGACGCGGGTCACAGGGAGGCACGGCTCCGGCGGGCAGGGGCTGGAGACGAGGTACGGAAGGGCGGCTTCCATGGCCTCCTCATGTTCCTGCAGAAAGAGAGAAACGAGAGAGATTTGAGATGAGAGGGAGCTACGAGATGAACAGGGAGAAAGGAGGGGTGGAGCGGGGGCAGGTCCTGGCTGGTCTTGGCTGACTTCTGCGGTGGTGGATCGGGCAAGCGACGAGTGGTTGGTCCGGTTGGCAAATCGAGGGAGGATCGGGAGGGATCCCGAGAGAACAGTGGCGGCGGCGGACACGGAAGGATGGGACAGGATCCCTAGATCCTAGGGTTGTGCACTATTTATATTGCAATATGATTAGGGTAGGGGCTATCACGTCCCTACGATCGAAAATGGACGGTCAGGGAAAATAGGCTAGGGAGTCCAATAAATAAAACGACGATGTTTTATAGATATTTGGGGATGATCCGGACCCAATGATGATGACTGAGCGGGTCGGATTCAGGAAGTTTCGGACGCGGGCGAGGGGTCGATGCACTGGCAAGAGAGGTTTGGTGGTCACGGTCAAGAGGGAAGCAAAAACCCGATTGGACTCGGAACGGTCAACGAAACCAAGGGGGGACACGGCAACTACAAACGGGTGCAAGCTTTATGAAAACATGCAGATGCAATGCGCATGATGCTATGAGATGAGATGCATGGCATGAACAAAATGCAAAACAAAAGACAAAACCCAATCACGAAGGAAATAAAATATCGCATCTCCGGAAAAGGCAAGAGTTGGAGTTACGAATATGGAAAGTTGTATCCGGGGCGTTACAACACTCCACCACTATGAGAGGATCTCGTCCCGAGATCTAAGGATGGCACCGGAGGGAAAAGAAAGAGGAAGATAAGAGGTAAAACTAAGTTGCTTCTTTGACAAACGAGTGAAACCATGAACCTTGAGATGTTGAGCAAAATGAAATAAAGAAAACAACAAAGATGAGCAAAATTAAAAACACTCCGTTAGAAAAGAGGAACAAGGGATATGACGAGAACCAAGAGTTTTAGTGATAAGATAGATATTGAAACCACTCCGGTTAAAATTAGATAAAGAAGGAATAAGATTGATGTAATTTGGGCAGCACTCCGACTGAAAGAAGAAGGAAAACTTGATAAGATGAAAAGAACTTGAAGAGATGACACAACACTCCGGTTAAATGGATAAGCATGAAAAGAACACGATCCTCACAATTCGAGATGATGAGTGAAGAGAGCAACATCACCATGCCTCCGGAAGAACGAAAAGAAGATAGGTCATTGGAATAAAAGAATGGAGAAGAAAATGCCAACTCCTGCCACAAATGATCTTGGAAAGCACCCTTCCAAGAAGGTTATAACGGAGTTGTTGGAAAACCAACAACGAAAAGAACAAGCTTGTTGTGGGCTTATGGAACACATCTCAAAATTATGAGGAGACAATCCGCCACTAACGGAAATAGTTAATTGGATTGATATCAACAAGGAGACGAGAAACTTATTTCACCGGGAGGACAAATGAAGAACTTGGGTCATTTATAAGCACCATAAATAGCAACAATCCTTAGGGGAAGCTTTAGGTGAAATATAACCCAAGATAACTCCAATGAAGAGATTGATGGATTTAAATACCTCATTCTTGACAACATGTGAATCATGAAACACGAACTCAAATTGTCAAGAATGACATAAAACCACCTCAAATGACAAGGTAGAACGAATTGCACTTTGGAATGCAAGACGAAGAATACTTGAACTCCTCAAAACAAAACATGTGTTGAACATCATGTTTATTTTTAGAGTATAGCTTGGCGGGTCATAACTTCAAGAGAAATCTTGAAGAACAAATCGAGAATGAAAGGAATCCTTGAAGAACCATCATGTAGAGCCTCCATGAAGAACTCCGGTAATAAAAGGATGATAAAAAGAAAGAGAAGTTGAAGACACAAGGTGAAGCCTTGCAATAATTTAGGTGGAGCTTCGTGATGAGATAATGCAGAAAACTTGGAACTCCAGAAAAGAAAGGTGAACCAACTCGAACCGAGAATTACTTCATCATGAACAATCTCCGGAAGAAAAGAATTGAATCACCTCGAGGAAATAAGAATAAGATTTATTGTATGCTTATCCTTCATCAAATTAAATTGATGACAAGCAATGGATTTGGCATACTACTTATTCCCGTAGAAAGGATTAAGAGAGATATAGCGCAAACTTGAGAAGGTATTGATGGAACCACCGGTGGAATTGAAAAGAACGAATGAATTGATACGATAATCAAGGAAAAGAAATATTGAACGAACCATCGTAAGAATTGAAAATGAAAGTAGCAAAGGCACAAATCACCGGGAAGAATGGGAAAACGAATGAAGATACTTGAGGGGATTTAGATACATGAGAACGAAGAGATCATGAACTGATTAGAGGGTATTTGAACGATGCACCGGTAAGATTTGGAGAATGATAGCTACGCGCCGAGAATGAAGAATTATGATATGATGGCCTTCGGAGGAAAGAAACGGAAACAACTCATGACATGCCCCGGATGGGTGAAAAGAATTCTCACAATCGAAAACAATTATGAGAGGATGGAATCAAACTTGAACCACGCATGTTTGGAAGAACGGGTAAGGATTTAAGAGGAACTCTTCTTCGGTCTTCACATGCTGAGAATGTCGAGGAGAAACACCACCAAATTGTTGAGAAACTCCGGAAGGATTAAAAGAGGAAAGGTTGAGCCAGAGATGAAAAGAATTTGGAAGATCTTGGAGAAAGACATTTGACTGATGATAACTCATTCTTACGTCAAACTTTGAAAAGAATTTTAGAAGCTCCGGGAAAATTAGAAGAGTCAGGTAAGATCCTGGGAAAAGACCTGTGGGTTAGGGCCCACTCAAAAGAAACACCGTTGAACGATTGCTTGAAAAAAAGATTGCACCGGTAGAATTAAATGAATTGAATGAGATAACAACCTCAAAATAACTTGAAAGGATCTGGAATGAAAAGACGAGCCTTCTGAGATATCTTCAACACTCCGGATAAGAATAGAGAGAGGTGAACAACTAAGAGGTACACCGGCATGCAAAAAACATTTGAAATGAGGAAAGGAATATGATCAACACCGAAAGATTGAAATTGGATCCGCCGGAAAAGAAACAACAACGAAGGATGATGAACTTGAAACTGTTGAGCATCTTCATGGGAAATCACCGGATAAGAACATCGAAAGAAAAGAATGAAGAGACTTCTCTCAAATAAAAAGGATACATGATAAAGAAATCTGAGTCCTTGAAGAAAAAGGGGTGGGAGGGCGGGAAAACAAAGACAACTCGGGACGGATGAAACAAACACCGTTGAGAAAACTTAGAATTGATCTCGCAAATGTTGAAATGATCGGATCCACTTGAAGAGAAGCACGCCGGTTGGGAAAAGAATTAACATGACGACCTCGATGATCAAGAAGGATTAGTATTCACATAGCAATATGAGAACACCGCTTAGGAAAGGTATGGATTCAACACTTGACATTGAAGCAACTCGAATACCACAACTCAAAACAAAACAAAGGATTTGGCTTGCAGAATAAGCCGGAACAAATACATATGATAGAGATTTACCCTAATCCCATATCATGCATCTGTCAGAAAGATATTCTAGGAGCTACTTGAATACCCACCTATAAACTCCCGAAACTTTCTGGTTATGCAATCTGGTGTTGGGGATACAGGGGACACAAAATATATCACCCAAACTAACAATACCTAGATCCAGCTGTATCCATCCGTCAACACATAACCAAGAAAACTCCGGAAATCGTGTACCTCAACCTTCGAAAAGCATCCGTTATACAAGCTATGGCAATACTCGCGAACTCCCCAAGACAGGGTGGCGTCGAGGTTATCTCACCAACAACTGCATAAAAGAGATTTTCGATGTCGGCAAAACTCAGGTATTCCAGAACTGCAACGATAAAATTGTGACGACAACACCTCGGAGCTCAACTCCCCGGGACACTGCCACAACCCCTAAATGTCAGGAGGCACCAAGAACAATGTTCTCGTCACAAGACTATCGGAACGATCCCAAGATACCCACGTGATCCTAAAAAAATCGTGAAATTTGAGGAGAGGAAAGACAAAACATCTACGTCAGGAGGCCTCACTAGAGCGACGAAGGGACTGAGGAGTAAAAAGAATCCTACTCTCCGATATATATAATCCTCAGACTCAAAATAGTTTTCTTCTAGACTCAACAACGACCAACAAACAAGGGGGCTCCTATGGTCGGTCGAGGCTCTGATACCAACTTGTCACGCCCAAGATGCGACCTTATCCTAAAGGAACTCGAAGGTCCCACCAAGGATAGAAGCGCATCTTGAAGACGCTTTTGCAAGGTGGATATCATTACATCAACATTAAATAATAGTGTGGTTACATCCAAGACATACCATGTCACATGAATACAACAATACATCATATACAAGATCAACATCCGACTATGGATGAAACATAAACAGAAACTCAAACAATATCCACCCTGCTAGCCCAGGCTGCCGACCTGGAACATATCCCCTGATCGAAGAAGCAGAAGAAAAACTCCAAAACAAGTAAACATCGCTCTCGCGTCATGATCATCGCAAACCTGTACCTGCAACTGGTGGTGTAGTAATCATGAGCCACGAGGACTCAAAGCAATCCCATTACCATGGGTATCAAGACTAGCAAAGCTTAATGGGTAAGGAAGGGGTAAAGTGGTGAGGTTGCAGCAGCGGCTAAGCAATGTATGGTGGCTAACTTACGCAAATAAGAGCGAGAAGAGAAGCAAAGCAAGCGGTCGTCAACTAGTAATGATCAAGAAGTGATCCTGAACTCCTACTTACGTCAGACATAACCCAGAAACCGTGTTCTCCTCTCGATCAACCCCGAAAAGAGACACTCACGGTTACGCACACGGTTGGTGTATTATAGAAGAGTTTTACTTCAAGTTTACTACAACCGGATATCAACAAATTCCCATCTGCCACATAACCGCGGGCACGACTTTAGAAAGTTCAAACCCTGCAGGGGTGTCCCAAATTAGCCCATGATAAGCTCTCGCGATCAACGAAGGATATTCCTTCTCCCGGGAAGACCCGATCAGACTCGGAATCCCGATTTACAAGACATTTCGACAATGGTAAAACAAGACCAGCAAGACCGCCCGATGCGCCGACAATCCCGATAGGAGCTGCACATATCTCATTCTCAGGGAAACACCGGATGAGACAGGCTACAAGTAAAACCAGGCCTCGAGTTTCCCCGTGGTGGCCCCACAGGCGGCTTGGTTCGAACCAAAGACTTAGCCCGGGGCTAAATAAAGATGACCCTCGAGAGCGCGACTCCCAAGGGAAAAGTAGGTGGTGGTGAGGCAAATGGTAAAACCAAGGTTGGGCCTTGCTGGAGGAGTTTTATTCAAAGCAAACTGTCAAGGGGGTCCCATAAATTACCCAACCGCGTTAGGGACGCAAAATCCGGGAACATAATACCGATATGACGGAAACTAGGGCGGCAAGAGTGGAACAAAACACCAGGCATAAGGCCGAGCCTTCCACCCTTTACCAAGTATATAGATGCATTAATAATATAAGAGATATTGTGATATCCCAACATAAACATAATCCAACATGGAGCAATCTTCATCTTCACCTGCAACTAGCAAAGCTATAAGAGGGGCTGAGCAAAAGCGGTAACATAGCCAAATAACAGTTTGCTAGGAAGGGTGAAAAAGGTTAGAGGTTCATGGCAATTTGGGAGGCTTGAGCAGCAAGTGGTAGGTAACGCAGCATAGCGATGGAACGAAGCAACTAGCATAGCAATGATAGTAATGAGATCCAAGGTGACGGTCATCTTGCCTGAAATCCCGCTAGGAAGAAGAACGAGTCCATGAAGAAGACGAACGGGAGTAGTCGAACGAATCCTCACAACCGCAACATTACCGGAACTAAGAAGCAACACCGGAAAGAAAACAAACAACATGGTAAATGCACAAGCATAAACATGGCATGATGCACAATCAAATATGATGCATGTCCGGTTTAAAGAGCATGGCATGGCAAAGTGCAACAAACAATACTACAAGTTAAGTGGAGCTCAATATGCAACGAGTTGCATATTGACGAAACATCACATCAAATATTTAGTTCTCTCTCGGTTATGTACCCAACAATATTAAATGTCATTAAACATGGCAAGAGGTGAAGCATAATTAAACTAACTATTTAGGCAAGTTTAAATGAGGCCGGAAATAACAAACAACAATTCCGAAAAATCCTCATGTGCATATTTCGAATTTGCTACTGTTCTGCCCTAAACATAATTTTAATGTTGTTAAACAGCAAAATAAAATGCACCACGTTAAAGTAGGCATTTTTCCACCCCATTTACATATAAAGTTCATTTAAAACCGAGCTACGGTTATTTAGTTATAAAATAAAACATTTTAGCATGGCATTTAGCAAATTAAATGAAAACAGCATTTTAAACATTTTAAACAGGGATGAAAGATGCGTATTATGAAACTAGATAAAATTCTAAGCATTTTGCATATATAAGTTGTTTTAAACTGATGCATGGTTTGTGAGATATTAAATGCATGAACATGAGGGTGCAATCTGTAAATATGCAGTTCACTGGATAATATACAAAATCGCATGACGGTAAAAAACATAACATGGCGAAACTGCAACAGGTCAAAGGGCTAGCGGGCGCTGATTGCTCACCATGGGCCAAGCCCAGTCGGTGGAGAGGGGAAGGTGAGGTGGCCTTGGCTGGGCCTTAAGGCTGCAGTCAACGCGCTGGCCGACCGAAAGCAACGCAGACGCTGCTGCTCGCCTTACAGGCGGCACTGGTCGTGAAGCAGGGGATGCAGGGGCCAAGCAGGGGACTTGGCGGGCGACGCAAGTGGTCTCCTATGGGGCGGCGCGGCGCCCTGGAGGAGGGGACGAGGCCGAAGACATGGGGCCGCGTCGGATCTGTCGGAGACAGCCACGAACAGAGCAGAGCGGCGGCGGGAGCTGCAAGGCCATGGCGGGGGAGAACTTCAGACAAGAAACTGAGAGATTAGAGAGAGAGAGAGAGAGAGGGCCGAAGGGAGAGTTGGATGAGGTGAGGCGACCTGGCCGGCGCGCTGCAGGAGCACGTCGGTGCGGGAACGGCTTGCGGGTCCGAGCAAGGGAACTTGGCGCGGGGACGACAGAATGGAGCCGAGCTTGGGGGGGCGGCGGCTTGGAGCTCCCAGCGACGATGTTGAGCGAGACAAGGCGGGCGCGGCGTGGATGAAGACCGACTCCACAGTCGCGGGTCACTGGGAGGCACGGCTCCGGCGGGCAGGGGCTGGAGACGAGGTACGGAAGGGCGGCTTCCATGGCCTCCTCATGTTCCTGTAGAAAGAGAGAAACGAGAGAGATTTGAGATGAGAGGGACCAATGAGATGAACAGCGAGAAAGGAGGGGTGGAGCGGGGACGCGGGGTCCTGCTGGTGCGGCGGCTTGCTGCGGTGGTGGATCGGGCAGGCGACGAGTGGTTGGTCCGGTTGGCAAATCGAGGGAGGATCGGGAGGGATCCCGAGAGAACAGTGGCGGCGGCGGACACGGAAGGATGGGACAGGATCCCTAGATCCTAGGGTTGTGCACTATTTATATTGCAATATGATTAGGGTAGGGGCTATCACGTCCCTACGATCGAAAATGGACGGTAAGGGAAAATAGGCTAGGGAGTCCAATAAAAAAACAAAGATGTTTTATAGATATTTGGGGATGATCCGGACCCAATGATGATGACTGAGCGGGTCGGGTTCAGGAAGTTTCAGACGCGGGCGAGGGGTCGATGCACTGGCAAGAGAGGTTAGGTGGTCACGGTCAAGAGGGAAGCAAAAACCCGATTGGACAAGGAACGGTCAACGAAAGCAAGGGGGGCCACGACAACTACAAACGGGTGCAAGCTTTATGAAAACATGCAGATGCAATGCGCATGATGCTATGAGATGAGATGCATGGCATGAACAAAATGCAAAACAAAAGACAAAACCCAATCACGAAGGAAATAAAATATCGCATCTCCGGAAAAGGCAAGAGTTGGAGTTACGAATATGGAAAGTTGTATCCGGGGCGTTACATGGCGCTGGCATCGGAGGCTAGGGCATGCTGGCATGAGGAACTTGTACACTCTCGCAAAGAAGAAGCATGTCGTAGGCATCGAGGGCGTCAAGTTCAAGAAGGATCATGTGTGTGCTGCCTACGAAGCTGGAAAGATGACTAGGGCCAAGCATCCCTCGAAGACAATCATGACTACATCACGTCCCTTCGAGCTGCTTCACATGGACTTATTCGGCCCTACTCACTACTCTACACTTACTACCACTGCTTGCCTCTATGGCTTCGTCATTGTTGATGATTAGTCAAGATACACATGGGTGTACATAATCCTCTATAAGAATGAAGTGCAGGATGTCTTCAGAAGGTTCGCCAATCGTGCCATGACGAACTATGGCATCAAGATCAAGCACATCAGAAGTGACAACGGCACATAATTCAAGAACACCGGCCTCGACACTTATGTTGATACATTGGGCATCACTCATGAGTTCTCAGCTCCTTACACACCTCAGCAGAATGGCATCGTGGAGCGCAAGAACAGAACCCTCATCGAGATGGCACGAACGATGCTCAATGAGTACAAGACTCCATGGAAATTTTGGCCTAAAGCCATTGACACTGTATGTCATGTCATCAACCGTGTTTATTTTCACAAGCTTCTAAAGAAGACTTCATATGAGCTACTAACTAGTAAGAAGCCAAATGTCAGTTACTTCAGAGTATTTGGTGCTAGGTGCTAGATCAAGGAACCACATCACACTTCCAAATTTGCATTGAAAGCACATGAAGGTTTTATGCTTGGCGACGGAAAGGATTCACACTCCTACAGAATCTACAACCTCTTTCAATATAAAGTGGTTGAAACTGTGGATGTGCGGTTTGATGAGACTAATGGCTCGCAAAGAGAGCACCTGCCTAGTGTGCTAGATGAAGCCTCACCAAGTGAATCTATCAAGCTTATGGGTAATGGAGAAATCATACCTTCAGAGGCTCAGGCCGAAGAAGAAATCATCATTTCTGCACCTAATCAACCTGAAGACAATGCTCAGCCTAAAGTCAATACTGAACCTGAATACTATGATCTGCAAGGGCAAAATCTTCGTCCAGTTCATTCTCGTGTTGCAAATGAGGTACAGACTGAGAAGATAATTGATAGCATCAATGCACCTGGTCCGCTCACTCGTTCAAGAGCAACACAGCTAGCAAATTTCTGTGGGCACTTTGCATTTGTCTCTATATCTGAACCCAAGAAAGTTGCCGAAGCCTTCATGGAACCTGAATGGATTCAAGCGATGCAAGAAGAGCTTCTATAGTTCGAGTTGAACAATGTGTGGGAATTGGTTAAGCGTCCTGACCCTCGCAAGCATAACATCATTGGCACAAAATGGATCTATCACAACAAACAAGATGAGCACGGTAAAGTTGTCAGAAACAAGGCTTGTCTCGTTGCTCAAGGTTACACTCAAGTAGAAGGGATTGACTTCGAATTTCTCTTACTGCTTGGTTCCGCATTGGATTTTGGAAACTTTTGTTTAGAAAGTGGTGTCATAATCGTGGGGATCAAATGGATGGTTCAGGAAAGTCTAGTGAAGCGGCACGGTATTCAGTCTGGTCTCCTTTATACTTACCTCAAACAACGAGCGAAGTCGAGATGTTGATGAGAAAGGGGCTTTTCTCAAGGCCAAAGAGTGCCAGAGGAAGAAGCAACTCCCCGAAGGAATCCTTCTAACTACCACCTACCTACCTCCCGCTTTTGTTCGGACAAGGCGAGTTTCCTAAGATTCACCCACCGCTGATACACTAAGCCGGAAGCGCCCCTTGTTTCAAAGAGAGGAGGACGGGTTATTCACATTTAATTTGATGGTCAGAGGCAAATTGAAAGCTAAGCAGTGGTAATTAAGACCCCTGGGGGAAATAGGGATGTCTCCTACGCAACTTACATTCAGGGAAAGTGTGGTAAGGCGGGTTGCCTTGCACTGACAGTTATCCCCGGGGGATGATTTTACTTGAGAGGATCTTAGTGGCACTT